>OX393578.1:6555572-7155572 GCA_947652605.1 Elmis aenea | reverse complement strand
TTGTACAAGTGAACAGAGGAGAGTTTCAAAGCTGGATTTTCTGCTAGAAGCAATTTTTTCTGAAAATAAGTTGTAATTTTTATAATGAAAAACTGAAACCATTCGGTTCTCATTCAGTTTTTTTTTTGTAACAAAAAGTGTATATTTTTTAAATTCCAGTAGTTTATTATTTGTCTAATGTGAAGACAATAGTATGATGCAAAAAGGATAATATATGGCAAGTGTAACATAAAGTATATGACGAGTTTCACAACACTAATAGACACTGGAAACTTATATCTGCCAGGGAAACAAATATAGAATAAAATGAAATAGTTGTAGTACACTATTTTAGTATATATTTCAATATTTTTCTGGAACAATCTTGAACTTTTCAAATCAAAATCAAAGTTTCATATGTTTTTATTGTAATAGCTAGCACAATGTACTCCAAACTAAAATGCAAACTCTATACCGGGTGTTTCAGTTTGACTGTCGCACCCCTATAACTTTGTAAGTATTGAGAATAACCCCAACAAACCTTATATATTTGAAATCGGCGAGAAATTCTCTATTAAGTGATGTGTTTTTGTTACCTCTACGATGACGTATGTCAAATCCGCAATAGGCTACTCTTTTTTTTTAATTACATTGTAAACATTTTTTTGTTGATTCGGATAGAGAATTTAATTCTGAATCCAACCATGTACTCAAAAAGAAGGAAATACGAAGCTACAGTTAACACCATTCGAAATAAAACATTTCAGAAAAATTGTGGGGAAAACCAAATGAGAGAGGACAAAAAACGAAAACAGAGAAATAACAGAACAAGAACCAATAAAAGAAAAAAGGAACAACTAAACTGGTATGGCCTTATAGTAAGAATGAAACCTGACAGAATCACAAGAAAAATAATGGAAATTGGAAAAACAGCCAAAAACAAAGAAGAGGATTGGGAAGAAAATGAATAGACCAATAAGAGAAATAAGGTTAGAAAAAGAAACAACAGTAGAAGAAGTAAGAACAATAGCAAAAGACAGGAGGGCATGAAAGAAATGGACTCAAGACACGAAACCCCCCTCTGACGCCTGGAAAGGCGAAAGGAGTATGAGAAGAAGAAGAAGAAGTAAAGTTATCACAAGACGAGATATTGACGCGTTACGTCACTTTTTGTACACTCTGTATTTATATTAAGACGAATAAATAATTTTTTTATTACTCATTAATCTTTGCTGTTGACACTGTTGATACATAAAATTAGAGTGCATATTCTGATCTTAATTCCAAAAATATTTATTATGAGCTGTTCGGTCTTGAAGTGCTACTAATTTTAGAGCCAAGTTATGGCTGTCTTGTTTAATCTTTCGTGTCATTTGCCGTCGCGTCTGGATGGAACAAAAATTGTTTAGCTGTGCCCCCGATCCTATCAAATTTTCAACGCGTTATATTCGCGTACTTAACGTCGTTTTGCGCGCAAGAGAAACCACGTTATAAGCACGTCATTCGTCTTGTCGTCTTTGTTTACGCGATTGTTTATTTTCAATTTTCACGCCGTCTTTATAAATTCGTTACGTGTGCAACGAGAGCTTTGTATGGAGAGGTTCTGAGATGCAACCGTCACCGAAGTAACCTAGTTTTTAGTTGAGATAATGTATAACGTGAAGAATATTCGCTTAATGAAATAATCTCGCGGGAGCTTTCGCGCAACCATCAGCCAATTAAAGCTTCCTACGGAGAGTGGTGTCTGGGAATTACAATTATGGATGTCGCATTGTAAGAGCAAAACTGTATCATCGTTAAATTCTATTTGCATCGCAAATTCTATTATTGTCGCGCGTGAAAAACGTCAGAGCTGGCGTAAGTGTTCGTGCGTGTACGCTTACGTTTTTTATGCGAAAGTGGGGTAGATATTTTGATAATGATAAGACAAGCAATTTTTTTATTAATTTTTAGTTGAAAGTAAGTGGCCTCGATCTTCTTTACGGTTCACACAATTCCGTCAAAATTAGTTTTTTCGACAAAAAATCTCTTTATCCTTAATAATAAGGTCACATTTTAACCTTTATTTTGACTACGTTGCCTTTTCTCAACCAACGTCCTTTGAAATTTTTAATTCAAGAAGAGATTAAAATACTTACAAGAAAGGGCCACGAAATATTGTCGCTGGAATCTGATTAAGGCTGTTTTTTGCATCAAGAACATCAACACTAAATGTTTGCAAGAGTTATACGTGCCACTGGCCATTTGCTTTGGAAAAATAAGGGAAAAACTGAAAAGTTGAATAATAAAAGTAATTTTTGCGATCGCGTTGGCCATGAAACCGTCGGAGATAAAATCGAAATTCTTCTATTTACCAATGCGCGCATCCTTTGCATGTAAAATGGTGCAAAAGTTTTTGAAAAAATATAAAACGGTTCCGCAGAAAAACGTCAAAAACTAAACTCCTGCAAAAGCGCTATGATTTGAGAAATTGTATAACTAAATCTATGCGACTTGCATAGGTGTTTAAATTAACATAGGAAAAAAAAAAGAAGAATTTAGATTTTATCTCTGACGGTTTCATGGTCAACGCGATGGCAAAAATTACTTTTATCATTCAACCTTTCAATCCTTCCCCTATTTTTCCAAAGGAAATGGCCAGTGGCACATATAACTCTGCAAAACGTTTAGTTTTGATGTTCTTGATGCAATAAACACAGCCTTGATCAGATTCTAGCGACAACATTTCGTGACCCTCCCTTGTTAGATTTCTTAAACTTTCTTTAGTAATGCATATTAATACGACATATCTCTAGCGAAGGTTGTAACTGGGAGGTGTTGTGGCAAATTGTGTGATCACTAACAGTTAGGGTTGCCAACCGGTCCGGATTGGCTTGAATTGTCTCGAAATGGAAGTCCCTGGCGAGTCAACTGGTTGGACATTAAAATATCCTGGAATTTTAAAGAAGGCCACTGACCAATAGCACCCCGACTCTTTAATATTTTTTTTAACGCGTTCAACTCCCAGCCAGCAACGTTTACTTAAAAAGATTTTTTAGTCATGTGAATCATGTATGGACTAAGGCTTCGAACAAAATGAATGTCAGTTTGATAAAGGAGAAATTGTGGATCAGATAAAATGTTGGAGAATGCTGCATAGAATTTGCAAACTTTTACTCCCTTCAGAAAGAATTAGTAAATACAGCAAAGATAAAAAAGAAATATTAATAGAATAATTGCTAACACGACGAAAGTTTCTGAATTACAATTTTTGTACAATTAACTTATGAATCATAATTATATGTAAACTTTATTAATTTTTTTAAACAGACCGCTTAGGCCCACAGCTCCGTGATCCTCTGCCCCTCTTTTCTATTTTTGGCTTTGGTTTTCCACTCTCTTATATTCTTTTCTTATAATTCTGATAGAACTGCTTCTCTCCACCGTCTTCTCGGTCGACCTTTCTTTTTCTTGTAATTTGGTGTTTTCCAGTCTATCATTTTTGGTGTTCGCCCATCTGCCATTCTTTCAATATTACCCAGCCACTGTAATCTTTTCGCTTTTATTACTAAGTCCATTGCTGGTCCCTTATACTCGTATATCTCATAAAGTTCCCTGTTTGTTCTTCTCTCATATCCTTGTTCTGTTTTTCTTCCTCCCAACACTGTTTTAAGTATTTTCCTCTCCCATCTCTGCAATCTTTCCTGTGTTTTTTTTATTCAGAATCCAAGTTTCGCAGGCATATAGTGCTGTTGGTCGCAATACTGTTTGGAAAAGGCGGAATTTAGCATCTCTAGATGGCTGTTTCGTCCTTAGTAGTTGGTTCAGGACTCCGGCACATTTATTTGCTTTTGTTAATCCCGCCTCTATTTCTTTTACTTCCTCAAGAGTTTTTCGTTATTCTGGCACCCAGATACACAAACTCATCCACTTCTTCCAGTCACATTTTTCCCAATGTCGTATTTATTTGTAGGTTGCAATCTGCTGACTTCCTGCAATATATAAATATAGAACTAAATATTAGTTATGTTTTTTTACCAACCAAAGTGTTGTTATTTTTTATGTGATTTGCTCACTTAACCCAACAAGAACATGCAAAATATTTTTCATATACACCTACATTTTTCAGTGGATATAACAACACACGCCTCGAATAAATGTCGCTGCCATCAAGCAAGCGCTGATATTATGAGATCCTTATACAACCCGTGATTTTTTATTTCCGCGCTTATTGTAAGCGAAGCCTCATTTTGTTTTTTATTCAAATTTATTGCGCGAATGCTTCGTCGCAAGAAATGTCGCGTTATTACTTACAAAAGCTGCGGATTATTACATGTGTAATAAAATTGTCATATTCCCGGCTCGCGGAAATAATCCCTCGTGATGTTTTTATTTCAATGAAGCTCAAAAATCATGAAGCGTGAAAATCTTGGCAAAAAAACTAAACTAATCAGGAAGGTCCGGCCTTAAAAAGGACCGACTAAGCCGATGTCCTCCCAGCATATGAGTGTAATGACGCGGTTATAAAAGTACGTCATATTTCATGGCGGCTTAATTTTATTTTCCGGAATATGTCGGACATCCTATTTCGTTACAGTAGATAAAGCTTCAAGCTGTGGAAGCTAACGGTTATAGATGTTGTTGCTTAACGATACTAACCCTATTCTTTGGAAAGAAAAAGAAACAGTTCAATGCTCGCTATTTATTACTTGAATACAGCTTTTTGTCTCGTTTAAAAGCGTATCAATCATTTATTTTACACCGAGTGCGACATATATTCAAAAAGTGCTTTTAAATAGTCAATAACTTGGGACATCGTGCAATAATCATTCAAGATTAATACAGAATTATCGCATAATTAATTTCAGTTTATTAATTGTCTTCAAACTTTGTAAAAATTGTTTTATTAAAAATTACCAGTGAATTTTAATGTATGCACTGTAGTCACACAAACTTAACACCGAAGCGTACATTTTAACGGGTACGAAATTGTACAATAATTTTAAAGAAAAGATTTAGTAAGGTGGCCTGTGAAAAAAAGTCTTAGATGCCCTCTCGTCGCCATTTTAATTCTCTACTCTGATGCTGTCTTCATTATGAACGACAAAACTTCCTATGCAAGTTGTAGCACCAACATAAGACTAAAAATTTCAAGCGATTAAATTCGTATGTATTGTGTACAAGGTGGACCAAATTCAAATGTCTTACTGGGCTAATTTTTTGAGAAAAAAAGCGCCTCTGTAATCAGGTTTTCCGTTTGGGCACTATAGACGATAAATATAATTTCATCATTTTTGAAAATTTGCTATAGCTTCTTTATTTACTAAAGCAGAACAAAATCTAATGAAGGTTTCTTATTAAAATTACAATGCCTAATTTAAAAACAAAATGTATATTTTTAAGCAACTTTGATTTTTGAGAAATGATGTAAACTTTTTTTTTTAATGGAAACCCTAGTGGCCTCTGACCTTCTATGAAAGAGCATTTTTTTAGTTTTTCAAAAATATGTAGTTTTATATACAGGATTCTCGTTTTTCGAGGGCCACTATGGGGATCTCGTAAACGGTAAGAGTTACGACTTCGGTTAAATTAGGGCAAAGTTGTATATTATTATTTCTATTATTTCCGCGGAGGTGGTCCCCTTTCAGGTTCCTGTACTGTGACCTATTGGTCTATTGTACCCTCTGGTGATAGCCCCTTAAATAAGTCCTGTGTTTTTGAAAAACTCCAGGATTTTCTTTAAGGGTGTTTTTCTTAGCTCATCTTGGTTGGCTTTTCCATCCCTAGAAGTCTGCGCCGGTAGGGTGTGAATCCTTCACACTGGCATATTAGGTGAAGAGGAGTTTCTTCTTCTTCACCACATCCTCTGCATATATCGGTCTCTGAGAGCCCTATTATGTAGAAGTGTTTGTTTAGCCCACAGTGTCCTGTGACAAGTCCTGTGGCTGCTCTGATGTCTGCTCTGCTCAACCTGAAAGTTGTTTATTAAGGTGCCTAATAATTTGACGCAAACAGACCTTGGTTTTTTTAGTTTTTGAGATATAGGGGTAAAAATAAAAAAGTGGATTTTTGTTTTTTGCCCGTAACTTTTTCATTTGATGTCGAATTTCATTTCTGAAAAGACTTTTTCATTGCCACTTTTTACAAAGAATCTAAATCCCCAATTATATTTTCCATGCGACGTTTTGCTTTTTTAAAACCATCATCAGGTAATTTTTTTCTTATAGACTCTATATCTGTTTTTAACGCCAATCTTTAGAGCATTTTATTCTGAATTCAACAATGTCTCTAACACTTGGCACTTTTTTGAAACAATTGTTGTTAAAAATGGCAAAAACAAATATTTTATTTTGAAAAATTCCTAATCAGCATGGTAAATAATTGTCTTTGCCCGTTTTTGTCTTTTAAATTTCACAAAACATAGCAACTTTATCTGTTTAATGTTGATTTAGAAAAGGTTTAATTAATAAAAATCACATTTCGTTAACAAAAGCAGGTATTAATAAATACCTTGAGAATGGATTAACATTGTTTATTTATTAGCAAATATTTTTAGAATATTTAATTGACCGTCACACGTCACATATAAATTAATGCACGCCTTACTTCCACCTGTTTAAACAACCGCTAGTAAAATACGCTGAGAATATGGCCTACTGGCTTCTTATAGATCGGGGAGAAATAAAGTCCTCAGGAATTTTCTTGTTAGAGTCGCATTCCGGTAGATTTACTTTGTATATTTTCACAATAATTTTTAATTTTAGGATCAAAATCTCTACAGCCTTATTCAAAAAGTCTGCAACAAAGGGAAATGTTTTTTTATTATCGATTTCTCAGAAAATTGTTTCTTTAAAAAGTTGATGCATGACCTAAAGCTAATATTAAGATGAAAAAAAAATATGATAGGTACTAGTTTTAACGATTTTAAAAATATTCTCAGAAGTAAAGTGCCCCTATTTTAAGACTTACAAAAAAAAAACGTGCGAAAAAATTGTTTACAAATCAAAAATGCAACAATACAAAATTTGACGTTAAGATTTCATTTTTAAATTTTATAGTAGTGCCAACATTCAAAAAGTTTGCATCTAATATAAAAGTGTTTTATTATCTATTTTTCGGAAAATTTTATTTTTGAGAAAAGATGGTTATGGTCTAAAACTTATTTTAAGTTTAAAAAAAGCTCGATAAAACTTACGACACTGACTTTTAGCGATTTTAGAAATATTCGCAAGAATACAGTATCCTTATTTGTCGTATTTTTGAATTCCAAACAATCTTTCCCTATGAAGTTTTTTTTGTAACTCTTAAAATAAGGCCACTTTACTCTTGTGAATGTTTCTGAAATCGATAAATCTGGTATCGTATAAATTTTTGGGGAATTTGTTCCATTTTAAATTAGTTTTAGGTCATCCAACAACTTTTATCAGGAATAAAAGTTTCTGAGATTTTTTAGTAAAAAATGTTTTTCATTTGGTGATGCTTTTTGTAGGACGCTGTATAGAAGATATAATGTAGGGTGAAAAATGAATAAATTAGTTGTAAAAAGGGAAACTGGTCAAGTTTCTTAAAAAAAAAACAATGATTTTTGATTTTTTAAATAAAAATTAAATTTTGCACAACCCTGCTGTACAGGTACACACCTTTCAAAAAATTCCACTGCTCTACGAAAATTCAATAGGAGCAAGCAATAATGTTATGCAAACTTCACGTTTATTTAAATATATATGCTACAATGGTGTTTAAATAACGTTGTGATACAAACAATAAACATTCATCTGAATAAACAGAGATGTCACAAATTAAAAAACCGGTGTTTATTTTGTAATATGCATGAACCCGGAACATCAGATAATCTTTTTACCATTTTTGACGCGAGCTTTATGCCGGAGAAAAATAAATAACATCTGCATTGCGCGAACAAAACTTTAAATAAACAAATTTCCATTAAGGGTCGGAACATCATGTAAATGACCGATTCTGGAAGTAATTAAAGTATTTACCGGTGTAGAAAAACGCAAAAAGAAATTCCGTGTATGTACAAGTATAAACAAAAAACGTTTTTAATGAATTATTAAAATCCTGAAAAATATTTGGACAAAAAACCGTGCTATTTTTTATTAATCATAACCAAATATTGCTACAAAATGTAATTCATTCGCTTGTTATTTGAAATTAGCATGATTTGCGCAAGCTTGCTCTACACATCCTATTTAGGACATAATAATCAATACCAAAAAATAGCAAAGTTGATGGAATTAAACTATAAATAATTATTTTTGCAATAATTTGTTGTGGAGATATAGGTACAAATATCAAATCCTCAAAAATGCTCTCGCATCCAGTAACACCGCATGTACCTACCTTTCAATGTTTTAATTTACAAGCGAATTAGAAATAAAACGCAGTCATGTTTGTAATATGGGTTTATTAATTTCAGCATACGATGTGAGTCGTACTTTTTTAATTTTATTTTTGCATCATAAAAGCATCAAACATGAATATATCTTTGTTGTTTTTTATATGTTGAGCGTTAGCTCTTCGTACAAAACGTACATATTTCAAATGTAATTACATTCCTTGAATATTTTTTCTGTCTTTATATTCTAACTGAAACTCTAGTATATCAGAAAAAGTAAAACAATGACGATCATAAAATTCACGATTATTAAGTTTTAGTTGAAATGGCGTTGCTTTTTTATTAATTTCACGTCATGGATGCTCGAAATGTACGTTGGTACATTCATTTTTACTTTATTTGTTTTAACCAGGGTTGAGCAGATTTAAATCAATTGATTTAAATCACGATTTAAATCATGATTTAAATCAAGTGATTTAAAAAAAAAGCATCGATTTAAATCACGATTTAAATCAAGTGTTTTTTTTAATCATCAATTTAAATCACTGATTATATGAGTACAATATAATATTAATAATAAAACAAAATTTTATTACTATTGGTAATTAAATACACGAAATGGTGAATAAACCATATCAATTTGCTCTTGCAAAGTAATATTCATTGTGGAAAGGCAATAATTCAGGAAGTAAATTGCAAGTTTTTGACGTTAGCGAAGTAAACAGTCAGTTCTTTCGATTTCCACGGCACTCTATTTGCTTCAATAACGATTTGAAGAAAAATGTCGAAAATCTCGAAAAGTACCTATGAGTTTTGGTTATAGGACACACTTAACAAAAAATGAAGCTCTCTTAAAGACAAATTCGATGACATAAAAAAAAAATGCATTTGAAAAAATAGAGTTACAACTTGCCACCTATTTATGAACACCCCTACCCCTGTATGTGTGATTCAAATTTTTTCATATCGAGCGAACAGAGCAATGTTATCTGCATGTCCATACCAAATTACAACTCTGTACTTCTAAATAACTTGAGGAGAATTTTTTAAATAAAGACTTAAAACCTTGAAAAATTTTGAAAAGTAATTTTTTTTTTGACGCCGTATAAAAACCTGTAGTATTTTATATTAATGCAAAGCTAAAATTAAGGCGGTCAAAAATATTAAATAAAAAATGGGTTGTTGTATTTGAAATATAAAAGTTGCTATTAGTTCCAGGGAGGTGACTCACCCTGTATATTTGAAAATATTTTTATCGTGTCGGAAGAAAAAACTGTATAAAATGGCGTTTGAATCAACTTTATATCTCAAGCCGTTTAGCCACAATCGACCGATCCCGCACTAATGACACCCTGTATATAATTAATTAAACATCACCATTTAGCACTGACTTTTTTAAATTTTTTTATCATTATATTTAATTTTTCATTTTGTCAACAATTCACCACTGAATTAAATATATTGGTTATTAAATATATTAGCACAAAACAGATATAGCATGTGAATATGTCACAAAATTCGATTATATGGTACATTTGATTTAAATCAAATAAATCGATTTTTTTTATTTTTAAAAAAAAAAACATGATTTACATCCACCCTGGTTTTAACAACCAATTATTTAAAAAATATATAGTTATCCATTTAAAAAAAATACCTATTTATGTAAAAATTTCAACTAAATGGACCGACAAAAACCAACAACCAGTGTATTATTTTAAAAGTTAAATTATTTAAAACGCACTATAAGCGTATTGTTAGCAAAACGTTCGAATTTCATAGCACTAGCGTTTTTAAAACGCTAAATACCAATATTTTGGTAAAGGTCTGTATCAAACAGGATTTTCAAAAAAAAAAAACGTAAATAACTCAAAAACGATTGATTTTATGTACAAAAAAAACTTTTTTTTTGATGAGTTTAATAAAATATAGCAAACTAAAATCACTGCACATTTAAATAGCTTTTATAAAAACGGTGTCGATTATCTATCGCTATAATTTAAAACTATATTTGTTCTATTTTCCATTATTGCGCAGACGAACGCGGTTCAATGCACGTAATAACAAAATGAACAATGCAATTTGTGGTAGTTTAGTCATTACCAAAGTTAACTGACCGGCCACCTGTTTTCTGATTGTTGCCACCAACATAAACCTATCAATTTATTCTCGGTACGCCGCATTACACCCGGATCGATGTGTATTGTAAACACAAATTTATAATGGAGAGTGGTGAAACTGAGCATCAAAAAACTGGCAAACATTGACCTCACATCCTAAAACTTTAAAATGATGTAACAATTGTTTTTACATGCTTAAAATAAGCACAAACTAACCTTTAAAATTTGCTTTGCGTTTTACATGAATCTTTAATTTTGAATCCAGTTTTAAAACATAATAAGTGCAGATAAGTTATGTAACTAAATTAACTTTAACATTTTTAGATATTATAAAGACTTTCGAATTTTCAAGAAAGTAATTTCCAAAATATTGAGACCTGTTACAAATTGTAGTGGGGTATTATTAAACAACTAAAGGTAAATAAACGTTGCATAGGATGTATTTAACAGTTTAAAAAAAATCAAGGCCATTGCTAAAATTTCAAATTTGGAAACTTTTTCAAAATTTTGAAGAGTTGCAAAAAAAATTAGTAGGCCGTTTTTTTTTTTTTTTTTTTTTTTTTTTAATTTAAAATTTGCAATGCACCTAATCCAATAGATTAATAAACATTTTAACTTTAACCTAATTTACTACGTTTGTGTTTGAGTCTGGATGTCGCCAATGGTCCATCCTAGTCACTATTACAATCTACACTACACTACCGTGGCTACATAGCACTGTACTCTGCTTTTGTACACTTTAAGTCTACACAAGTTCAAACGGTTTAATCCGTTTGAGCCTACGCACTAGTTGTTGATTATCGAGAAGTTGGAGCACTTCAATGTTGGAATGTCTGTGGAGCCTCTCCTCATGGCTTTTGGCAGCTTTTTTAATTTCTTCCTGGACAGATTCTACCTGGAGTTCCCGGTGTAAGTCGCTGTTCCGAACATACCAAGGGGCATTTACTATGCTTCTTAATACGCGGTTTTGGAATATTTGAAGACAGTTGTAGTTGCTTTTTTTGGTACAGCCCCATAATTGAAGGCCATATGTCCAAACAGGCTTGAGCACCTGTTTGTATAGGAGCAGTTTGTTTTGGATAGAAAGCTGGGAATTTCTTCCTATCAGCCAATACATATCTCTATACTTTATCTTAAGCTGTTCCGTTTTCTTTTTGACGTGTTCCTTCCATTTTAACTTGACGTCTAAGTTTAGGCCAAGATATTTAGCAGTCTTTTTGCACGGGATTATGTTATTATTTAGATACACTGGTAGGTAGTTTATTCTTTTGTTGGTGAAATTAACGTGAACAGATTTTTCTTCGTTGATTTTTATATGCCACTGTTTTGTCCATGCATATATTTGATTAATTGCGCTTTGGAGATTTTCTGTTGTTTCTTCTATGGTTGCTCCTGTAGTTAGAACTGCGGTGTCGTCGGCAAATGTGGCGAGTTTTACGTTTTCTGTTTCTGGAATGTCATGTGTATACAGCAGGTACAATACCGGTCCAAGGACACTTCCTTGAGGTACCCCTGCTCTTATAAACTTCAGTTCTGAGTATTCGTTTTCCATTTTGACCTTAAACGTTCGCTGAGATAGATATGACTCCAGGAGCTGACTATATTGAACAGGAAGCATTTTCTTCAATTTTATTAGTAGTCCTTTATGCCAGACTTTGTCAAATGCTTTAGCAACATCGAGGAATGTTGCCGAACAAATTTTTTCTTCTTCTAATGACTTCTCTATGTCATTGATTATTCGATGAACCTGGTCTACGGTGGAGTGTTTGTCACGAAATCCAAACTGATGTGGTGGAATAAGTTTTTTTCTCTCGATTATGTTGTTCATCCTTTTTAATAGCAGCTTTTCAAAAAGCTTTGATATTATAGGTAGAAGTGAAATTGGCCTATACGATGTAATCTCATCTATAGGTTTCCCCGGTTTTGGTAACATTATTACTTCGGCTGTTTTCCATATAATAGGAACATATTGTAGTCGGAAAGCGGCATTTATTAGATTTGTAAGTTTTACAATACCTTTTTTTGGTAATCGCTTTAAGATCTCTCCAGTAATCAAGTCGAACCCAGGGGCTTTTTTGGGATTGATATGTTTCTTTATTACTTCTTTTACTTCCTTTGGAGTAGTTAATTTTATGTTTTCGTTTTCAATAATTTCATCTGGGTAATCGATTTCAGTCTGTTCGGCATATGGTTGAAAAGTATTTTCCAAGTATTCGGCAAAGGCTTCCACTTTTTGTTTAGCATCCCTTGCCCATGTTCTGTCTTCTCTTCGGATTGGTGGGATATGTTTTATTGGCCTGTTGATCTTTTTAGCAGCCTTCCAAAGTGAGTAGTCGGTGCTTTGGTCGTCCGTTAATTCACCTAAGTAAGTGTTGACAGATTCGTTTTTTATTTTCGTGATTTCTCTTCGTAATTGCTGCGTTAGATTGTTTAACCTATTTTTGTTCTCCGTTGTTCTGGATCTTTGCCATATATTTCTAGATTTTCTTTTTTCCTTGATTAGTTCTCGTATTTCTTTAGGATAATTGTTACCTATAGTTTTTCTTTTTATCTGAGGCGTATTGTTCCAGGCAGCCTGCTGAACGTTTATCATAAATTTCTCTGCTTCTTGTTCCAAATGTTCGATTGTTCTTATTGGCACATTTAATTGAAGTCTTTCACTAAGCTCTAACTGAAAATTTTCCCAATCTGTTCCTTTATTAGTTAATGTGGGGTTAAGTTCTCTTGTTATGATATTTTCACTTATTGTTAGAAGAATTGGTGAATGGTCTGATAACAGTTCTTCAACATCTTCTATCTTTATATAATTTGTAGCAATTTGTCTTGAGATAAAGAAATCCAACAGATCGGGAATTTTATTTTCATCAGTTGGCCAATAGGTGGGTTTGCCGGTAGAATGCCATCTGCATTTAAGTTTTGTAATAGCATGATATAGTTCTTTACCTTTCGTTGTGGTAAGTCTTGATCCCCAACAAGTATTTTTAGCATTAAAGTCTCCACCCAGGACAAATTTTTCACCAAGGGTTAATAAAAAGTTAGTATAGACTTCTCTTTTAAGATTATATCTGGGAGGGAAGTACGCTGCTGCAATGGTGAATACATATTTCTTTGTTTTAACACAGATACTAGCTGCTTGTATTTCTGCAGTCTCTATTTTTTCGCGTTCGTGATGTGATATGGTATTTTTTACTATAATTGCGGCTCCACCTCTGGCCGTATTTTGCGGATGAAGGGCGTGGTAAACTTGGTATCCTCTTAGTTTGATGTGTTTCTGGTTAGTAAAATGGGTTTCTGATATCAAGCATATATCTACTTTGTGAAATTCTAACATTAGCAATAACTCTTGCTGGTGCTGTAAGAGTCCATTTGTGTTCCATTGAAGAATCCTTAGATCACAGGTCATTGCTGTTTTCTATCGGTATTTATTACTGTTTTCTAGCCTGTCTAGTCTTTCCAGAACTTTTTTATTAAATTCCTCTTGTTTATCCATTTGTGTTATTAATTTCTGCAGCATTAATGTGATAGAATCAGTATTACCAGCTGTCTCTATTTGTTCTTCGTTTCTTGTTACTTGAGCATAGGTTGCCCCAGCAGTAACTTGTTTTTGTTGCTTATTTTCGACTCTCTCCACGTTTATTTTTCGTTTTTCTATTTCTTTCTTGTTTGTACTTTTGTTTCTCAAATCTTGTAGAGCTATGGCCGTGCTGCACCCTCTATAGTTGGCCGGGTGTGCTTCTCCACAGTGAATGCACTTGGGATCTGTAGTTTTTGATTTTTGGCAATCTCGCGTTATGTGTTTTCCTGCACATTTGACACATCTTGGCTCTCTCTTACAGTAATTTTGGGTGTGACCGTATTCCTGACATCTTTTACATTGTGGTATAAGTTTAGGTTTTTTGAAAGCTTCTATTTGCACTTTCATGTGTAATATTTCTGTAATAGCATATATTTTTTTGATATCTTCATCTTTGCTGAAGGACAGTGTGAAAAGTGGGAGTAGTTTTTTATCTTTTTTACTGATTATCTGATTTACCTCTAATATTTTAAAACCTTTATTTTTTAGATCATTTAGAATTTCAGTTGTTTGACAAGTCTGGTGGAGTTTTCTTGCCACTACTTTGGTTGGTCGTGTTTGTTTGTTTTCAAACGAGTACCATTCAAGCTTGGTATCGTTAAGTGCTCTAGTGAGATTTCGGTAGTCATTTTCATTATTCACGTTAATTTTCATATTGTGCCCTGATATCATAGTAGCTTGATACGGAATATTATTTTCCGATAAGTATTTGGAGAATGTATCATATTTTTCCAGTTTATTGATTATAATTGGCGGCGGTTTATTACTTTTTGTCTGCGTCTGTTGCGGCTTGTTGTTAGGAGTTTGTTCTTCCCGTAGTGAATTACTGGCCTTTCTTTTCTTGGTATTTTTAACTCTGATCCACTCAGTGGCCGTTTTTAAACAAACTTTTAGTGAAATAGCATTGCATAGGGTGTATGTAACATTTTTAGAAAATAATAAAACCATTGCGAAACTTTTTCAAAATGTAACGTGGAACTTTTTTAATGTTTGGAAGAATTGTAAACAATTGTTTTAGGCAATTTTTGAACAAACTAAAGGCAAAATAGCGTTTCTTAGGTTGTATGTAACATTTTTAGAAAACATTAAGACCATTGCAAAACTTTTAAATTTTTCCAAAAAAAGAATGTAAGGTGAAACTTTTTTAAAATTTTGAAGAGCTGTAAAAATTGCTTAAGGTGTATTTAAAATTTAAGAAAACATTAAGCCAGTTTTTTCTATGTTCTTCTTGGGGTCAGAACTCAGAATGATATATTTAATGACAAGAATACAAAGTTATGCAAGTCGATTTTAAATTAAGCTTAAAAACCTTACTGAATAACGACTTACAAACGTAAACTGAAAATATTTTTTTTACAATATCAACATACAATAAATTTTGATTTCATTTAAATAAAAATATTCAACTTTTGTAAAAGATCTATAGAGCGCAAGCACCAGACAACTTTTTCGGTCTACGAAAAAATTCATGAACTAATTTACTTAACCGCTGCTATTAGAACTTGTATAATTTTTTTATTACCTTTGAGTTATAAATAGTCAGCCATATATCTTATTCACATCCAAAGTGGAATGAATGTACAGCCTCAGTTTTATTACGGATACTAATACAGTACACACTTTATACATTTCAACATAGAATGCCATGCTATTAGCGTCAGCGCTGAAACGTTACAAATAAGAAACAGCTGCATTATTAATATGTGTTAAATACACAAAAATATAAAAAGTTGGAGTGGAATTTAAAGCGTCAGGTGTGAGTTATTCATTTTCTATGACCGCGTAATTATTTTTATTTCAGTAACATTTTAATATAAGGGAGTCTGGGAGTTAAAAACGCGCTCTCATATTTTATCAGGTAGCAAAAACATTTACACGTTTTTATGTAAGAATAATTTCGCGCCGTTGGGACTAAAATAATAGATGTTGCGATGTTGTGAAAATAATTAAAGTTTTTGTGTGTAATTTTTTTGTTACATTCATTAATCATCCTCCAGAATTTTTTGCGGTAAAAATTTTAAGTAGCATTTTTTATAAAAAAGAAAATAAAATTTAATTATCCTGAACAATACACACCCTAAAATTTAGACAATAGTGTCTAAAGTACCCGCAGTGTTTCAATTAAAACCAGAAAGAAAGATTGTTGAACGTCTAATCTTTACTTTGGATTTTAGCGTTAGTTTTGTTTGTGTTTGTTTACCTTTCATGAAGGCTGCTTGTTCTGCTTTTTTTTCCACTTCATTTCTTAGTTTTCCCTCTAATATTTTTGTGTATATTTTATATAATGTTGATGCTAGACAAGTAGCTCTATAATTTTCACATTTACTTTTGCTTCCTTTTTCATGTAATGGTATGATTACACTTTTCTTCCAGTTTGTTTTCAGTAATCTCTTTATCTGGGCTACTTCTTCTTGTAATATTACATTTTCCGCTCGGTTTTCTTCATTTTCGTTGTCCGTATTTGCTTTTTCTTGTTCGTTTACGTGTTGGCTCTTGTTACTTTTACATTTCTCTTCGTAGTAGAATTGTTGAAGAATGTGAAACCACAACGCCAGTAATGCTGCAAATTTGCTTTTGATAGCATCAGGAGGAGGCGTAAGCTTGTGCATTGGGGAGACAATTTCAACACCTACTTTAATTTGACTTTTTTTGTTAATAAAAAAGTTGACAGTCTTTTATTTTTATTTTCTAACCTGTAGTTTATTATTGTTTATTTCTAGAATAATTTGCACGTTATTGCAGATGATGTCAGTATGGGACGTAACTTGACAAACTTTCACAAAATTATTACTACTACAATAGAGTGATATAAGTTAAGACGGCAGTTTTTCATTACATTACCACCTTCGACCAAGATAATTTTTGATATCCCATTAAATACATGTAGATTTTACAATTACTTTCACAGATTTATGAAAATGTATACTTCTAGGTACTTTATCACAATAAATGAAAAGCTTCTTAACCTCTGGGCCGTAAACGATAATTTATTTATGAAAAAGACATATTCCCTACGATGTTGGGGCCGGGAACGTATATAATAAACATACGCTCTCTCACCGACGCCATATTTCTCACCTATGCGAATATTTATCAAATTATCTTGGACTACCTCAAATTCCTTGCTTCGAGGTGGCAACATTTTGATAAACAAATATACAGTGCGTACAAAAAGTCACGCAACCGATCAATATCTCGTCTTGTGATAATTTTACAAAAAAAAAGTTTCGAGTAAAAGTTGTTTGTGGTGATTTACTATATAACCCTAAATTATTTTCAACTATACAGTGTTTTGTTTTTGCGTACCGATACGTCACTTTGTTTTCTTAAATAGAACACCCAGTATATTTTGCACTTTTTAGATGCAGAATTAAATTGTCTTTCAAAATGTATAGGGTTTTATGTGTCTAAAATCAATCGTTTTTGAGTTATTTAAGTTTTTATGAAAATTTTGACAGAAACTCGACTCTAAGAAAATATTGATATTTCACAAAATAGCAATGTCAGAACGACTTCCTTTGAAACTCTGTTCGACAATAGTGTGGTAGTGATTGCTGAATAGTTTAAATTTTAAAAACAAAACACAGGATGTTTTTTATGGTCGGTCCAAATGGTTAAACTTCAAACACGGATAAGTCAATTTTTTTAAATAGAATACCCTATATATTTTTTCATAAACTTATCCATAATTTAATTATTTTTAAAATTGGTTAAAGGTCTATTATGTTTAAAATTAATGGGCACAAACAAAATATTTAATAGAAATTAATTAATCAGCTTTGGAAATACCTGGATAATTTATTTTAAATATCAAATAACGTTCTATTTTCATTCATTCTAGACGAGTTATTGATCCGTTACCTTACTTTTTGTACATACTGTAGGTTAAAGATCACAACATACTTATTTGTGAGGTAAATATTTAAATTTTGTAGCTGATTAGCATAAAAGGAACTGGATTTTTACACTTTTTTTCAATTAAAAAGCTAAAGTAAACAATAAAGAAATAAATAGAACAAACATTTATTTCTAGTTTTGTTGTAATAAATTGTTAAAAAATCTTTGGTACTTTAATAATCTGTAACTCCAATATATCTAGGTAAATATTTAAAAAGGATTTTGGTCAACCAGTTCAAACTTATGTTGTACAATTCAGATTTTTTAAGGACAACCATAAAATTGCTGTTACAATGTTTAATTTCTATCAAACTCATAATTGAACCAAAACACAAAGATGTTAGAAGATTCAGTCTTAATTGTAGTGTGTATTGTATTCTATTAATATTTTGATAGTCTTGACACACAATTACAGATGTTTAAGGGCAACCTACAGATGTAGACTCATTATTGTCTACAACGTGAGATTTTCCTTAAAAACGTTTGGCTGTAACAGCACGTAACATGTGGATTATTATATATTTGCGGCCCTCCCCAGCGCTTCGCTTATTTTGTAATGAAATTCCCGTGTTCCGAAGCTCGAACAAAACAAATTGCGTCGTGATTCTGACGAGGGAGTTGTGTCACTCTGTCAGTAGCACCTGACACCCCAGGGACTCCCTTGTCAAACATTTGCGCGCGACTAATGAGATCTGATCTAATTATGTCACAAAACATTCATTACATTTTTCGGAATGATTATAATTCATAGCCTTTTTTGCGCGCTCCTGAGCCAACGATACGGAGATATCTTAATTTAAAAGCTTGTACCGAAAAAGCAAACAAATGGTACTTGAGAATTTTAATGCAGCGAAGTTTTATCAGCGATTTTTCTTCGATGTAAAAAGTTATTTCAACATTCGTTTGATTCAAACTTAAAAGTAGGTCGTGCCGGCCGTCTTTTTTTTTTGAGGAATGTGTACTCGTATAAAAAACGTTTTCTACAAGAGCCATGAATTGATTGAAGTAAGATATGCATAAAAATTTAGACTTTACGAGTTCATTTTTCAATTTTAAGAAGAATCCTTACAAAACTTTGTAAAATAATTGCATTCCTTTTACATTTACTTAATAACTCTGCGCAGAAGAACGAAAACTGTTCAAAGTACAAAAACTTGTTAGATTTGTACTACTGTTGTTTTATTATAAGTGAGCTAATTTTGTTTTTGTTGAAAATTATTGAATTGTAAATAATAAACGAAACGTATTAAATATATTTTGTATACAATCGTCGATCAAGTTATCTTGAAAGTTTATCATATTATGTCTTATTTCAATTTATTCATACCACTTCAAAAACTTAATATTTGTATTAATACAGCAAAGGGAGTGCTTTAGACATAAAACCCTAAATTAATTGTTGAAGTTGTTAAGAAAAATTGATAGTAAATAACAGAAATAGAATCAATTCATCATGTTAATAAAACAGCTTCAGATTGACATACTATACAGGGTGATTGATTGAGACCGGGACTTAAAAATATACGAAGAATGAAAAAGGGTATGGGTCTGAAATTTTCGTTATAACCATCTGATCTGTTTATTGAAAATATTTTCAATGTGGCGACACTTCCGGAAATACCGAAAGTTGACGTCTACTTTCATATTTCAAATTCAATGGCATATTTTTTATTGGGTATTTGGATTTAAAACGTTATTTTAGAGAGATTTTTATTAGCATTCCCTATACCTAAGTGCACTCATTTTTTAAATTTTTGGACTTTTTTGAAAATTTTTTGATTTTTATCGCGATGCTTAATGTTATCTAACGCCGCCACTTTTGAAAAAAAACGCTTAAATTTAGACCATGCCTAACCTTGAGTACATCCTGGAATTTTTGCAATCGATGCATTACTTACAGGGTGTCCAAAATTTAATTTTCTTTTAATACAACTTCAGACCACTAAAACTCGTTTTTTTCAAATACATTGCACAAACTTTTTTTTTTATTTTCTACGGCCAAATTACATTCTGCATCAATCTGTATTAGCGTTTCCTATACATATCTGCAACAATTTTCGAGATTAAGAATTTTTGATAAAGCAACATTTTTAAATAGTACGCCTTGGAAATGACAACAAATGCCAATATTAATATCTGTAAACCACTTTTATTGCGTTTGTCGGAAGTATCCATAAAAATGGAATATCAAGAGTATTCAAACACGAATGTTTTTAAGTCCCGGTCTCAATCAATCACCCTGTATAACTTTTGAACGTTTATGTAAAAAAATGACACTAGTGTAATTATTCATTGGTTCACTTATTATGAAACAGGGGTAATATTTAGGGTTTAAACACAACCACAGTATTTATCGAATAAATAAAGAAAAAACTCCAGGGAATGAGGTTTTTGTTCTGTTAAAAAAATATTAATTGGTTTAAACAATGCATGAATACTCATCCAACCTACAAATGCAAAGTTCAGGTGGTAAAATAAGCCAAACAAATACCTCCGCGAATTTTAAATAAATATTAATTAGCCGAAAAACTGAACAAATACCTAATGCAGCTTAACATAAACCTTTTATTTATTTTCATGTATCGTTATTTTTCATTTTTTTTGCATTAATATGATCGTGCTGTCGCCAAAAGCCTTGACAACGAATGCTTTGTAAAAAAAAGGCGTCCCAGATATTTGATATCTTTTACACATGAAACCGTGAACTGTGACAATATTGTTCGATAAAGCAAAATATTTTTGATGATAACGAAATTCAGCTGATTTGAATATATCTGTTTGACACAAAGGATGCTTTTGTAGCAAAACGTAATTCAGTCAATTATATTAATGGTTGCAAATCGGTGTGATATTAAATTAAAAGTAGAAATTCCAACACAAAAGCTCTTAAACAAAAAATCGTTTAAACGCTTTAACCCAGTGGTTTCCAACCTGTGGGGCGCGCCCCCCTAGGGGGGCGCGAGTCTATTGCAAGGGGGGGCGCAGCTATTACCAACATACTATTTTTGAATACAAACAAACAAAAAGAACTTTACTTATACAGAATATGGTATATGGTATTTATGAAATTAGATTGTTACGAAAAGGGAGGGGGGCGCAAAATTTTTTTCATAAAAAAGGGGGGCGGAGGTACAAAAAGGTTGGAAACCACTGCTTTAACCGGTCTAGTATTTTTAGCAATAATTCCTAGTAAAAAATATTGTTTTGGTCCTTTTAACTGGCTAACCGCCATATTAAATATACCATATTGTAAAACATAAAAAACATATATTTAAATATAGTTTGTGCATTTTATTTGGGACAACTTCCCGCCCGTCAGGTGTAAAAACACAACTCTATTTATTCTATGAAAATATACACACCATCTACCTGTATATCTAATATATTAGTAGTTGGATTTATTACTTTTAACGGAACCCTTGCTTTTGTTTCTCGGAACCCAAAAGTTCCGTGGAATCCAATTTCTGAAACGCTGGTCTAATCCTTCAAGATTATAGTACGTATTTGTTTGTAGTGCTTCATCAGAATTATGCAATTGTAGTAATAGTCAAACATAATGTGAGTTGTATTGTTTGTTTATGGGTAAAAGCAAATGTTTGCCTTTACTGATGATGCAATTTCATAGCATCGCCCTGCTGTTGGTACTCCGAAGGCTAGTCGAGAAAATGGAGAAAGGCATTTGCTATACGAGCTTTTAAGACAAGTTCTTGTGGTCTTCATCTATCTCAAGTTAAAGTTACGTGCATATATTCGTGTTCTTTGACTATTTGTTTGCTTATATAAAAAGTTAAAAATGCCTGACTCGATGCGTTCTTTTTTATTTTATCGAAGTTGGTATTACCAAAAGGACCATGATGTTTTATAATTAGGTACAAAAACTTTTTTGCCAATTTTATATTTAACAGCCACAATTTCACAACTACCCATTTATTTAAAAGGTTTTAATACATATAGTATATATCATAACAAGAGTTGTAAGAAGCATATTACGCACGATTGGAAAAGTTGCGCACGGAGTGCGTATTTCCACGAGTACTTAATTGCTTTACAACTCGTGTTATGTAGCTTACTTTTTCTACGATCACATAATACCAAGATTTTAACGACTTTTTGGCTAATGTACACATGTAATTACGTTGTCTTGTTAATTTTGACGTAAGCCTACTTTGACATATCTAGACAAGTGTGCGTTTTGCTTACCGTGCGTTATAACTCACTTACTGGTCAAGCATGAAGTGTTTGATGTGAGTCTACTTTGATCATTTCTTTAAAAAACTGTGCTTTTTGCTTACCGTGTGCGTAAGGGCCCACTTACTATGCATGCAGGCTTTACGGTAAAAGTCATTTACATTAGTGGTCGTAGAAAAAAAAGAATTGTTTTACACCTAGAAACATTCAATATGACAACTGTGTTATTATTATCGTGACCTGAATACAAAGAAGGCTTTTATGTGTCAAGATATATACGCAACGTTTTTAAACATCACTTTAAAACAAAAGAAAAATTACAAATATGTGCAATGGAAGCGCTCCGCTTCAAAACGAGACGTGCAAAGCTCTTTCATTTTCGATGCTAAAATGAAACATTTTAATATCAGTTATTGCCGCAGGTTATTGCCACAGTTGTATTGCAGTGGCATCGAATATTTACAAAGCAATTGCTTTCTATGCACTTTTCATAATGACATCCTTTTGTTTAATTTATTTCTGTCACCTGCAAAGAGTACTATAAATTGTATGCGGATCTGTTTATCGTTTGTTGGTTATTAAATAATTTATGTGGTCTTTTGTAGGCGTTATCGTTGTTCAGTTAAAAGCACATTTCTTGATTAAATTAAACGCGTTCATTAAAAAAATTATTAATCTGGGCGAATGAAAATTTGAATGTAATATTATTATTTAAAATACTACCAAACATAAGAATTTATGGGAATAAAATAAAATTTGCTTAGAGTATAAGTGGAATTTCAAAGAAGGAGGTTGTGCTCCTTTGCCATCATGCATCTTATCATTCGTCAACTTCAGTTCTTCAGTTGTTGGCTAAGTAAAGTGTAAAAGTATAAGAGCATCCAACGTGCTCTCCTGATTTGGCAAGGTGCAACTTTTGTTTATTATTTGGACTCAAGAAATTATTCTAAGTAGAAAGTTCTTGTTTTTATACACAATAAATTTAGCTTGTCCCTCGTACGTAGTCTTACGCAGGGGCGGATCTAATAGGGCATAAACCCTGGGCCCCCAATTGTCAAGGGCCCACAAAACAATTATCATAAATTTTGTTTGTTTATAGGTTTTTGTTAATAATATTTCTTTATTTATTATGTTTTTATTATATAAGATATACCTATTTGTCATTTAACACCATTTCATAAATAAATATATTTCAACTCAGATTTTGATGTTATTAAAAATGAATTTTAAACCGTAATTTAAAGATTCTTAATCTAACAACAATGGGGCCTAATTGGACTTCAATAAGCCCTAGGCCCCGAAAAACCTAGATCCGCCCCTGGTCTTACGTATCAGTTGCTTTTATCCTTAATAATTACGATTAATTCTCCAACCCTTGCTTAAATACTGTTCTGGAATCTGGGCGTTTTAATTTAAAATATCCATGTTTAAAAACATTTTTTGCTTGGAGACCAGGCTCACCTTGTTGTTATTTTGCAAGAAATAAATCACCTCCATTTACTTACATTGTTGTTGGTAACAGCACATCCGTTTTTAGTTCCAAATAATATGAAATGTGAAGTGATGATTTATTTTATTTTTTGTCGCACTTTGTCTTCCTTCCCTTTACCAAAAAGAAGTCCTAGTAGGCGCATTTTAGACAAACAGAAAATAGACTAGGAATCCATAACGTCGTAATGAGGATGCAGTAAAGATGAAAATTGTTTGCTATACTTAAGTACAGGGTGGTCCAAATTCGATGGGATTACGTGGATATCTCGCTTAATATTCAAGATAGAGAAATTCTTAAACTACCAAAAATGTGCAGTTTTTTGAGACAAACTCAGGCCCGTTTTTAAAAATATTCTATCTGTTCCAGTTTTTGAGTTATTGGTAAAAAAAGACTGTTTTTTTGTCATGTTAATAATGTGTCATATCTCCGTTATTGTTGTAAATATCGAAAAAAAGAAAAGATTGTTGTTAGATATTTTTATGTTACTTACATGCGATGATACAAAAAAAAAATTACGCTCGTCGTTAAAAAGTTATGACACAAACTTACCTTTTGTTAAATGGAACCTATAGTTGACTTATTTAAATTCCTTATTTTTTCCAGTTCCAAATATATTTATAAGGGTTGATGTAGTTATTTAAAGTTAGTTATAATACGCAAGATACGAAAGTTTTTCAGTGAATAATAAATAAATTAGTTGTTAAAAGAAAAAATAATCAGTTTTCTGTAAAAAAAAAAAAAAAAAATTCGTGATTTTTTTGATTATTTAAATTTAAATCAATGGTTTTTAATTTTTTTAATAAAAATCAAATTTTGCCCAACCCTGCTAATAACCGTTCCATATTTTAAGGAAGTTATAGAGTGGTCATTGTTGAAATCCTTCTTTTAGATTTCCATGTAATATAAAAACGATTAAAAGACATTACATTTTTTAACACTTCAAGCATATTCTTCTAGCAAATAAAACCACATAATTTTTGTGATGGTCTAAGGGTTCCATGTATATTTTTTGTATTCTCAACTTGTTCATATATTATCGCGTACGAACAAATTTATGAACCTTAACCACATTTGTGAAAGAAGGGGAGCCCCCAAGTTAATGTCACCCTATTTGTTGAACCATTAGTGCCAATATAAAACCATAATGTACGTTTGTGGCGAGCGAAACGATCAGATTTCCATGGTATGACAGTAGTGTTACTTCATTTAACATGTATAACAAGAAGGGAAGGCAGATGTGCGGTATTACGGCCATCCAAAGATTTAGCGTCGGTTTATTGGCAGGGTGAATCATCCCCATATTTTACGATACAGTTTTTAATATCTGGTAATTAATCGGATTGGCTGCATCGGGTTTACCAGCTGTAATCGTTCATTTACAGTCGTTCATTTTGACATTTGTAAATGTTATAAAATACCACTTTAAAACGCTTTTGATGTTTTCAGAGTTTGAATAGAAAATGGTTTTTGTCAAATTGGTTATTGATTGAGCGTCAGTTGGCTTTAAAACTTGTTCCTACGGAAAATGCACTCTATTAGATTTCAGTACTTTATAGAGTCTACTCAAAATAAACACTCAATGTTACTTTAATTAAATTTTTAAACATTTTTAGTAAACACAGCATTTTTGCTAGCAAAGACAATACTGGTTTATACGTTGATTAACAAAATTGAAAGTAGATTATGTAAATAAAGTTTTTCGAGTTAATTCATCACACACAAATCACCTTTTTGTAATTCTACCAACATCCCCTGATCTAATTTCTTTATTTCAGCACATCCATTTGCAAAATTAAACGTAATTACATCAAACAAACCGATTGTGTTTAATTACCTTTCATAAAAGGTCGGTTTTGATATCATAACACAATGAAAACCGCAAAAGCTACAGATAATTCCTCTGGTTTTATTGTTAATTTTGCAAAGTTAATACCAATGCTACACTAAAACTTCATAGGAACATATTTTGTAATCCTAGGATAAATAACCGATACAATGTCGGGGCATTTGCATAATACGGGCCTTGGAAACCCGGCCTATAAAATTTAAATTACGTAACTAGATTACTAATTATTGTGATCGCGATCGCCACCGCGCCGGTGTGAGTTGACCTTAGGTTGCAAAATAAATTTGTTGGCGCATTTTTCCGGAACTATTTAGAACCATGTTGATACAGGGTGATCTACTACTGTACAAACATTAGACGCTATTCCTCAAAAATTTGGTAGGTAAAACAGAGCTCTTTAGATAATATATTAGTATACTGTAGGTTTGTTCCAACGAGCGATTTAAAACCAATTCATGGGTTAGTACATGAACTGGTTTATTCGCATGTGTGAACTATGTACTAATAAATGTATTGGGCAGTATTCGCCTTTGTTGGAACGTTTTTACGACTGGCCTAACTGTAAATGACATTTGTGTCTATCGGGATCATAGAAATGTGCGCATCGCAAGGGTAAACACCTTAAGAATCCAGTACTAAATGGAATTGGGTGGGCGATGCATAGCTACCAGAGCTTACGTTCGTTATAAACAGCGCATGCGTGTAAAAATTCAAGCGCTAGTACATGCCTTCATTCACGTACTGTTTGGGCCGTACACTGATTAGTTCATATACTAATTTTATATCAGTTGGAACAGCCGGTTAGGTAAGGTTATGTCAAGGTTTATTTCCAAAAAAAAAAGCACCCACCAGAGTTATCTAAACCTGTACACGTAATCCCCCAAATCGTTCCATAAGAGAGAAGAAACTGATCAAAAAAAGATTAATGCCTATATTGTCATGATTATTCTGAATTAGGATGGATTAGAGGTTTCTCTTGTCTAAAATGGGATCACATTTTTCTGCTAAGTGATCAAGACGATGCTGTACACTTTGTCTTAAATTTCATATCGTATTACTAAAAAAAAAGTACCCCAGTTGCCCCACTTATGGGGCAAAACGTGGCAAATTTCTTCTATTTCTTTCAACTTGTGTATTCCTGAATTATTATTTTTAAATTGTTATACAAAAATCGTTTCCAATTCTTCATTTGATAATAAATGGCTTGATATAAAAACAACGAAAGTTTTGCTGTGTTTGATCCCTATAAAACATAAATCCTAAAACTTTAAATAACCCATTCTGCCACACATTCCCCTAATAACTTTATTGTGAAACCAATATTACAACTATAATTTTAATTGCAGTTTCATCAATCCTACAACCAGCCATATGTTCTTCCAAATATAATGTCCAAGCAACACCTCAGGGTAAGTTCTAAATTCTGTTTATATCTACCCTAACAATTAATTTTCTTGTGTTCTTGCTATTCGGGCAGTACAGCAATAAACCAAGCGGTCTTGTTTATTGCCACAACATATGCTAATATAAATTTAATTAGAGGTAATCTAAATATTCAAGTGCTGTCAGCGCCAAGACTCCAAACCAAAATTACACCTTCAACGGTAATTATATTAATTAACAATGTAATAAACGCAATAAAGTAAATAATTTCCGGAGAATATAATTTAAGCGCTAATGGTCCCATTCCGTCTATTTTCGTTTGCATCAACAACATAAAAGTAGCTCCTCAAGCATAAATAGATGAAATGAAATCTCGACTCTTGGTATTCACGTACAATTGCCACATAAAGGCTTAACACTTCTTCGCGCCAGATTAAAATAGATCAAACAGGATTTCGAGTATTAAAGTAGCTTACCTCGCAAACCTTTCTCGTATTATTTACAACTGTCTCTAAAGTTTGAATTAAACTTGGGCGTGAAATGATTACTTCTGCAATAAATAGGAACAAGGGGGTAATAAATGAACAATAAATCAAGGCCCAGATTCGTCTTAAGAGCAACCAACATTATTTAGTTCTTTACCTGTCATTTGAGTTTAAATTGTCAGAGTCAAGTTGGTTAGAACGTAGTTTCTTAACTTTTCTAAATAGCAAACGTAGTATAAACATTGAATTTACCCAAGAAAATTTTTGAATTTTTATTTCTTACTGTTTAAAAACCAAGGGTGCTTGTGCCAGCAAATGACTTGGAAGAACGCCGGAAAAAACAGAAAAAACGTCATCTTCAAGTACGTTGTATAAAAGTTATGATGAAAAGTAGATAAAATGATGCTTTTTCACGAGAAATGAAGTCGGAACTAAAGTTAGGAATTAAAAAATTGGCAACAGAACTGAAAGAAGTAAGAAAAGAACAAAGGAAATTTAAATAAAAGGTTTTTCAATTAAAACTGGAAAATGAGAAACTAAAGCAGAATTCGCAAAGTTATTAAAAGAGCAAGATAAAATTAGGAAAGAGTTACAGCATGGGAAAATGGAATGAAGGAGCTAGAAAAGAAAGCAAAGAAAAATAAGATAATATTGATAGGTCTGTCCATTTCCACAACGGGCTCTGAGCAAGCAATGACTAAGTTTATGGATCAACATTTTAATGTTGAGGTGGAAATCAAAAGGGTGCATAAACTTGGTGCAAGAATGTGTCTGGTAGAACTGGATAACTAAAGGGACAAAGCAATGATCACGGCAAATAAGTCGAAACTGAAAATTGCCAAGGAAAGTCAAATATTTATCAACAAAGATTTAACAGAGAAGGACAAAGAAATGCAAATGCTGATCAGAATAACGGCAAAGATGGTAAGAGAGTGGTAAAAATGTCAAAGTGGGATATCATAAATTAATAATTGAAATGGAGAAATTAAAATGGAGCAAATATAAAGAAAAAATACAGAAAAACTTATACAATCAATAAACTGAAAAGTAAAAAGTGAGCTTAAAATGGCTTACAGGAATTATGACATGGCTAGGAGATTAAAAAATAGTAAAAGGCAAAATCAGATTTGAAAGATGGGATTGTGGAACTTAAAAAAGCACTGAAGTTAAATATAAAGTCCCCTTAACGGAAATAAATCATCAACTAAAGATTGTCTCCGTATAATTTCCGCGGAGGTGGTTTCCTTTCGGGTTCCTGAACTGCGACCTATTGGTCTATTGTACCCTCTGGGGATAGCCCCTTAGAGAACTCCTGTGTTTTTGTAAAACTCCAGGATTTTCTGTTTGAGTGTTTTTCTTAACTCTTCTTGGTTGGCTTTTTCCATCCCTAGAAGTCTACACCCATAAGGTGTGAATCCTTCACACTGGCATATTACGTGGAGGAGTTTCTTTTTCTTCACCACATTCTCTGCATATATCGGTCTCTGAGAGCCGTATTATGTAGGTGTTTGTTTAGCCCACAGTGTCCTCTAACGAGTCCTGTGGCTGCTCTGATGTCTAATCTGCTCATCTTGAGCATTCTTTTGTCTTTTCTTTAGAGACCATTTACAGGATATCCTTAGAATGGGCTTGTCTTGCAACTTTTTTCCAATGAGCATTATGCTCTTGTATTAATATGTCATTAAGACACCGCTTGGCTGTTCCATAGTATTGTCCCCTTAACTATTAGAACAATCCTTCACAATCATCTATATTTGAAAATGTTGTCAGTCGTTTTCTGCAACATCCCCATTTAGTAGAGTTCCAGTAAAGGAGATAATGTTTCATCACTATAATGTATATACTCATACAGTAGCTTTAGCTCTTCAGTTTTCGCTATAAAAAAAAAGAAATCGTCCACCGTTCTTCCCTAACTATGTAATGCACAATTTTCTGTTATTTTTTGGACTTGAAATTTGCGGAGTACGAAATTCCTATCAAAGGATAAGTTTGATAACTGCCATTCACGATTATTCTGTTCGGAAGAAGATTTGGTGGAAGCTTTTAACTTTTAAGTAGTTAACAATAAGAACGGCGAAGGTATCTAAGTTGTTTCCGGGTTGGAACAGCATTGAAGGTTTCTTCATAACTGATATTTCATCCTCGTTTATCGAGGACATCTTCAGCGCTCTTGGCTAAACAGCAACTGGAGGGAATGTTCTAAGCGTGTTTTTTGTTCTTAATAAATTGTCCTTACCCTCGTTTTAAAGAGATTACCCAACAAACCTCTCTTGTATTATTTACAACTGTCTAAACTTTGAATTGAAGTTGGGCGTGAAATGATCACGTCTGGAATTAATAGCAATTGGAGGGGGTTATAAATGAGCAATAAATCAAGGCCGTGTTCCGTCTTAAAAGCGACCTTATTAAAAATTAATTGGCTATTGCAAAACTGCTGCTCTATTGTTCTGCCAAATCCACTTACGGCATTAAAATAATAAAATTTATGAATTACTTTCTACCCCTTTCCAATAATGTTTAAAATGAATCGCGGCGTATAAAAGTCACCCTCTGTCGCGCCCTTGGTAGGCTGCGTCCCGAGAACGCCCTTCGCGCATAAATAACGGGGGTAGTCGTGGATGTCACAGCCAACTTGAAATCTGACCGGGAATACGCCTCTCTGCATTAGCAGACTATTGTGTAGTAATAGTTGCACAAGTAGGGGGAGCTGAACACCTAATTGTGTACGTGAACTGCGAGGTAGTTTAGTATCTGTAATTTCAAACATTTATAACTCCACTTGGTGCTTTGTTTGACCGATAACTTAACCCATCCGTCTGGAAGCTCTCCTGACTTGGAAAGTATTAGACTTTAACTGCTCGTGAAGTCTTAAACGTTAGTAATTTTGTAATTGGCTGTTTATGCGATGCAGACCTAATTAGTTTATTGAAAACTATGCGGTTAGAGACAAGAATGTACTCGAACAATTTAGCAAGAATTCGTGGCATGTCCTTTATCGCCTTGCACTTGCTTGCATATCGTTCCAACTTGCTTCTGACATCAATCAAACTATCCTGCCAAGAATTCAAACTGTTTTTATGCAGATCATTATCTACAGTTCATTCTTCCAAGCTTTTGTAGTTAACTAGCAAAGGAATTTAAGTTAAATGAAGTCAATGGTATTTTATTTTGCGCAAAAAAAAAAGTATAATTGAGAAGAAGTATTTTTTATTCGGTAGATTGGTAGTCGTGTCGGAATTGATTCCAATAATTATTTATCCCCTAATCGAATCCGATACAAAGGCAGGCTTGAGTAAGTTCCTGCAAAGACAGATTGGAATTGTTTTCCAAAACTGGCAGGTAATTTCCAACCATGGTCGAGCTATTTCCACGGTTAAATCGTTATAGCAGCCGTTTAACTCTACTGTATATCTTGTATCTGTCATTATGAAGATAAATTAAAAATTAAACAAATTCTGCATGTATATTTAACCATATTAACATTTTCACACCTATCAAGACCATAAGACCGGGACGCTTTGCACTCTGGCATTCTTACACAACAAGGAAAATAATCAAAGAAAAGAATAAATGGCATAAAAAGTTAAAGCTTTACAAAAATAAAACAGATTATCTGACTGTTGCTCTTTTACGCGGTCGTAGTAAATTTTTAATTCAGCTAGACTATACAAACTCTATGAAATCTGTTGAAAACTTAATATTAGTGCCCCAAGCGCCTCTGGTCCCATATGTCTAATCTAAAAACATCAAATAAAGGTGTAACAAGTAGTTTAACTCATTATAATTATACTGCTAATACCTAATGGTTTGTCAATTTGTAATACATTTAATAATTTTTTCTTATCAGTATTTATTGATGGCGAGTAGAAAAATAGTAATATAGACGCTAAAAGCAATTACTTTTCGAGCAATAAAATAACTATTTCTATGGTTGAGTCGCGTATGAACAAGGGAAGCAAGGCCAGATTATCTCCCTGCACGCATTTTACGTAACTGTTCCTCATCATTGGCAGAGCCAATCACTATACTTTTTAACAAATCGTTGTCAGAGTGTCGATTCCCTTTAATGTGGAAACAAGCTCACGTGGTGTCAATATTTAAATCCAGAGACAAGACTCAAGCAGAAAACTATAGACCTGTTTCTATCCTCTGCTGCACAGCAAAGCTATTTGAATCTGTGAGGTATGATAAAATTTTTGCTATATTTCAACCTTATATCTCCAGTCAACAACATGGTTTCACCACACATCGTTCAGTTAAGATTAATTTGGTACCTATAATTTACTGAGTATGTTCTTAAGTCGTTAGATAAAAAACTACAGGCAGATGCTATATATAGATACGGATTTTCGTAAGGCATTCGAGCGATTAGATCATTTAATTTTGATAGATAAATTACTCGATGTAGGCATTTGTGGATACATATCCAATAGATCACAGACACAAAATTAAATGGTTTTATTTCTGCATTTATTTAACATCCAGAGTCCCTCAGGGCAGTCGCTTTGCACCATTACTATTTAATATGTGCATCAATGACAGCATTGCTTTCTAAATTGTGAATACTTACAATACTCGGATGATTTAAAAATATTTAGAACAACAACAAATATTACAGATTGTCTACTGCTACAAGAGGATCTCCACAGATTAGAAATACTGTCAAATAAACAAACTTGCCTTGAATGTGTCAGTAAGTGCTATAAAATTAATTTTACACGAAACAAAAATATAATCCTGCATAACTTGTCTTTAAATAATTCAGCTGTTATGAATAGGGATTGTAAATCGCAAAAAATGCTCTTCAAATTTTACCGGTAATTTGCCAGTTTTTTACCGGTAATTCCGATAATTTTACAACATCTTTTTAATCATGATAAAAATCTAAATCAAATAATCGAAAAAAAAATTACGTATTTTCAAAGAGAAAAAATAAGGGGAAAGCATACAAATGGCATATGATTGTTTGATTGTTTACTCACTACTCGACCAACAAGTGTAGTAGAATCCGAAAAAGCCTTTTCCGCGGCTGGATTATTTTGTACAAAAATTAGGTCGCAATTAGGAGACGATAATTAAAATAAATTATATTCTCTACGTGGTTATTTTTTAAGAAAAGTTTAAAATAAAAAATATTGTTAATAGTTTGACTACCTACATATTTTATGTTATATCATTTTATATTTTATGTTCAGAATAGTTTTATTTTCATGTGTTTTTTGTAGTGCTGGATTATATTTTTTGTAATATTTTTATTTTATATATTATATATTGTCATTTTATATTGTGTTATATTAATATTACATAAAAATATATTAGATACGTTAATGGCTGTTAACTAATATATTGTATGAAAGTATGAAACTAATTGGGATAGTTTAGACTTCAACTATCTCAATCAGTTCCATAATAAATAAATGTATATAAATATATTTATTTTTAATATGGTTTTCCGGGTAATATTTAAATTGGCTCGACGTTTCGGCAAGCTCTCACTATAGGGGAGCCGCGGATAAACTCCGAAAACTACATTAAAAATGTTAGTAACCGCAAAAAATCTAAAAAGAAACAATATAATATAAATATATATAATAATATGATTTACCGGTAAATTACCGGTAAACCGGTTTTGATTGGCAGTTTTACCGAATTACCGGTAATTCAAAAAGTCGGTAAATTTACAATCCCTAGTTATGAACAGCACAATTGTAAAAGATTTAGGAATTCTATTACACTCTAAACTTCTTTTTGCTGAACATATCGAATACATTAAAAATAAATCTCTTAAAATGCTTGTTTTTATCATACGCTCCTCAAAACATTTCAATCATGTTAATGCTTTTAGGACACTGTATTATTCATAGGTTAATAGCTTTTATATTTTGCCTCCACAATATGACACATACGCTAGTAAAATTGAGGGAATTCAAAGCAAATTTGTAATCATTTTTGCACAAAAAACACAAACTTCCAGAGAAATCATCTGAACAACATTGTAAAGTTCTAAACATGCTCTCCTTAAAATCTCGTGGAACACTTAGTGATATAATATTTCTTTACCAAATTATTAACTACAAAATAGATTGTCCTAATATTTTATTATTAATAAATTTTAACATACAGAGATTAGGTCTATGACACCATTCTCTTTTTATTTAACACCTTGTAGCACAAATGCTTTTTTTAACTTGTCAATCCACAGAATTCTTTACTCCTATAATCAAACATTCATAAATATTGACATATTTAATCTATCACTTCATTCATTTAAACTTACTCTGAAGTAATCCTATTCTAACTCGATCATTTACTCTACTATCTATGTATATTAATATCTAATAAAAACGAGAACATAATTTGGACTCGGCCTGCTTTGTTCTGTTTTGTGAAATAAATAAATAAATATTAATACTCAAAGTTTACTAAAATTAGCTTTTGGTAGTTGGTAAGTAATTTCATAGCATGAACCATCAAGCAGTCAAAATTATACCTTATCAGGAAGCAATTCGAATAAAGGCAGTTTTTAATATTTAATTTTATTGATGGTCTCGAATTAGAGCCAAACTTACAAATAAAATTTTCATAGCGTAATAACTACCTTAAACTTTATTTTAAACGCTGTTGAACCTGGTGAAAAATTCGATAATATTCATCTCATGTGGAAAGGAAGTTTAGTTTTATTCGCGATTTTTATTTGGTAACTTGCTTAGTAGGTTAATACGGTACCCCTGAATATATTGGGCGTAAAATATTTTATGTGCCGTAAAGATTAGTTTATCTGTGGACGTTTAGTTATGTAAGATAAGATGATAAAATAAATTTGGATATAAATTGTAATTTTCCTTTGATATAAAATCCAGACCTTATTGTACCGGGTGCTCCAAATTTGAAGTATTTGTAGCAGGGACTAAAAGCGAAAAAAATTCTGTTCGTTTCTGTTCTGAACGAAAACGAAATATATTGTTTTCGTTCTTTTCGTTCTAACCGAAAACATTTTTTTTCGTTTTCGTGAACCGAAATAATAACGGTTAAAACCGGTTTTACAATTTTTTTTTGTCGTTTAAAAATCAATTTTTTTTTTAGTCACCACAACCCTCTATAAATACGATAACAATATTTGCGTCTCACCTAAAATATAAACGATGACGATGGGGTTTGATGCTCACGGACAGCATATTTTAGACTGGCGAACCATCGCCATATTAAATTAACCAAATCGTTAAACACATTAACATTTAACCATTTTACTAAGTTTAACACCCGTAAGGTGCAAAAACACAACGTGATTAGGTTAAATTAGACACAAGATCTTTATCTAAAAATATGAAAATATAGCAAGTGCTGTTTTAAATTTGTTTTAGTACTAAAAATCTATGCATTTGAATTAAATAAGATCCTGCTGTAATTATTTAAAAAGACAAAAGAATGAATTCAAGTGGATAATTTACTAAATGTTATAAATAAAAAAGATATATAAAAAAACTTATATTAACTTGAAATAAACTTTAACTTTATAGTTTGTACATACCATACAATATACATTTTCACATTCCGTTAAATCTTACTAGCAACACATCTTCCAATAAATCTTTTACATTAGTCCTTTTCGAAGTAAGAATAAATTTTACTATTATTATGTCGAAACGCAAATAAAACATACACATTGATAATATAATATCCAATCGTGTATATTCTATATTAATGATCTAAAAAATAAATTAGAAATAGAGAATACCGTTAATTGTGTTACATACACGAAATTGCAAGTATAAACAATAAAGTTGTTAATACATATTCACGTAAATATATAGAGAAAAGTGAAGCTCACTTATTTCAAGTGAGATTTTTTATTGCCTCGTTGAGTCTCCCCAGCACAGAAGGTAAATTCGAGTTTGTGTTTAACAAATAAAATTGAAATAGCGACAAAACCGGTTAAAACCGGTTTTGGAAAATATTTATTTCGTTTTCGTTCTTGAACGAAAAATAATAATTTCGGTTTCGGTTTCGTTTTCGTTCCTAAAAAAAATTCGGTTAATTTCGTTTAACGTTTTCGTTTTCGATCCGTTCTCAGTCCCTGATTTGTAGATATCTAGAATACTTAAGGTCGAAAAAATTGGCAATTTAAAAAATAAGGTGTCTTTCATTTCGCCTAGAAAGTTTAAAAATAAGTTTAGCAACACTAATTTTTGTAAATTTTTGGTATAGCTTTGATTTTTTTTTTTTTTAATTTAATTTGCATTTGGTTTAATTGTTTTAGAAACGTTAAACAACATTTAAGCGATGAATAACGACTACCAGTTTGTTCAACAAACGATTTTTTATAGCTTTAATGTTTTTTGAAGTTAGTTTAGCGTACACCTTAGAAATTGTTTTTGGTCAAAAATTAAGATGCATGAAAACAATTAAAAAGTCACCTAAAAGTGTATTGTGTGAAATAATAAACATTTCAATTAAGTTATTTGTTTGACAATCTTAACGTAAAATAATACATTTTAGCCAGTTCGAACATCGAAAACATTTTTTACATTTCTAGCATTTACAGTTTTGGTTGCCTGAAAAAAAAGAATATGTTTTCTACATCATAGAAGTTCGTTTGGGCTGAAACATATTTCATTTTGTAAGCCAGGAAAACTTGAAAATCGACAAAAAACACGTTTCTGAAAAAGTTAGACTTCTGGCAATCCAATTTATTTCTTATTCGGAGTTCGAAGTAACCAGACTAAGTTATTTATAAACTCAGCGTGTGTAGGTGTTTCTATAAACAAAGTTTTGGATAACATAATTATATGCAAATGTTGAAAATATTCATAACTAAATTTTGTCGACTAAATATGTACCTACTGGTAAAACCAGAAGTTAAAAATTATTTCACAAATATAACGACGTATTTTTTATAAGTTTGTATTTTTTTTTACAATGTATTCATTTGCATGCAACAGTGCAGGGAATTATTCGCACGATAGTTTAATATAATGTTAAAACCGATTTATTTCACTCATTTTTGTTTAGCAAAAATTGCAGATAATTTTTAGCTATAATATAATGTTGATGAAATATTTCTCTTAAGATTCAAAATGTCACAGTAGATTATATAAAAATACGTCTTTGTTACTATTTTTGACCAAAAAAAAAAACAGTTTAACATCCGACTGTTTTAATGTTTCAAAATCGTAAAGGTAGCCCATGTCTTTGACGTACCCTGTATAACAGTCTATATGCATTTTAAAAATATCACCAACAAAAACACATGTTTCCATACATCAATTAAACCCGTTGCAATTTGTGTCATTAAGGTGGAAAAAATTGAATAAATTTAATAGTCCAACGGTTGTATAATAAAGTAACAACTGAAATTACTTGTATCATAAAATAGCGGCGCGTTACTGCGTCATAAACTTAAAAACGGCATAAAATTATAGTCAAAGATTTCGCGATTGCATATGCAACATACAATTGCCCCGCTAGTTTACATGTATTTACCGCTTGATTGGCTAGCGCATAAAAAAATTAAATTTATTTTTAGTTGTCCTTTACACGATACACAGTTCCGAACCGATCCATGCATTTTATCGCGTCGTTAACCGTATGCGTTTAGTTCCATAGCGGATTTCATAGTTCCAGCTGTTCTGTCTCAGCTAGAATCGATGAGAATTCGCAAATGAGGAGGCGTAAGCCGAATCCAAATACGGTGGGAAAATTGAGGTTAAGGTTTATGTAGCTCATGGTATACTGCACGTTTTAGCACGCAATGAGGAATGGGGATTCGCTCTAGATTAAACCCATTGGTGCTCCTAATTTCCTGAATTAGTCAATTTTTAACACTAGGATGGCCATTTAAACACGGTAAATTAACCCGGAATAACTATGCATGAAGTTTATTCGCCCGTAATGTTTATATTTTCGGTATTGCGTTTGTATTGCGTCCAAAACATGTTTATTAATTAACAAGTTGTTTATTACAGAATTGTATAGGGTTTACCACTTAATTTGGACCACTGTGAGGGTTAAACTTTGTTTTAAATTAGCATTCATATAATAAAGCTCGATGTGAAGCTATTTTGAGATCTTTTGAAAAATGCATAGTACGAGGGTTGTTTAATAAAAACACGTTTGATCGGCATAGCCATGACTTTGTCGCCACGATCATATTAATGTCAAAGTGACAGTTTTAACAGAACAACACCAAAACAAAAATTTTGTTTTTTATTTTGCTTTTTTTTTGTACAAGATCATTTGATTCAAAAATAGGACAAAATGAGTTTTTTTCAAATTTTTGTGGTAAAATATCATTATAGATATTAAGTGTCATATATCATTGAAATCAGAAGACAAAATGCTATCCGACTGAGATTAGAATTTTTTCGCCGTATTTAAAAAAATTAAGTTAATGATGGTTCTGAAGAGACGAAACGTTGTTGGAAATTCTGTGTATTCTCAAAATATAAAGCGTAAGAAGTTGCCATGGAGAAGTGCTTCCAGATTGTCGATATCTTAAAAAGTGTCGGAAATAGGGCCAAAAAACGAAAATCAAATTTTTCAATTTTTCTTGAATAACTTTTGAATAAGACAGCTATGAAAATTTTCTTTGCAGATATTTGATGAGCATCTAATTTCGCAACTTGGCCCTAATTTAACCGACCTCGTAGCTCTTAAGATAAGCGAGATCCCCATGCATTTACTCGAATTTGGGACACCCTGTATATCTTTTCTTTTCCGATGTGTATAGCCATAGGTTTGCACTTTGTCTTTCAATGTTTTTGGACCGGCAAATACATTTTAAACAATGCAGTTGCGATACAGCAGTCCTGGCTCAATCCGTTCTTGACTTTTATTGTTGGCGATACTTTTTTCCTGGCTTTACTGAACTGATCATGTTTTATTACCTACCTATTCCGTACATGCATGGATTCATAGACAAAATATTCTGTCTAAAACAAATAATAGAAAAAAATAAGTGAACGTAACCTGGGAACGCACTTGATATTCATTAATTCTGCAAAAGGCTAATGGAAGTATCTCATTAATTAAGCTTTGGCAGGTTAGGAAGAATAAGGGTTTCCCACCAATATAAACGTCAAAAACTCTGGAGGTATATGTATGAAAATGCATAATAATGTTGATTAAAAAAATTTCTATATTTAATTATGTTAAACAAGAAATTGTACTTTTCAAATTAAATAAGTGATTTTTAATTAAACCTATCTTATACATTTACATTAAAATGCGTCGTTTAAATAATTGAAAGCTTAGCTAAACACTTTTGCAAACAATATAATTAACACCACATTATCAACAAACTTACTCTTGTTGACGTTCTTCGGAGTATTCTTAAATATTTTGTCGTTGTCTTTATTAGGATCAAAATGATAATTTCACGTTTCATCATCTGATTTAATTATCTTTCAATTATCATTCTAGTTAACCAATATTTTTAGCACATAATTCACTATTTTACGTGAATGCGCTTAATATAAGAGTAATCAATTTAGTATTGTCTCTTAACTTATCCAATTTATACTTGCATCGCAAACAATCCTGTCTAAAGTCTGTTTTATACTACACTATTTTTTCGTTTAAGAAAATCGTATACGATTTTCTAGTACGGTGTCAATCAGAAATTAAAAATCTTGAACGAAAAATTCGTACGAAATTACTACCGTCCCTATATGCGTCCAATTTTAGCATGCGCGCATGCGTATTCTACTGTTACTGTATCTGACCGCATGCCATTTGTGGGTTAGGTTAACTGAAACAATCAAACGATGTTAAATACTACTTATTACCGTTATCCCTCACAATTTATTTTGTAGGAATAAATATGTAGAATGGAACAAGCATTAAATATACGTTAAATTTGAAAATGATTCGCTTTCTGTTCTGTGATCAAATTAAACATTTGACATGGTTACTCAAGGTGCCAACAAAATATGATAAAAGTTACTAAAAAGTAACCAAAATATATTGGGGTTTTCGTACGAAAAAATAGTACAGTGTAAAAGGTTGATATTTTCCATGCTAAATTCTTGAACGAAATTTTTGTATCAAAAATCGTATACGATTTTCTTAAACGAAAAAATTGTATAGTATAAAACAGTCTTAAGAGTTATTTTAACCTCACTCACAGAACTTCAGCTGCAGAACTTCGTTCTCTGTGAAGAATCAGCACAGTTAATAGACAGCCCTTCATAAATTCCTTGTACTTATGATAAATGGTGGATTCACGAAATCTTTAGCAGCAAAAGTTTCATTTATCATTTCAGTCGTATTTAAATCAAATTTTCTTAGTCGGACACAATGACACAAACGCTGACGATATTCCATTTCAACTTACCCATTGTAGACAATTATCACATCGAAGATCAGTAAATTACTTCTTTATAATTCACAAAAAGAGCCAGTCTTTGATATATAAATATTTTTTTGTTCACATATTCCATCTCCCTTAAAAGTTCTACTAAATTAAATAACAAAACCCTGTTACACAACACTCGGATTCTATATATTTGATTCGATTCTATTACGAGTGGTTCTTAATTTGTTGGAAAAAGAACTGATTGCTCGCAAGAAATTTTGTGGCTTGGTAGCAGAGAAAAACCGATTAGTAACCCGGAAGATGTTTTATGCATTAGCCAAGAAGTTGCGAATTATACGAAGATTACTCGTTCAGCTTAATGTACTTCGTTTCGTAGATAAGCTGGTTAACCTTCACTTCACAAAAAAACCTAATAAAAACAAAACAGACTTAAAACCGAAAGATTAGACCCGATTAATAGCTGTCAATCGATTTTTGTCCTAACGTAACGAATCAATGTTATTTTAAGTTTTTATTAGTTAAAAATGTTCGATTTTCGAGCAAGAATTATTAACGGCGTTAGTCCACGTTCATCTGAATCTGTTTAACGACAATAAATTTATTCCTCGCGTTTAAATTTATCTTTCTTGCAACTCCCTTTAATCTCCCGTAGTTCAAGATGCCAGCCAACCATTTATCTTATAAATCCCCTTCTGCTAGACCTCAGCAACCTTTTTAAATAAGGACAATATTCTATACAAGAGAATTAAACTACCCAGCCAAGTTCTTGGCCTCGTTTAAAATTCCTTCAGACAAAACTAGTTCTTTATTTTTTATTCATAAACAGATTTACACTAAGACCGTTTGAATTTAAATGAATTTAAGTTGAAAATCGCTATTCCTATTTGTGAGTTGTACCTAAAATGTTACAGTCGTCCTTATATAATCATAAATTTTTCTACTAAGACAGTATTATGTAAAAAAAAATGTAGTGGAGCGATTAAGGAAACATGATTTTATGAAAATATCAATTTCACTTTTGTAAAATGTGTAGTATCCACATAAAATAAATGTGTAATAAACCTGCTTTTATTTAAAGTTAAAAACGCAGAATTAAATTGCATTGTCAGGTTTTTATCAGCTACCTAAATTAGTCAAATGTACAGGGTGATCCAAATTCGATGGGATTACATGGGTATCTCGCTTAATATTCAAGAAAAAAGTAATTTTATATATTTCAGATAACACCTAGTTCCTTGTTCTAAAAATCTACGTAGTCTGAAAATAATAAAGCTTTAGAGAAAATCCCTTAGGTGTTACTGTTGGTTTATACTTTTTAGAAAAGAGGTCTCTTTCTGGAAAAACACGTTAGCAAATCTCTTTGAGATAAAGTGAAGCAAACAGATCCGCACAGTAATATTTCCCACCAAGGCACAGTGGCTCCTTCCTATGACAAAAATCAAAAAATTTATGTTCGTATTTTTGTTTTTTTTTCTTCCTTACCGAACACAACTAAAGCCAAACATTACCATACTTATAATTAAATTTATCTCACAAGTACATTTCATTACTTTTTTTATCGTCGAATGTTAATGCACCGAACTCATTGACCGCCTTATCAATAGCGCTCGAAAAAGATCAGTGTTTGTGAATTATTTTCAAAAAAACGGCTGATTTTATTTAGTTTCTTTGTAATGCAGGTTGAAGGCCGAGGTGTGTATTTAATAAATAATTATGTTATGTATTTTAGTAGTTATTGGTGTCCTAAAGCCGGTGTCCCACGGCCTGTGACTTGGCGAGCCTCGCGCGGCTCGCGGCTCGTGCTTGTAGGCTCGTGGTCTGCCGAATTCCAAGCTACGGCTCGTGGCTTGGCAAGTCGCGAGCCATGACGAGCTCCAACTTAAAGCTGAATCGCGCACGCTTTGCTTAGCGACAGTGAATCTCGTGGAGCGCCTGTAAGTTGCACACTTTTAGCTGGAGTGCGAGGTTTTGTTAATTTTACTTTGCATAAGAAATTGAATTTAAAATAAAAAATATCGCACTGGCTGCGGCTTTTGCTGGTGTAAGTGAAGTCTTAAAAAGTAGAAGACAAAAACGGAGGTTTTGGGTGAAAGACTATAGTAGCAAGTTGTAATACCACAGCGACGAATGATATACTTTATTAGTACCACATCCGCTTCGCTGGCTTTCACGGTATTTTTTAATTCCTTTCTAAAGGATCTCCTCAAACTTTGATTTATTTTTCAACTAAATCTCAATTGGCTTCCGGAAATCCTCGTTCTTTTCAAAAGTCTATTATTTTTCTGTATGCCTTAACACGCAAATTTCTAATTTTGTATTCTTTACTTTTCATATATAAATTAATAGAATCCATTATTAATTCTTTCGTCTACAGGCGGATATTCATCTTTAGACAACTACATATGTTTTGAACGACTAGCGTGTGGTAAACAGGTTTAAACAAGGGTTAAGATTTTGTTAAAGTAAAAATTTGTATATTTAGTGACAAAGTTATTCTCAAAGTGTTAAGTTCATTATTGTTATATTCACAAAATAAAACATGTGGAGACCTTGGTGTGAGGAATCTCAAACGAACGAAGAAGTCGTATCAGAAAAAATTAAATCTCATCTTGGTATCCAAGCCAAAAATATAGTACTAAATGTCTATAAAAACTTAAAAAATGAAAATAAAGAGATGTGTTATAAAGAAATAATTAAAAGAACGTCACAGTTAGCAGAAGTTAATTACTGTAGTGTTTATAACATAGTGAAACATGATGTTCAAGAACGAAAAACAAGAAATGATAATGGTGACAGAAAAAGTAAAAGCTGGAATATAGATATAATTCGAAGAACGCTTTATAATCTTTATAAACAAAATATCGTAGCAACTATAGACAGTCTACATAATAAACTTACAGAAAATACAGATGTAACGTGCAGCAGATCAACATTATGGCGTACTTTAATTGAAAACGGTTTCAAATATCAGACAATTAATAAACGTCTCAATATTATGGAATGTGATAGAATAAGAAAGTTGCGATACCAATATTAAGCAACAATTAAAAAAAATCGAGACGAAGGCCGATTTATTTGTTATTTAGATGAAACGTGGTACGACACAAATGATACGATAAAGAAAGGATGGATCGACGACAAAAACGAATGCCAGCTAAACGTGCCTCATAATCGAGCAAAAAGAATAATCATTTTACACGCGGGCTCAGAAAATGGTTGGATTGAAGAAGTTTTGCTTTTTGCAAAAAATATTCAAAAAAGCCGTCTTGATTATCACGAAGACATGTCATCAAAGTTAATCGAAGAATGGTTTAAAAATAAATTGTTACCGGTGTTGCCAAAAAAAAGCGTGATAGTGATGCATAATGCATCATATCATAGTAGACAAATAATAAAGGTTCCCGCTTCAAATAGCAGTAAAGATGAAATAAAACAATTTTTGGAGCAAAATAATCTCTTCTACGAAGAAATATTTAAAGCATAAATTGTTGGAGGTACTTAAAACAAAAAAAATTGAAAAACAATATTATGTTGACAATATTGCGATAGTACATGGACATTCTGTTTTGAAATTACCTCCTTATCATTGCATACAATAGAATTAATTTGTGGGCAACTGAAAACACATTCGTCGCACGAATAATAACCCAAAATTTAGTGAAGCCACAATTATTGCAAAAACTAAAGATGCAATTTTAAATGCAACGCCCCAAAGTTGGAAAAATTCGATTGAACACGTCATTAAAATTGAGAATGAGTATTTACAATATGCAGATGTAAACCAAACTTGCATTATATCATTAGATGGTAATAACGAAAGTGATTCTGAAAATTAATTATGTCAAGTAGGTGTTATTTTATGACAATGGTTTTAAATCTGATAAAAATGTTAGTTTTAAGGCTGGTGTATATCTACACACAAAACTGTTATTATTTAATACGCCTCTGAACACTTAACAGATTTTCAAGGGATTATCTTATCTCTCCACGGGTGCCTAATAATAATCATTGCTAAATCCAGTAAGTCAGGTTAAAATATCTTGAAATGAACTATACACACGCAATCTTTCGCGCGCGAAAGCATACACTTCCTTCAATCGCGCAGTAAAGCGTCTGTGTGTAAAGGCGGCTAATCTCCCTACAAAACCTAGACAGCCGTGAGAACAGGTGCACGAGCGTGCTGAAGATCGTCATCCGTCGAGCCACAAGCCTTTGATGTCTGTCGATTTACCGCCATTTCACGGGAAAGGGCGAGCCACCACAAGCCACCACGAGCCTGTGCGTTCCCACGACTCGAGGTATGACAAACCTAGTCAGGCTCGCCGAGTCACAGGCCGTGGGACACCCGTTGAAAGGGCGAGCCACCACAAGCCACCACGAGCCATGCCGAGCCTGTGCTGTCCCACGACGCGAGGTATGACAAACTTCGCGTCAGGCTCGCCGAGTCACAGGCCGTGGGACACCGGCTTAAGAGATTGCATTTATTTGTCATTTTGTATTGCACCATTATTTTTAAATTAAAGTTTTAGTTGGTGTGCCCTCGCGTGCCCTTGAATATTTAAAAAAAATATGATACCTTAAACCTTAAAGTATTAGTTCTCATTGCCGTCTTGCTCATATTTTTCCACCTTTTCGAGTTATTCTACTTTCTGTTTCGTTAAAGGCTCATCTTATTATTGTGGAAAAAAATCAAATTTGTCTAAAGAAACTCTAAGTTATTAATTATATAATTTAATTTAAAGATGCATGTTTATTAATAATCAAAAATTTATTTAAAATTACTAACTTTATAATATTGACAATAACATCTACATAATAAATAATGGTTAAATAATGTTTTCTATTTTTCAGTCAATGTAAGTTTTTTGGTTTCTCGCCGTATCATTAGTTGACTTTTTTATCTAACTATTATTTGTTATTTAGATGTTACTGTCAATATTATAAAGTTAGTAATTGTAAATAATTTTTTTATTATTATTTGTAGATACTAACATGATTTTTTTTGTTTATATATATGCTGCAAAGTAGATTTTTAAAAAAAATACACTTTAAATATACATTTGACCTAAGACCCTGTTAATTTAAACCATCAGAATTAGGTGCTTCATTTATTTTTATTTTTGACGCAAGTTAGCATGGACGCGGGACCACTGTGCAAGGGTTTATTATTAATGTTTACTTTTCAAACAATTTTATTGAACATCATAACTTTTTTAGTGTTGTGTTTGAAGTAATTTACTAGTTATTTAATTTTATGGTCATCTCCTTGAAAAAAGATTATGGTAAATTTAAAAGTTAAAAATTGCTACTCAAAATTAAATTTTGCAACTAAACATTATTAAAACCATAGTATGTATGGACTTAAATACGTTACTGGACTGAGTAAGTTTTGTTTCGATTTAAAATAAGTATGAAAATTAAATAATAACGCATTTTTAAAAGGCCATCTAGTTAGACCTATAATACTCTTCAATAAAAAGTTATTACAAACATTGTAAATAATGCCACACCTTACACAATATCGTTCAATTTTCTCACTCATGTTTAAACGCTTTCAAATTAGAAATCTTTTGAAATTCGTGCTAAATGGCAACTTATAAAATATTTATTTTGTTCATAATTTTTTAACCATGAAACTTGCTGTACTTGCACTTCCAAAGAAACTAAACTGTATATTGAATACGAGTTTTGTGAATACAGCACAAAGAAAAATTTGTTCTGTATTACTAAAGAATGTTGCGCAATCTTATTTTGTACAAATTCAATTTGATTCTTCTGATTGAACTTCGAGACATGTCAGCTTGACAGATGTTTATGAAAAACGAAATACAGTGAATAATCACAATATCTCATTCATAAAATTGGTTTTGTTGTAAACGTGAAAGAAGCATAAGACGAGTTTGTCCGATAAACTTTGAATTCTAAATCCCAAAGTAACTAGAAGGAATTTAGTTGGTCGACTAAAACGGTTTTTTTTGCATATTAATAAATGTTTTCAAAGGTCAACTAAAATTTCATAAAAATAAATTTAAAAAACCAACAGGGGTCGCACTTTTTAGCCCCTTGTGAAGGTAGAAGATGATTAAAAATATAACTAGAAGGAACTTTGTTGGTCGACTAAAACGTTTTTTTTTTACATATTAATAAATGTTTTCAAAGGTCAATTAAAATTTCATAAAAATAAATTTAAAAAACCAACAGGGGTCGCTTTTTTAGCCCCTTGTGAAGGAGGAACATGATTAAAAATATAACTATGGGAAACCTGTAGATAAGTACAAAACATCTACCAAATACCATTCTCCTACATATTACCCAAATTTGGGAAATAAAATAAAAACATAATTTTACCGCTGGGTGTGTAACTCCGAAAGGAGACGTCTAAGGAAAAACTTTTACATAAAAGTTCGCCTTAATTTTCGATACGGAATCACCTCCTTAATTTTTTAGCAATATTTAGTAAACACCCTGTACTTATAATAAACATATTTGAACAAAAACATGATAAGTAATTCTAAATCAAGTTTAAATAAAAAAATTTACAATTTCTTTTGATTCAAAAACTTTTAAATCAATTATCTATATTCAGATTCCTTACATTTAAGTTCATAATTTTTGCATGGATCTTACTGCTAACACACAATTAAAATAAAAAGAAAGAGGTTGTAGCTAAGTACACCAAAACTGACTGAATTATTTTATCCTCCCTCTATTTAAAAAAAACGCACACAAACCGTTAGTGATCCGAAATGTACACAACATCTGTTGTTCCACCCCTTGTTTGTATTTAAGTAAATAATTATCGGGTTTCCAGTGATGGATAATGACGAGAACAAGACGAACGCCATAACAGCAAATTCTCTTGAGCTTATACGCTTTCGCAAACATTTACGGGCACTTCCGAAAACGACATTTATCAATTTTAAGCATCCCGAACCGGATAAAATCAACTGCGGTTCAATGAGTTGTCTATTATTGCGGACATACCGAACAAACTTAATGAAGCGATGTCGCTTGTTGCACTCACTATATTGAAACTTTAATTTTTACTAGTGCTGCATGTAATATACAAGAATGAGATGAAAAGTTATCAACCTATGAAGACCAACAATTTATTAGGTGAAAAATTATTTTAGTTTTCGACATAGTCTCCTCCTAACTCACTACACTTATTCTAGCGATATTCAAGAGTCCCATCCTCTAAGCTAAGGCCGCACTGCGGGATGGTTGGCTGGAGGGTAGATGGTAGATACACGCCGTCGCCTGGCGACAATTTGTTGCGAAACAAAGCGCCTGGATTGTCGCCAGGCGACGGCGTGTATCTACCATCTACCCTCCAGCCAACCATCCCGCAGTGCGGCCTTAGCTTGTCCGATCCGTTCAGCTCCTCAAGGTACGCATTTGTGAAAGCTATCACTTTGAATCCGACGCGTACTTCTTAACAGCGTTAGAATTTTTCATAATCGGAAACAAACTAAAATGTGAAGGGGTCAAGTCTGGCGAGTAGGGCGCATGAGGTAGCTGTTTAGATCTTAATGAATGAATTTTAGCCATGTCATTAAGAGCAATGTAACATGGCGCATTATCCTGTTAAAAGGAGCTGTTTAAATAAATTGGTGCAGTACTGACAATATATTGGTTAACCGTTTTTAAGATAACCAACCAAATTGTTACTCTTTTGACCATTTCCACAAAAGAAACCGTTTTTGGCTTCTTTGAACATTGTGTATTTTTAGTGCTCGTATGATCATCTTTAAAAGCAGTAACCATCATTTAACTGTTTTAAATTATGGATAAAACTTACCTAAAGTAAAATCCAGCTTAGCTTTTATTTCGGTTTGGAATAAACCCTTAATAAGGATGATGACACCGACAAAACCATACAGTTCATGAAAATATACGCCCTTTATTCGCTAGGCCGAAAACTATTCGTTCCATTCTTGTAAGTGCAGCTTTTGAATGAAAATATTGTTAATTTTTGATTAATTTCGTTGGCTTATGCCGTAGAGCAGAATTTCTAAAATATATATTACAGAACTCATATGGATTTCACAATATAGCTTCTTATATTGTGAAATATACAGGGTGTTTCTTAAATATTGCGGAAAAATTCGGGAGGTGATTCCTTATTAAAAATTAAGCAGGGTCTTTCATATTTTTTTTTTTCCTTAGACGTCTCATTTCGGAGTTACATCCCCCTAAAGGGGAGCCGTAAAATTAGGTTTTTATTTTATTTCTAAAATTTGGATTAATGTAGGTTTTCCATAGTAATATTTTTAATTATCTCCCACCTTCACAGGGGGCTGAATGGTGCAACCCCTGTTAGATTTTTTATCAGAACTTTCTGTTGGGTTAAAATTTTGCAATTTTTTTAGAAAGCTTAATCTATTTAAAAGCTATTTCATTCTTTAGTTTTTCTCGTAAAACATACAGTTTTTGAGTAAAAAATAAAATAAGTAAACATGCACCATTAAATATTCCAATATAAAACGATTCATTTTAGTGACCATGGTTTGTTTATGTTCATATTGTTTATCCCTATTCTACGTATGCTAAAACAACAGGCAAGAATAAAATACTACAAAGGTTTTAAAAATCCGATTAATTCTAAAGCCAATAACAAATACAAAGGGATTTAAATTTTGTAATTAATTACTTTTGTGTAATTTAATTTATATCGAATATAATATAATTAAACAATTAATATTCCAATATTTTATTTACTTTGAATGTTGGCTAATCCCACAGTTTTCAATTGCATTTTTTTCAGCATTAATAAACAAATTCAATAGAAAAATTCATGTCATCAAAATGTTGATGTTGACTCCATTATATTAGCATCAATTTTGAAAACAGAAGAGTTCTGGTTTTGTCAGCGCGATGCACGTTTTATTAATTAACCCTATCGGCTTTCCATCCATAACACGTGAAAGTGATGAATGAAAACAAATAAAACTTTTAATCTAAAAATATCGTGTTGTTCTTGATAATGGCAACAGAGTATTGCGGAATCAGTCGGCGAACGCCCATTTAGCCAGCGGTTGTTTATCAAAATCGCAGCTTATTTTGAGGCGGCGTCGATAAAAACCGAAAGTGTACGCTGGTACTGTTTATTGTTTACGCCGATTAAAAATTAATTTGGTGTTGATTCGAACACTTTCGACTTTAAATTGGGTAGGGTAGAGGTGAGCGCCCGTGTGGCTGTATTAAAAGTTGATCAGAACTTAAAACAACGTATCGTAATATTTAGACTTGCTAGTCATCTGAATTTATTTTTAAATATCAGGTTGAACGTTTTCAAAAATTATTTTTTGTGTGTTTAGCCTTCTCTAAGTTCGATAAGATTCATATTAATAACCAAATTTCACTTTTAAGCATAGACTTTGTAAAAGAAATACTACTTCGACTGGTGTTCCTTAGTTTTTTGGTCAAAATTTAATTCCAATCCAATGGAGAAATCTCCTAAAATTTAATAAAAAATTCAGCGTCGAAAATGCAATATATAAGTTAGCAAAACACAGGAAGAAAGAGCAGCCCACGTAAATTTCTTCCATTAAAACAAATTCTAAAACATTTCAGAATGTAAAATCATCAAGAAACCCCATTCTTTGGCAAAACCGTAGCAGAAACAACAGAGTTATTAAACCAAATTGCATTCCTTAACCCTTATAATAATGTTTAATATCTAGAATTTTTCGATGCGTGCCTAAGCACTCAGTTACGACCAAAATCCTTCGTCGGCGACTCTCTTAAAATTAGGGAAGTTGTTAAAGTTGCTTAATTTTCACATTCCGCGGAACAGCACATAAACACGCACACTGCATATAAAATGGAATAATGTAAAGTACTTATAACTCTGCAAAACTTTTACAAATATAAATCCTAAATGCATTTCTCTTGTTTTGTTGTTTTTATTAACTCGCAATAATGGCGTTAGTAGTGGCATAGTAATTTATTTAATTGGTAATGTTTTGCTGTACATTTCAATGTATTCTTTTCAATTAAAAATGAATAAAAAATTAAAATCAAGTCAGTAAAATAAAAAAATTCCAAATTTCAAAATAAACCTGTAAATTTTCTTATTTTTTAAAAATTTGTATTATTTATTAGCTTAATAAATTTATGTATATTTAAATTCATAGAGGCGTAGGCACACTTATGTTTCTTTAATCAGTATTTTTAAATCGACTGAAATGCAAACCCTTAAATGTGCTGTTAATTTTAAAAGTGAGCACATGTCCTTTATTATAAAGAACAGTCCCTTATTTCTACGCGATGTCTTTAAGTTTTTTTTTTTTTGAAAACTTGATTTTGCCCTTTATTTTAAAATTTGCGACATTAAATTATTTGATGTTTATTGTACCGGTCAGTTGATATCAAAATTATAACAACTAAAATGTATTAATACTATTTATTTCACACGAGTTGATGTTATTAAGGAAATTTGTGATTATACAGGGTGTCCCAGCCAAGACGAATTATTCGATGGCTCTGTTATTAGTGATAATATTAAAAAAAGTTAAATATAAAAGTTGTTTGTTATCATTTACTACATAACCTAAAATTATTTTCAACTATACACAGTGTTTTGTTTTTGCGCTCTGATACCAAACATTGTTTTTTTTATATGGAACACCCTCTATATTTTGCAATTTTTCGATGTAAAATTAAATTCTCTTTTAAAAATATTATAGGGTGTTTATGTCTAAAATGAACCGTTTTTGATTAACTGTTTTGGTTGACAATTCATACAAATTGTTTTTAATTTTCAAAGGCTACTACCGATATTTTAGGTAAAATACTCGCAAATAATCATAAGAAACGAAATAACTTCAAAAATATTATATTTAGATGTAAAACATCCCTAACAACTTTGAAAGATAATTAAATTTTCTACAAGAAAATGTAAGAATATATAGGGTGTTCCATATAAAAAAATGACTTACATGAGTTTAAAGTTTAGCGAAATGGACCGAGTATAACGAACACCCTGTATATTATTTTAAAAATGTAACTAGTCAACAATCACTAGGACACTATTGTCTAATAAATTACCTAAGTAAATTGCCCTGGCGTTCTTAAGTTAATAAATATAAATATTTTTATAAAGGTCTGCATCTGTCAAAAGTTTCAAAAAAACGTTAATAACTCAAAAACGGTTCATTTTAGACATAAACAACTTAGAATATTTTTGAAAGAGAATTTAATTTTACATCCAAAAATTACAAAATATACAGGGTGTTTTGTGTAAAAAAACAATGTTTGGTATCATACCGCAAAAACAAAACACTGTGTATAGTTAAAAATAATTTTAGGCTATGTAGTAAATGATTACAAACAACTTTTATATTTAACTTTTTTTAATATTATTACTAATAACCGAGATATCGAATAATTCGTCTTGGCTGGGACACCCTGTATACTAGATGTTCAGTATTCAAAACTACTAGGGTACAGTAAAGCTAGGTGGTTGACTCTGTTACTGACATTGTCGGATTTTGAAACTGTTTGCGCCTCTCAAAATATACTTTTTAGAGCAGAAGAAATGTCCTATACAATAATTCTCAAAACCTTTTTTAATGATTCCTTCGCCAAAGCATGGTTTTTTCCAATTGTCAAGCTTCATCTTTCTTAAACACATTCTCAAAATTGTGTCGCAGAATATTTAAATGTGCGAAACTTTCATTGCCTACTTTAAAAGAGTTTAAACTTGTATATTGTCTAAACGTAAAACGCAAAAATTTTACCCATGAATGTAAAAGAAACAAATTCCTCATTATGTCATTTTCAAAATAAATGTATTTGCACTTCTGTTTAGCAATGAAATTGACAAAAACAGTAATGATTCTGAAAGAAATTGCAAGTAAAATGTTTAGAGATGAAAACACCAAACATTTTTGTGACTGTAAACTGCTTAAACTCATTTTCGCAAAAAGTTACTTTAGCCACTTTCAAAATAAATCGCTCAAATATCTCAAAATATAGAAGAATGGACTTACACCACTTTCATAATAAACCAATGCACATGTGCATTATTAGGTAAATGTATACATTTGCTGGTAAATTAATGTCAATTTGACCTAGTCGTGTAAATGTGCTTTTATTCCAATGATTTACTTTAACCATAACAAAAACATGATAAAGTACTGGCAATTAATATGTTGCTTTAATGTAATAATTCTTTGCAAGTATCCCTACAGTAATTAATTACACAAAGTTACTGATTGAAACGACTAAAGCATCTAAATTGTTAGTAAATATTATGGTTAATGATATTAACATACTGTGTTTGTATATAATTACTATGCTCTTGCGTATCATGTATTTCCCAAAAGCAAACTGTGAAGCACAAATTTTACACTGCATTTTAGACTTTTTATATTTTACTTCCACAAAAACAGTCATTTATAGTTTTCTACAATTTTACTTTAATTATATTTCCATAAATTGCGTACAGTTACAAAAATTGAACACGTACTCAAAACGAATTAGAGTTAATTAAACTAACCAATATTCTTGTGTGCGTAATTATCATTTCTAAATGATAATTATATTCGTAATTAATATTATAGAGAAACCGACCACGACTAGATCGTTTCAAATTATACCTTATAGTAACTTGATTTTAGCACTGTAGTCTTTTACATAACTTTAAGTTATTTTGTGTTAGTTGCACTCTTTATTTTTTCGTGTAAATAAAATATGTAGTGATGTTAATACTTGCCATTCAAGAAAAGGGCGTTAACGAAAAATTGCTTTAAACTGAACGAATTGTTAAAATTCTTCTGAAACTGTAAAGATTCGTTCGCTAAGCTTTGTATGAGTCACACAGAACTTAACAACTTGGCTCATATTATTCATGAACGAGCGACCCATAAACAGTTTATTTGGCGCTTAAAGACTTAATTTATGTTCAAACTTCAGACTTTATCGTGTCTTATATCACTTTATTGACTCATTGTCAAGAGCGAATCGAATCTTATAGTGCAAAAATATAAACGCTCATGCATTCTTTATCGATTTGAGCTCTTTTTTTTCTCATCAAATTTGTTAGGGAAAATTTTGTTTAAATACATCAACAATTATTCACAATAGCCGTTTATTTGGGACAAAACTTGAAGGATAGAAACAAATTAAGCGCTTCCTATCACGACATTGCGCCGCAGTTAGGGACGTCTGCTTTGTGTCATGCATAATCAGATTCTGACTCAATTGCGACAGCCGCTTATTTGGGCTTACCGATCTGCCCCATTTAACCGGAATGTCCTGTATATATTGTTACTACAAAATCCTACCGTGAATTTCTCATTGTTTGCTTAATGAAATAATAATAACACAACAGATAAGTAAATTGTTCCGGAAATTTGTGTAAGACGAAATTCCTACAAGGTCATTGAAATTTGAACGAATCTGTTGGAATATACAAAGGTAGCGGGTTTCATATGTGTTTGAAAGACAATACGGTTTTGTTCTGATTTGATTTGATTTGATACACACAACCCCAAGCAAATACTACGTTATTCATATCATTTCAAACAAAAGCAAATTTACAGGAACACCGCTCGACATCAAGTTCTGCATAGTACACTGACCTCGCCTCAACTAGCGCTTAAATTAATAATTAACATATTTTGTAACACCTGTTATATCTTAAGAGAAAGTTTCAAAATAGTTTTGGAAAGTTTTTGGTGATGATTTTCAGAATCTTATTAATTTCCGTTAAATCTTGCATGCTTTAACTTAATGTGTAAAAAGCTGGACGCAGTTATTGTACAATTGTAAACAAAGAACATTTTACACGTTCCGGGTATTCTGAAACGATCATTAAAAGTGCTTGGGTGGTGTAATTTAACCTCGAAAAACGCCTGTAATTCTATACGCATTGAAAATTCCACTTTATCGGGTGTATATCTACATGGAGTCGATAGCAATTGCTTGACATTTGTCGGTTGTGGTAAAATAAAAGGCCGCGCAAAGTAATGAACTGAAAAATCTGTATTTGTTGCCTTTTATGTGAAATTGTGTTTCAAAATTGGACCGCTACGAGGTTTTAATATGCCTGCTGTATTTTATTTTACATTGTCCTTGTTAAATTGAACCATTACATTGCATTGTTTAATAAATTCGTCAGATGTATGAAACATGCAAAAAAAATACATAAATTAGTGTAACACAAGCCCCAAATTATATTTACAAATATTTTTAATTAATATGTTAAATATAAATACATTTATTTTTTATTTTTTCAATAAATCTTTGATAAGTAAGAAGGAGATATCAAAAGAAACGAAGACGCGAGTTTTTAATGCAGTTTACGTACCCATTCTCACGTACAGTTCAGAAACTTGGACACTAGCACAAAAACAAAAAATACAGGCACAGCAAATGAGATTTTTGAGAACACTGCCTGAAAAAATATATATTTCCGATCCAACGCAACGGTCAGACATACAAAGAAGTAGAAGTCACCAGTTATAGTGAAAATTTTTGACAGACCTAGAAACCAGAGCCCTGAACACCGCTTCATTAAAACCCAGATACGTGGATGATACTTTCGTCATCTGGCCACATTACAAAACGGAGTTGGACAAATTCCTAGAACACCTGAACAACCAACACAAAGATATTTAATTTATTATGGAAGTCGAAGACTCAGGAAAACTACCATTTTTAGAAGTAGTACTGGTGATAAACAAATTCAAGGATGCTTTTGGCCATACAGTGTTCCGAAAACAAACACGAATCGCTATTTTTATGCGGCATCACACCATCATGCGACGATTCGTTAACGTCTGTGCGAATTGTTCAAACTAGCCAATTTATCCATGACGGTTAGCGATATTGGGGAACATTCATGCAATGGAGGCCAGGATAGGTCAAAAAAACAATTAACCCGCGTATTCACACTAAATCAAAAATTAGATAAAATTAATGGGCTTATATCGGAACAAAACTACCATCAACTGGTGTATTGTATGCGGCAGTACGGTTAGGTATGTTCAAAGTGAATGATTTGCATGTATATTGAGGTTATTAAGTCATATTAAAATGTCTAGCAATCAGGCGATATTATTGATTATGAATTCATTTTTGTTAATACGGTTCTACTTTTAGAATGGTGTGGGTATGCATATAACATTATATCGATCGGGTATCTGATTTACATTCGGTTTGATGAACCGTGAAATAATTTTCCTAAATCAACTTTGCTGTTTGTAATTCATTAACATAGCATAACTGACTAAAAAATGAGAGAAGCGAATTTTGAAACAGCGGATGTTGTAAAAATAAAAAAATGTTAATATTCACAGTTGACTGGGGTTTTGAGGGTACTTCGGTTGAAATGACTGCTAATGTCTTGTTTTGGTTGATCTATCCTGGCTTTGTTTAAATAAAAGCCGTTGGTTTCCGACGTCGTTTTTAAATATAAGTAACATTTATCTATATAACATATGCATTTAATACAAAAGTTTATTCATGTATTAAATCATTGTTATTAATAGGAGTGTTACTGTTTAAAATCAAAAAGGATCTGAAAAATCCGGGTAGAAATTCTTTCCTGCAACTAAGAGAGATAAATTTTTAATTATGCGTAACATGCTGCCAACAAACCGAAAATCGCACCACATGATTTAGCTGTAAATCCAAGAGATCGCGTGTTCATGTAAAAATCGTTCAAAAAAGCGTTTAATACTCGTTTATTCGTACATTAAAACCTCAAAGCAAATTTCATCGAATGTATTTGGGAATAAATAAACCGTGAAAGCAAGTTATTGGGAATAATAAAAAACGACAACAAAAGATGAATTGAGCTTTAAAATATAATGACTTATTTTTTTAATAATTTGTTTTGTTCTCCATTTATGACATCGACTTTATTTATTTTTACATTTTTTCAGTCTCTTTTCATTACGACTCTTTAGATTCATTAACTGACGTTTCCAAAACAATTAATATCAATTACTAGCACATATTTTTATTCATTCTTTTTTAAGGGAAAACTTGAAGTCTCTATTTTTCTTCTTCTTCTTAAATCGGTTCCTCTTCAAACCTTTCAGTGTCGAGGTATGCTTTTCTATTTCTGTTTTATGTTTCTCCATTCTGCCTATCGTTAGCTAATTGTGGCACATCTCTCCAGCTGACTTCTTATTCTTCTAGTCTCTGCCTCACTTTTTTTCCCATTTTATTCTTGGTCTTTCTCTATTTCTTTTTCCCTCCATCTTCATTTTCCATCCTATTTTCGCGAATCTACTTTCTGGGATGCATAGTAGATGTCCAGACATCTTTATTCGCCCCGTCTATCTCTTAATATCTTCCAGATCTTTTTCTTTAGCACTCTACTGATGGCCTTAAACAGTCTGTATTTGTGTAGATACTAAAATAACGTTAATCTTACTTTAGGTCTTTGCTATAGAACACTTTTTTTTATAAAATGTTATTTAAATTATCGATTAATATACTTTATTGAGGAGACCAAATGATTATTATTTACAATGTGAGGATACCTCAAACATTAAAAACTCTTTTAATAATTACATTTTACTCCAATAAAATGGCCATATAAAAAAAGCAGTTTCAAAAATAGGTACTTAACACATCTTTTTAGTTTACAGGTGTTGATGAAAGCCAATTCATGTTCGTTCGTATTTGAAGAAAGCAAGTAATGTGAGTACACTTTATTTATACTTTTAGGTTTATCGGTATACCGCTTGTTCCAAAAATGTCGCCATAACTCTAGTGTCTTTTTGAGTTATCGATTTTTTAATGTAAATTGATCAAATCAAATTGATAAATTGCTTTCTCTTGACCAAAAGATTCACAAAAGATTATTTATAAATGATAATATGTTTAAGAAAGTTTTTATTTAATTTGGGTCAATTAATTAATACCTGAAGCTGTAGGAATGTTCAGTTTTTCTACTCAATTTTAACAAATATTGATAACAGAATCTTACCTGTTAATCAGACTTACCGTTTCATCAGACGCTATTCCGCGAAAGAACAGCCTTAGAGCTCCCGTATCAATGGCGCAAAATTCTTTTAGTCCCTTGAGTTAAATAAAAGTCAGCCACAGAAAGTGATGCCGCGTCACCTCCATTGCTCGGTAGAATTCTCCACTGTTCACAGAGTTTGGTTTTTATTGCAAATAGCAGTTCATTACCAGAATGTATGGCACTGAAAGTACCGTAGAACAGAGTTTAATTTCCGTTTTAGAGACAAATAATTTAGAAGCAACCGAAAACTAAATTTCAAGTGAAGCAATTTTGCTGTTTAATAAAGTGTTAGGGAAAAACAATGCAATAATTAAAAATTTCTTGTGCAGTTAGCAGCAAAACCGCACGACAATAGTTATTGCTGATGTTGTGTTGCAAAATTTCCGCTAAATCTTATGAAAAAGTGCTGAAGTGTGTGATACTACAAATAGTAAATATAAAATCGTGTTCGCCTCATTGATTTAGTTATTTATATTTATTCGCTAGTAAACTTTGAATGGGTTAATATTAAATTTACATGCATGAAACCGAGTTTACAGAAAAAAAGCCGCCGGAGCTCAGTCTTGGAAGTGTTTTTTCGTGTATTCGCCATCAGCGCGAATATTTTAAGGGAAATGATGAGTGAAAATGTAAAGGGGAAAATACATGTATACAAAATGCACAATTTCACAGGAAATTTACACCGAAATAAATCAACAGCCACTTTTACGTCCTTTATTTTAACACATATTCATTATAATATGTCTTAATATTTTTGCAACGTACATATCTCTTGTTTTATACATTTATATACATCTGTAGATGCTATTAGAACTTAGAACAATTGATTTTTATAGTTTATGCACGTATATTTACACCTAATAACAGTCTTATAAAATTTATATAATATTTATATTGTATTTATATCTTATTTATTTACATTTTAAATGTTGACTCATCTTTGTGTTACATGAAAGAATAAATTAAGAAATAGAATAGCTAATACGATTGAAAAGAGCGTGCTGGACACGTTGCCACTGTTGGCATGCATCATGGCCGCAGGATTTTCCTCTGGAAATGGAAAAACATATTAAATCCTTCATATAGACTTCAGATACCTAACACAAGAAGTAAAATACTTAATTTTGCGTATTTAAGCCTTGTGAAGTCTTTTTTCTTTAACCCTTATGTCAATAACCGGGTACCCGGGTACCCACCTAAGCATGGGCGTCCGCAGAAAATTGTCCAGGGGCGCAAAGCATAGAGACAAATAATATATAAAAATTTTAATTTGATTTTTTAATTTTTATGATTTGTTTTTATAAGTACTATTTTTTACTCGATTCCAGGGGGGGCGTGCCACGTTTGCCCCCCCCCCTTGCGGACGCCCATGCACCTAAGCACCTTTGGTGAAATTTTTAATGTTTTAGTGATTTTTTAAACCTCCCAAATCGGCGCGATTTTTTTAGATATATATCTTTTATATAATTTTTTCCGGTCCTGGAACCAGAAAAATTCGAAAACGCAAATTTGACAGGAGGATCAACGTCTGGCAGGGAATGTAAAATTATTACCGTGTAATAATGCTCCTATTGAAAGTCTCTAGAAGATTAGTGATTGGTTGAAAACACAAATTTGACAGGTGAAGGAAATTTTCAACAAAAATATTGTCCTTTTTTCAAAATTACACAAATAATTTTTTTTAAATGTTCGAATAGCTTAGTACAGCAGTTTTGATCTCAAGTCCAAATTTTTATAAATCGGGAACTACTTTTTAAAATTAAAACGGAGCAATAAAAACGCAGCACATGAATACTATTTTTAAAATAGCTAGAGCAGTTAAATATAAGGCAGAAGAACACAAATTTGACTTTGCTATAAAAAAATTAAGAAATGACTGATCTATTACTGTTTAAATTCATCCGATTTTAATTTATAACTTGTCAAAGTAAATAAATAACGACTCACCTTCGGTAGCATTGAGAACATGTACGTTAATTGAAGCTGGTATGGCGTTAGAAGGGCAACAGGAATAATTTCCTGTATGGCTTGTATCAGCCTCATGTACAACTAGCACACTGGAAGAGCGGTCAGCGAGTACAAGCACGCCAGGGTCGTAATTAATCATTCTCTGCTCGTGGAACCAGAATACGTAAGTTGGTGGTTCTGTCGAATGCCTCAAAGTGCACACAAGTCGCAGCGTCGAGCCCGCATGAAGATGTAAGTCTGGCGCACCCAGTATTTCCGCCACCGCCTCTGTAAATGATTAATAAGAAACCTTTTAGGGATTTTCGTATTTTTATTATACGCGGGTTTGGTTCAAAGACCTTCTGCACTTTTATGTTTGAACTGAAATTAGAAGGAAAAAAACAGTTACTTAATCAAATATCCTTTTCTACACCAATGAAATAGCCCGTTGGGACGACTACAAAGCCACTACAGGACAATAATTGTTTACGTCTCTCACGCATATTTGAGTGATTTAATCTTCAAGAAACTCTAAGGAAATCAAAGAGATAGTAACCATTCGACGATAAATTGGGGAGCTGAAGGAATATTTTGGCACATTTTATTCAATCCAATTTTTGCTAGAGGTTGATGAAAATAGTAAGACGAGAAGCGGCATCGTCGTGCAATAGAACAGACTTGGAAGGCATTGCAAAGAGTCTTCTCCACGTTACCATGAAAACAATCTCCTGATACTACCATAGATCATTGGAATATGGGCAATTTCTTGTTGTACCAACTGAATTTTCTTTTAGTCTTCTCTGCACCTGCATTGGAGACATCTCCAATCTCTAAGAATCTAAGTCCTCTAAATGCTGCAACGTTTCTTTATAAAGCTCCACCTCGTATCCTGGTGATCACTAAAGAAGCTTGAAGAGTATTTAATTCATTTCTGGACTTTGGTGTGTCGATCCAAAAAATTGCAGAACTCTTACGGACACGAGAAGACAGACGTTATGCTAAGGCTCCTTTTTTAGCAAGCAAAACTGCTTAAGAACAAGAAGCGGCAAAAGAATATTTTACTACCGTAAACCTTTATCGGTCACACATATTTTCTTTACAAAAACATCACTTTTAATAATAGCCATTTTCATTTACTTTTATTTTACGATGATGTTATTACTTTCGTAGGTCGTAGCTAGATCCATAAGCGTGTCTGCAGCGATAGTGTCTTCGCTACCGGTCGACTAATTTTTATGCGGTCGTAACTCTACGCATATGCGATGAAAAACGTAGCACTTCGTTTAATAGAAATGTCCAGTGGCACAGCAATTTACTAATTACCTGCTTAAAATCAATCGTGATTAAAGTTACCTTGTGTGCAATCCAATATATTCCACAACGTGCTATGAATTTTAGTTGTGTCACATTAAAGCTAATGTACATAACATCTTCATCCATATACAGGGTGTTTGTTAATTATTGCGAAAAACTTTTGGAGGTAATTCCTTATCGAAAATTAAGGGGAGTTGTTTTACATAATTGTTTTTTCTTTAGGTGTCTTCTCTCGGAGTGACCCCCCCCCCCCCGGTAAAATTAGGTTTATATTTCATTTCTTAAATTTGAAGACGTGTAGGAGAGTGACATTTGGAAGATGTTTTATACTTATTGTTCCCCATTGTTTCCCATAGTAATATCTCCCACCTTCACAAGGAGCTGAAAAGTGCGATCCTTGTTGGTTTTTTTTATCAGAACTTTTTGGAGGGTAAATATTTGCAATTTAAATTTTTTTCTTAAAAAGCCTTATTTATTATTTCACTTTTTCTGCAAAACCTCCAGTTTTTGAGTAAAAAAATTATTGTTTTCTTGTTATAGAGCATAAAAAAATCTACAACTTTTTTCCCAAAAATATTTGGCTGAAGAGCATCTCCTCATACCTTGTTAATTCTATTTGGATTAACGACACGTGCTTTAGGGTAATAATAGTTTTGGTTAATGATTTAACAACAGCGTCTCCTAGAATTTAATAAAATTGGCGTAGGCAGTTGAATTATTAAAGATTAAAAGAAGTTGCCAGGTCCCTAAACTACTGATTAATGGAACTTACCCGTAACTTTCAATTCCGTGAAAATGCTCGTGGGAGGATGTGTCGATACCTGACACTCATAAAGCCCTGCGTCGGAGGGTTGTACCGGTTTGATTATCAATCCCCAATTTTGTAGATGCCTTACGTGTTCAACGTAAAAGCGTCCATCACCGCTATATGTCGTAAGACCCACCGTCAGGATTGTTGGAGCTTCTTGCTTGCGAATCCACGATACCTGAAAAAAATCGCATGTTGTATATTTTTAAACCCTTTCACTGTCAAACCCGTAAATATACGTTGTGCAATAAAATGTTGCTATTGTCAAACCCGTAAATATATGTTATTTTGCCCCTTTAGAGTTAAAAATTCTGATGAATGCGCCGGGTTATAAAATTAAGCTAATTTTAAGACAAATTATTTGTTATCTCTGTTATTAGGGTAGTTACAAATAGTTTTTTTCACAAAATTTGTTGGAATTTATAACTCGAAAACTAAATACCCTGTGCATTTAAAAATAATTGTAGGTTATATTATAGCTAATAAATTCCAACAACTTTTGTGAAGAAAACTTTTTGTAACTACCCTATTAACAGAGATAACAAATAAATTGTCTTAAAATTAGCTTAATTTTTAACCCGGCGCATCCACCGGAATTTTTATTTTAAAAACAAAAAACTCGACATAGACGGCCTGTGCATACAAAAATTACCCGACAGTGAAAGGTTTGCGAATTAATCAAAGCGGAAATGCTATCTGAAACACTCTGTATATTGAACATGTTTTATAAAGTTATTTTTTACGGGTATTTCTAATATAAAGCTTATTATTTGCCGGTCCACTTTTACACGAAAGTTCGTTCTAAACAATTAACATTACCAAACAATCGAAACAGTTAACAATGAAACACAATAATTTCGCCTTTCATAAACAAATTTTGCCGAACCGTATTAGACCATTAACGACATCAAAGTTTGAAGTTGGCTCCAGAATTAAACTGAACAATGACAATTTACAACTTTTCAATTACTTCTCAAAGGAGTTACGTTTCGGTTGTAATAATTTATTCGAAAAACTTTTCCAAGGGAACTCATAAAGATAATGCTTTTGTATTGTAATAAATAACGTTGACACATTTCGTGAAAACGTGAATGAGGAAAATATCAATATCGGAATAATATTATGAATTAATGACGTGTACTTTCTAGAGCTAAACATTAAATAATTTTAAAAAAAGGGGATTCTAATTTTAAGTTCTTTAGTTTTCTTCAAGCAAGTTAGTTTTGTAAACTGCAAAAATTTAATAGATATTTTTTAATCTTGGAAACGCGGCATAATTTTATACAAATTTATTTAACCCAACATTTTTTAGCTGTTAATATTAATTAGGGTAACTCCCTAGAAATTTTTTCGTTTAAATTATTAACTGACCGCAATGACGTGACATCGCATCGATTTCTCAGGGGTTTGCTTTCTTTCGAGCTGTTTTGTAATATATGTAATGAAATCCAAACAAACTGTCAGGGAAATCGCTCTAAATCCGTTTCCACTTTGAATAAAACGAACGAAGAGTGAAATAAAACTGTTAAGGATCTTAACCGAGAAAAACGAGCAACTGTTTAGGTAATTTGCCCGCTCGAAAATGTCAAGTATACTCTTTTAAGTTTTAGGAAACACAAATTTCCGTAACTCTAACCACTCTAGATAAGAGATAGAGATAGTATTTGAAAGGGGTTTTCTGAATAGGTCTGTTGCTAACTCGCTTCAATGAATTTTTAAAAGATTTCCCAACATTTTTTTCTTTCATTACTGGCTCTCTGGAATACATTATGTAGACGACTTAGGGTGTAGTTGAGTTTAGTTGCTAATTCACATTAAGTTTAAGGATACTTTTTTAAATCGAGGATAACTTTGAATAAGACGAGCAACTTTAGCATTACTTTTCAAAAAATGTTTTTGAGTGTGGTAGTTTCGCCATAAACGTTATGTTTTTAATTTGTTCCAGTTTATGTATTATCTTATACATTATAGAGGAAGTTATGTATAGGGCAATGTTGGGCATATTAATTAGGGATGCACAGATAAACAAATTTACCGATTACCGTTAATCGGTCTCATCGGTCGATTACCGATATACGACCGACTATTCACTTTAATTAATGATCGATTGAATCATACAGTGGTATGAGAAAGTCCCACAACAAGTTGATTATCTTAGTTGTTATTTTCAAACTTTTTATTCAATTGCGCTTAAATATACTTATGGCCAAAAACGAAGAATTTATTAATGTTATTTTAATTTTTTTGCATTTCTGGCCAGGTGAGGTTAGGTGAGGTTGTGCCATTTCCAAAGAGTTTTTTAAATACATAAACGTACCTATTCGCAATCTAGACATTTTCGTAGATACATGATATCAACTTGTACTTTTCTTCCGACATGTCGCCAACATTTTTCAAGAGGGTATTATGAAATGAATCCAAACGTTCTTCAAAATAATCGTATCTATATTGTTTAAAAAAGATGTATCAAGAAAATCCAAACTAATTTTTTGATTGACGCGGAATAATATTGGTGTAATTGCACTAATCGGGACCCTGTTACAAAAAAAAAGGTACCTACAATAAACCTGTTAAAAACGTCAGCCTTTTACTAAGCATCAATTCCAAACTTTCAAAGTATGTCACCGTAAAAATCTCCACGTTCATTATAATGGAGGCCTACAGCGAAACGATTTTAATGTAAAAAGCCTGCACATCAGTTACAAAAACTTTCATTAGACTATGACTCATTAGACTCACCACGCCGTTGCTAAATTTCCTAACGACACAAGGCAGAGTTGCTGTACCGCCAATTTGAGCTACGACTACGGTGGAATTTTCTGTCGCAAAAACGTTGGATCGTCCTCGAGAAGAACTGGGTTTTAATGAATTTCCGGACATGTTTTCTTTCGTACCTTTCCTATCTTCGAAGCTACGGCGACTTCTTGCCGGCATAAGGAGATCATTATCTGCAACAAAATTTAATTATATAGCTCTTAAACCACAATAATCCGCGCTTTGTAAAATATTGCGTCTTTATTTTTCTTAGCTCTTTTATCAACATAAATGAAGATTAAATTTATACGTATCTAGATGCAAAAAACATATCTGCTACAAACCCTTTTATACATTTTCACATGATTTAAACGATTCATCATTTATACAAGTTATATATTCGATTAAAAATCGATCATTTTTGGATGTACATGAATTTTATTATTCCTATAAAATCTTTCATGTATACACCAGCGATTTTTAACCTATATTCCGCGGACCCTAGGGGTTCTTCAGCGCCCTCGAATAGGTTCTTAATCGGTTCCTCTTGTACCTTTCGGTGTCGAGGTATGCTTTTCTATTTATGTGTTATGTTTCTTCACTCCTGCCTATCGTTAGCTAGTCGTAGCACATCTCTCCAGCTGACTCCTTTTTCTTCTAGTCTCTGCCTCACTTCTTTTTCCCATTTTATTCCTGGTCTTCCTCTATTTCTTATTCCCTCCATCTACATTTTCCATCCTATTTTCGCGTATCTATTTTCTGACATGCGCAGTAGTTGTTCAAGCCACCTTAATTGATTCATTTTAATCTCTTCAATACACCAAATCGCTTTCCAATATTTATCTTCTTTTAGGATTTTGGAATGTTTTTTTTTACAATATTTTATTTTCATCTCTTTGTGTTGTCGAAGAACATAAAAAAAATATATTCGCAGTTACTAGACGGTAGATGCACATGTTTGAATAAACTAGCACGTATTCATAATATGTAAATTGAAAGTTTCTTCTTGAAATTGTAGTTTCGCTTCATATTCTTTCTAGTTCTGTGCTTATAAATTATTTTAAAATAAGTTTTGTTGCCTCTCTCTGACAGCGCTCGTGACTCGCTTTCCGTGCCGTCTCCTTATGATATACGAGATGTGTGTGCAATAAGAATCATGTGAATATAAAGTCCTCTAATTTATATTATTGCGCGAATAGAAATGAGGGCAAAAGCGTTGGCAGTAACGTTGAAAAAATACCTTGTTAAGAAGTTTTATATTGTGTCTATGCGTGTACCGGTTGTATTAAACGTATTTCTTTGAGGCTATAACATTTTTCACAAAACAAGAATATTAATAAACTTTATGCACAATACGACATCTTTATTGTGCACCTAAAAATAGGGCGTGTTTTGTTTTGCCACTTAAAGTATTCAACATGAGCAGGCAAATATTTTTTTTTTTTTTAAATCAACTTTTAAATACAATATCCTACCCATTTTTTAAAAATAATGTAAGTTAGGAAGATAGTTTTTATTTGCAAAACCCAATATTTCCAATAAAAAATAATTAGAAGTCCTTACACCCTTTTAACATTAAATTTGTCTTAGCTTTTGAATAATTTTCGTTTGAACAAACGACCTATTTTGCAATAAAGACTAGACTTTCATCTGAAATTTATTCCAATTAGTTTCCGACCTAAGTTTACTTTAAATATTAAAAAAAAATGTCTTTTGCGGTGGACTGTTTTATTAAAATAAATATTGTTGCATGAAATGAAATATTTCCTTTCAATAATTACTATTGACACTAACAAAAAGCTTTAAATAAAATTCAGGAAAACACAATGGCGAATCACGTTTCGCGAATGTTATGAAAGATTTTTTGAGCTAAAGGCAATAATCGTTGGTTATAAAGTCTCTATTTAGTTAATTGGGTAAACAATAATTTGAATTTCACGGAAAATTAAACACAACTCTAGATTATTACAAATTATGTTTGTTGCGTGTAAAAAGGTAGGTAATTTGAATTTGTTTTAAATTCGGGTTGAAATTAATTGTTTTGCGTGGGTGAAATATGCACAAATGAAATATTTAATGCTCTTTAGTTAATGACGTTTGTTTCAAATAAACAATTCACTAATGAAAAGTTGCTGCCTAATATATTTTGACGTTCATTAAATATTAATTGTCATTACAATAATGATTGATGGATACGAACATTTATACAGTGTGGTCCACTTTTTTGTAGCAGGGCTTTAACAGTTGATGCAAAAACTTATTTTAAAGCGAATATTCCATGTCAACATGAGTCCATAAACGCTTCATTTTCGAAAAATTACCGATAATTTTTAACCGTTTCCCAACCAGTAGATATATTTAAACCAAATTTGGTATACAGCACCACCTTACAGTTTACCACATTTGGTGAAAATGTCAAGCCCCACAAGCAGCCAGTGGTGGAGTTGTGGAGGTTTAGTTTCAATAAATTTTATAAAAAACTAGTGCGGCAAATCAAACTTGTTTTTAGGTTGAGCAGTTTATTCTAAACAAAAAGTGTCTCTTAACTTTTCTTCGTATCTGATTTATTTTACTATTCTCGCAAAATTTACTCTTAATTCGATCTCAAAAATATCGGGAAAATAGAGCACCCCGTATAAAAGAACTACTTTAAGAGAATTATGTAATTTTGATGGTGCTGGGATACACGTTAAAATATTTAAATCAGTTTACATTGCTTAAAACATTTTTTTTATTACATTTTTAAGGATTTGAACGCATAAGGCATACGATAAATAAAAATCGAATAAAACTTGATCAAATATAGTTGACAATGATAATAAAACATAGACAAAATTAAAGAGATAAGCTTGCGTGGTGTAATGATAGGTATTGAATACCTACCAAAATTTTATTCTTGTAAAAATTATTCGATTGTATAATTGGCAATTAAAAGTTAGTATTTTCCGAGTACCCACTTAATTTTTCAGTATTTAATTAGTAATGAAAAAAGCATAGCTTTTTCTTTAAAATCTTTTTGTGGCCCATAAATTTACAAATTTGTAGTCGTACCTAAGCAAGCTATCATTTGGGGTGAATTATCTTCATTTCGTGATTTAGTGGATTGGTCCTGACATTTAAATTTTGCTCAAAGATAGAAGATAATCCTTAAATTATATTATATTAAAACCCTCCTTCATTAAATTAAATTATTTGTTGGATTAGATTTATTAAACAATGGCGATGAACTGCTCTATAATAATAGAATATTACGGAACAGACAGAATTTGACGAATGTGTGTTATATAGCGTTTATAACCTATTAAAATTTAATTGTATATCGATCGTCCTGTTTCAATTAATAAAGATTTATAAATTCTGCCCGTCACTGCTGCCTCCATGTTTCGCGTTTGTTCGGCTTGCAAATTAAAAAAATATATGTATAATGAATATGCAAATAGCGTTTTTAATGTTTGGTTGCTGTTAATTGAATATCGTTGTAAATTCATTGATAAGAAAACTACTGATGGAATTAAATTGGTACACAAAGGGAATTAATTGAAAACCAGTTTTAGAGCGACGCTTAATTAAATCGTGTGTTATTAAGATTCTTTTATTTTTAATGCGATTTATTAAGTTCTACAACTAAACTGATTTTCGTATTGTCGAAACAAGGTGAAACAGTAATATTGTTTGGTGTGTTTGCATTATATACAGGGCGTCCCAAATTCGAGTAAATGCATGGGGATCTGGTTTATCTTAAGAGCTACGAGGTCGGCTAAATTAGGGCAGTTGCGAAATTTCGTGCTCATCAAATATCTGCAAAGAAAATTTTCATAGCTGTCTTAGTTCAAAAGCTATTCAAGAAATACTGAATAAATTGATTTTCGTTTTTTTGTCCTATTTCCTACATTTTTTAAGATATCGGCAATCTGGAAGCACTTCTCCGTGGCAACTTCTTATCCTTTATATTTTGAGATAACATAGAATTTCCAACAACGTTTCATCTCTTTAAAACCATCATCCACTTCATTTTTTTAAATACAATGAAATCAAATGAGAACTTCCTAGAATTAAATGAAAATCTTCCCATTCCTGCAATACATTAACAAGTACTTCCTGTTGATAGATATTCTCTGTTCGTTTTGGAAGTTGTAGCAACACAATTAAAAGTGTGCCAATTAATAATGAACAACAATGGAGTTGATGTTTTCAACAAAACACGTACTAGCAGTCGGTGAATGGAAATTCTTATCTTCCGTGGCATTAATTATTCGCATTAACGATAAAATTTAATGAAAAAAGGTGATGTAAAAGAACGAGGGTTCATTAATCAGAAACTTGGCGCTCAAATTTATGTATGAGCGGGTATAATTAGCACATTGTTAAATAAATCAAAGGCGGAGCTTTGTTATAAATACATCGTATAGCTTTTAACTGGAAATCCGATATTCAGCAGAAAGGCGTAGCGGACAGGGACCCACATTTAATCGAATATAGAACTGCTTCTTCGCGATTAATTTATGATGTCCTCGTTAAACCAAGATAATGAAAGATAACGTTTGAAAAAATAGTAGCAAGATCATTTTATGAACTGAAATAAATATATGAGCCTTTTATTTGAAAAGTGGGGCAAGCTTTTTTTTTGTCATATATGCAAGGGTTTGCGTTTCAATAAATTTAAAAGTATTGTTAAGCACTAATAGATTTTATGATGTTAGATAATGTAAAGGCATTATCCAAGATCGTTTTTCAGTGATGGCTAAAATAAATAAATATGTTGTTATACGTAAATCGACTTACCACCTACCTCACTTTCAGACCTAATGAACTATTGTAAACGTGAATTAAATTGCCAATATTTTAGTTAGACCATACTTATTCAATACAATAACACCGAAATATTATATTATTTTATTGACATTTCCATTTATTTGATGAAAACTAACATTAAATAAATAATTTTAGTTGTAAATACAGCAGAAAATAAAATAACAAAAAGTAGTTAATTTTTTTTTAATCCAACTTTTTCGTTAATAATTTTTGTTACTTTATACCATTTATATTTTTAGTTTTATTTGGGATTTATCGTTTTAAAGTATTCATGATGAACATGAAATATATGGTAATAAATTAATCATGTCGTTATATTTTTCTGATGGACCTGCTACACTTTCAAAATAAAAATGTTTGCAATAGCTTTAAACATCAGAACTTCTATTGCCTTATTATTAGGGACTAGAAATTATTTTAAATATGGATTGTTTACAAATAAGTAAATCAAAAATGGACTTGTCCCATTTTGAAACCGCCAATTTCACACTTGGTTTAAAAATATAACCCAGCGCCTCCACCAAATATGTCATACAGTATGGGTATCTTCCTATAGCTCCGTTCGGGTTTGAAGTTTAAATGCAAATATGTAGGAGAGACCGGGGATGAAAGTAATACGTGTAGGTTGTAACAGTGGCTATAGTTTCTTTAATTTCTGTTGTATGTCACCCTAAGCGCTTGAGAAATGTTCATTTACATCCACCTCCCTACCTACGTTGCTAGTTTTCATCAGTCATAGAGGTTAAGTTTTTGCCAGCCAAAGTCACTAAAAAAAGATGTATACCACTTTCAAAATATATTACTTAAATGTAACAGTCGTGTTTTCCAAAATTGTGTTATCAAACCGTTTAATATTATAGGTATGTAGTTTATTGTATTGATTAAAAATTATCACTACATACAAAACATTTTTAGTTGCTTTTTCTTGCAGTGGATCACTGAAGAGATTAATTTATCAGTGTTTTGTTTCAAACTTTGAAAAACAATTATTTTATTGAATGCATCACTGGTTTGCAATCTCACTTGCAAAAATTGTTTGATGTAAATTTATTTTAATAATAACTGTACCTACATTACACTTTTTATTAATTATAAAGCTATCCTTATTTTCAAACGCGAGCAAGCATTCTCTTGTTTTTTTTTAATCAACGCTTGCGTGGTCTACTTCATTCAAAACAACTTCCATTTACAAATGTTTTCTATCTTAATTGATTTAAGCATTACAAACGCTAAATTTAAACCAAATTACGTACTCGATATACCACCATAAAGCGCTTTAAAAGCACTTTTAATATCATTAGTAAACATCCAATCCCATAATCAAAAAACAAAAGTTTTCAGCACGGATAACCCGATTAAGTTACAACTTTGAATTCTTCGTTTTGCCAACCGATTTTATAACAGTATTTGTTTTTAAATAATGACATTTTTTTCACAAGTGTTTAGTTAAGGACTTTTTTTATTAAAAGTGCGCAATTAAGTGGTGAGAAGACTTATTATTTCGGCGTAATATGTGCTCATCAAATTATTTGAGTAGCTTCATTAGTTTAGTGGTTGTGGACTTCCTTACATTACGTCATAAATTTCGTCCGAGTTTATTATGCCACATAAACACAAAGCTGTGGCGAATAAAACAATAACATCACTCCTAAGTAACCCAGATTGGCTGTTAAGTTTCCACAAGCAGGTAATGCTCATAGGTCAAGTTCGCTTCGTCAGATCACATGCATTATAAATGCTTCAAGCTGTAATTAGTCTAATGAACAGAATAAGTAGGCCAGGATAATCATGTGGGGCAGAAGTTCCCAAAGTGTGAGTGATTGGGGTGGGTTGCAGTAAATATTAATATTTGCGAATAGATAACATGTTCATAAGGAGATTTTAACTTATTAAGAATCATATCAAAAACCTGGCGAAGACCCAACAGAAGCATCTTTCTATCGACTCAATAATCTACTTCCCATCCTCTCCAAAAAATTTGAAAAACTCTTCTTAAAAAGACTGCCAGCGAAACTAATAAGCCATTGTTTAATAGGTTAAAAATTATATTTGTTTCTCTACGTAACCTGTTTGAATTATTTTATTCCAGCAATTTTCTAGCGTCTTTATCTCTTCTAAATACACCCATTCGTTGGGGACTGCAAAACCAGCGTCTAGAATCGCTATAACCTCCTTATTTGAAGGAAATTGGTGTCCTGTCAAGTGTTTTTTTTTTGTTTTTTAACGGATGCTATTCGGAGGGGAACAAATCAGGAGAATACGTTGAAGAAAAATCAATTCGAAGTCCAGTTTTTTAACCCATTAGCGCCCAGCGTCCTCTTTTGAGGACAAGCGTATATTTGCTTCAAAACTTTTTTTTTTCTTCGTAATTTCTATTACTTTTCATTTTATTCGTTAAATGGAGTACCAATGATGACAGGTAATCATATTAAATACATTTAGTTTGAATACTTGTTGAGTAGCACAGGTTCAAATCAGACCGATTTTAAGTAGTCAGATACCGTTCGTTACGTTTTTTTTTTCGAGTCTCAAAACTTTAAGTAAGTGACTATATTTGTTATAGTTATAATCAAAAACGATACTAAATTATATTAAGACACATTTTGCATAGTCTGTTCATTTTGTTTTTAAATTATACACCCTCTAATCTCCCTGTCCTCAAATGAGGACGCTGGGCGTTTGTGATATCTTTTTAAATTAGAGCTTTATATTTTGAGGACACTTTTATTGCAGTGTACATGTTTGTGCTAAAATATTTGAATGACTTATAGTGCTAACATGTATATTTTGATCTTGCATCGTACTTTTCAACCCATAGAAAATATGAATAAAAATATATTGAAAACTGTCGAAGAAGCATTTGAATATCTTATCTCTGAAGAAATAGAATTTGACATTGTTGCTTTACCGCCAGAAGTAGATGAACTAACCGACGAATAAGGTATAGAATTATAGATGATGACCAACTCTATCTAAATATATCTAAGGGAGAAAAAAATTTGCGCAGCGGAACAATAAGGGATAATAGATTTGCAAAATGTACTCTTATAACACCTAAAGAAATGCAAAAACAAGCTAGAGGATTTATAGACTATCAATTTGATTTTAAAAAAATGAAATTCTAATAATAAGATGGAATGATAACAATTCAGTAACACTAGCAACCAATTTTGATAAAGTATAAAGTAAAGCCAACGGTGAAAGTCCAGCGTTAGAGTCGCCAACAAAAAACAACTATAAACGTTCAGCAGCCTGCGGCCATTCAAGCTTACAACAAATTCATGGGAGGGGTGGATCACCATGACTGGCTATTAGAAAAACATACTATTGCTATCAGAGGTAAAAAAAATGGTATTGGCCTTTGTTCACCCGTTTGATAAGCATGGCTGTTGTACAAACTAGTGCACGGCAATATCTCAATATCCATCAAGGATTATGGAAGACAAATAGCTGTGAAATATTTGAAAAAAGGACATGGAGCACGGTTGGCACATGGTCGACCTATGTGCTTACCAGTTACTTCTGCAGCTAACACTTACTGGAACAGCGAACTCTCTAAAGCTCAATGTTGTTATATTTGTTATACATCGTTATCGGCTATCGCAAGTACTCTCAGTGGCCAGCGTCCTCATATGAGGACGGCCTATATCTCCGCAACTATTATTCTGACAAAAAAAAAATTATTGTAATATGCTCATATAGACCATAGAAGTAAGTTACTAAAATATATTTTAAAAAAAAACAAAAAAAGATAATGTGGGCCTTAATGGGTTAATTGCGGATGTTGCACTTCGAGATGAGTGGGCTAACGTATTTTCTTGATGAAAGGGCTTCTTACTCTACGCCAGACCCAGTTGTTCAATATTTATTTGTGTTAATCGGTCAGGCTGCGAACTTTTAAATCCACCCACGTATAGGGTAATAGTTGCACACATATGAGCAATAACATTTTGATAGTCTAGGGATCTGGTTGCATGGAGAAAGTTTTGAGATGGCACAGATGGGTATCTTTTGCTATTAGGTACTTTTTTTAAATCAATTACAGTTTTTTAATTTGGTAAAATGAAAGTCTTTAAATCATAAATTTATCGATAAAGCTTCATATGCTGTTCTATAACGATTTAGTAATGTAGAATATGGTAGAACATGTCAATAAACCTATATAATAAATGCACATGAAATAAAATATAAGTAACGGCAGGTGAATGCATTTTAAAGGATATTCTTTGTAACGACAATAGTCGTATAGAATATATTTCACATCAATGCATAACTGTCTACGTTTTCGTTTACATAGTACATAGAAACTCGTCAATCATACATAGAAATTGACTTAAAGTTTATAGCCACACATAAAGGCAACAGTCTATGGATTTGCAGATGTAATGCATTTATAACAAATCGCTTTTACCCAGGTTAGCGTAAAACATGATTTGCCTCGTCTGTTGACGTAAGAAATAATATATTAATTGTAGTGAATATTTATCAACAATTTTAAACCGATCGTTTGTATTTTCAGACAGCGTACGAACACAAACAAAATTTATGCTCATTTAATATTACAAAATATCAAGACTGAATAATTGTGGATGCTAATTATTAATAGCATAAGATACATTTTAAAAAATCATTAGTAATCTAAATATTCTTTCAGTTGATAATTACCACATTTTCTTATTTACCAGCAATTTTTATCGTGCAAGAATTTCTAAATGCATCTTATATGAGCAAAGATAATGTAATCCACAAATAGCACTCCAGATTAAAAAAAATTGTACAAAACTTGCTTCTATTTTGTACAGGGTGTTCCAGATTACATTACCAGCATGGGGATCTCGTTTATTGTAGGAGTTCAGCTTTGTTTAAATTAAATGAATTATTCCCAAGTATGAGAGTACATACAATCAATTTTTAAAAGTAAAAAATTCCTCGTGCTTTAGATGTTACAGCAAAAAATATGAAAATGTCGAATTTTTTTTTTTCCTTCATAACTTTTTTGTCTTAATCAGTAGGTCAGTTTCATTTGTACCTTCTAAACTTACATTTTTATGTAGAATGGAACTATTATCTTCAATTTTTTTATCACTTTTCATTTTTGAGATATTATCCCTACCTTCATTTTTTCTTATGATCCGTCAAGTAGGCTTTGGAATAGTTCGATGTGCTTTTTTTTCCCTTTTTCTAAAGATATATTATATGTTATATCTGTGTTTTTATAAATAACTCAGGAACTCAAGAAAAACCGTATCAGATCAATATTATTCCAAGTTAGCCATGAAACGTATTTAACGGGCAAGTTGACTTTGGAATAGTAAAATGTGTTTTTTTTTTTTGTTTCTTCACGATATATCTTTTGCCATATCTGTTTATAACTTGAAAAATCAAGAAAAATTGTATTTTACCGATATTATTCTAAGTTTTTTCTTCTTTTTTTAATCAAATTTGAAACACAAGCTTTCTCTCTGTAAAATTTTTGTCAAGTGTCTTTTCATTGCCCAAATCATCGTCCAAAAGCTTAAAAACCCATGCGTCGATCTTAAAAAATGAATTCTTTAACCTTTTGGACAACTGCTTATGTTTTTATATCGACAGATCGTCCAGATTTTGGGTTATTCTAAATCAATTCTTTACCGTATCGAAACTTCTAGCAACTAAATTTTACTTAAAAATATGCAAGTTTGTTTTCCAAATTCAATGCAATCATTGTCTCATGGATAATTTTGGCACTATTGTCATGTCTAAATAAAATTGATAACACGTCAATGTTAACTATCACTTATTGTGACGGTGGAATTAATTGAATCTCAAAAGTTCCTACTACAGGTTTGCAAATAAGCTCCTAAATATAATAGATAATAATCCAAAAGCTGCAGTACTACACTTCTTCTGTTTTATAAATAAATAAGCATAACAATTAATATCTCCAAAAGATGTCTTCTCATAATGCAATAGCGTTTTCAAGATTCTCTTCTCTTCGTCAGTTGCAGTTGCAGTTTTAAACTGGTTATGCATTTTGTCTAGATATCCTTTAAATAAAAGTAATTGTATTTGAGTTTATTATTATATTAATAAATGAGGCACGAGAATAATTCAGTAATTTATCAAATACTTTATAACATTAAACGCCACCTACTCTTAAAACCCAGTGATAACCGGACAAAATTTTCGCAAATTGTTTTTAAATCTCTTCCGCATATGTCAGGTTTATAAACCCCCAGGATTTCGTTTCGTATTAAACAAATTAATTACAAGTAGTAAGGCTTTATTCTACATGCGGACGGTATGTGGAATTTAAATTAAATTATCTCACACATTGTCACGGTCAGCATCTGGGTAGTGAAGATAACGAACCTTAAATTTAGCCCGTACTAATTGTTATAGGTACCTACGCGTTGCTTTCAAACAAAGCTAATATAATATTTGTATTAAATCAGAAGTAAATTTCTTGTTTACGCATGAGAAACTCTTAAAAATCACGATTTTGGTAAAATTCTTGCTTGGTTTATATAAGGTTAAATCCTCACTCGACTTTCAAGGGAGGCTTATGAAAAATCGAGTTATGGAAGTTAATCGAGGTTTTGTTAAATATGTGGATGCTGCCTTCCAATAATTTATGTTCATATGTCGTCGTAGGGTCAAAATCACATTTAAAAATTAATAAACGTTACTCATAAAAAAAAAATTAAAAATGAAAATACAGTCAATCAATAAACTTTGTTGGATTATAATTTTATACAATGTCGAATTCAGAAAAAAATACTCTACAAATTGGCGTTAAAATCAGATATAACGTCCATAAGAAAAAATTGACCTGATGATGGTTTAAAAAAAGCGAAACGTCGCATGGAAAATATAATTGAGGATTTTGATTCCTTGTAAAAAGTGGCAATAAAAAAGTTTTTACAGAAATAAAATTTGATATCAAATGAAAAAGTTACGGGCAAAAAACAAAAATCCATTTTTTTACTTTTTCTCCTATATCTCAAAAACTAAAAAAGTTAGATAAGTTATGTTTGCGTTAAATTATTAAGCACCTGATACAACTTTGCCCTAATTTAACCGAAGTCTCGCAGTTTTCTGTAGTTTTAGCTCAAAGTTCGTTAAATATTTATGCCCTATTTAAATACAATTGGTTACAGAATTTTCCATTGTGTTATTCTTTACTCCGGAATGGATTTAAATATTAAATTATTCGCTTTGTTCGTCTTAAAAAAGATCGGCGCGATATTGTTCCGAGCCAATTTTTGTAGCAAACTCGATTCGCGTTTCGCTCCAACGAGAAACTTTTTAACAAAATACCAGAAAAACGTTATTAAAACTTGTTCGGTGTAGGGTTCCGTACAACATAACTTTGCCCCGTAAATCTGGCAAGTTTTTGCAACTTAAAGCAAAAAAAATCTGTTTCGAAAGTGTCACCGAAAGAAATTTAGGAGGTTGAATATCTGATTTTTGTTGAAGAATCTTTATAACGGCAGAGAATCTCGTTCCTTTATCGGAGGGTTGGGAAAGCAATAGCACGCATATGAATATCAACTATGAAATCGTTTGTCACGGGACATCTGTTTCTTATGGAAGCCTCCTCTAACGCACGTGCGCATAATACGTGTAAGTTTTATAGAGGTTCGACGTACGAACCTTCATAATCGAAGAATATGTAATATAGCTTTTTTTGTTTGGTCTTTTTGCACACGACCGCACGACAAAAATTATACAGGGTTCTCGTTTTTCGAGGGCCACTATTGAGATCTCGTAAACGGTAAGAGCTGCAAAGAAGTTTAAATTAGACAAATGGTTCCCCTTTCTGAGGCCTATTCATTGATGCTTTAATGTTGTAAAAAACTTCCATGGCACGCTAGATAATAAAAACAATTTAAAATGGGCATTTTTCTTTAATCGTTAATAACTCGGTTATACTTGATGGTACAAAAATATTTTTGGGAAAAAAGTTGTGGATTTTCTTACGCACTGTAAAATGAAAACATCCATTTGTTTCATTATTGTTTAAATTCATGGCACTCTACAGGGTGTCCCAGTTGACTTGAACAGCACAGGGATCTCGTAAACGGTAAGAGATACAGAGTTAGTTATTAAATGGGTGAGAATGATCTATGATTTAAGAGCAACTATTCCATGAAAAAAAATCTTGAAAAAAATGTACAGTTTTTGCGCTATTCGTAAAAAACAAAAAAAATGACGTTTTCGATTTTTGCTTATAACTTGCTTATTTAAAATCATACCCAAAATATTTTTCGACATTATTAGGACACTTTTTTGCGTAGAATTGAAATAAGTTTATAAATTTTACCTATCTTCATTTGTATTTGTTATTTTAACATCGACTTTGTTAGTTTAAATACGGGTCGTAGTTGGCTATGCCACCATTAAAAAGAGATTTTTTTCTCGTTTCATTGATGTATGGGTTGTTAGGTTTATTTTTAAAAATAAGCAAGTTATAGCAATATTACTGTATTTATTAGGTTTAATCAAAGTGGCCATTGGAAAACAAAACAAAACATCACACAAATAAACTAGCTGTACTTAATTAAACACAAAGAAACCTTAATAATTTAGGATATTATTTAAATTACATAATAATTTATGATTTTTCAATTACTATTGCTATTGAATCTAAATTATAACAGGCGTTCAAAGTGTAGCCCACTCTCCATGTGCAATGCAAATTTGAGATCTGCACTTTGTAGATAATACTGTTTACCTAAGTATATTTCTTTTTATTTGATAAACATTTCTTAAACTAGCCAATCTTAATATTTTAATAATTGTGTTCAACTGTCTTTTTATGATTAGCTGTTTTAAGAACATTTCATCAAACAAAAAGTAATATGCTTAGGAAAATATTGTTACCGACAAAGTGCAGATTTCAAATTTGCATTGCACATCGAGAGTGGGCTACACTTTGAACGCATGTTATAATTTAGTTATAATGCAATAATATTTAGGACTAGCAGTTTAAAAGTAAAACAGTAACATGATTTTTAAAAAACGAATTTGTTTATGAAAATTTTATGTGCAGGTTCGACTAAAACATTCATCCGGTTCGTAAAATGTGCCACTATCTTTAAAAAATGACAAACAAAACGTAATCCTAAACATTTATCTCAAAAATAAACTTGGAAATAATGTTTCAACGAAAATGTTTTATCATTCGCTTCTGTTGTCTATAGAGATTATTTAGCCTTATTTAAATTCACTCTGAAATTAAGGTAGAAGCGGTTTTATTTGCATGAATTAATTGTGAAATTTAGAATAAAATAAACATCGCTTTAATTAAAATTTGTGCTTTTAAAATTACAGACGGAAAATGCATTCCAACTTATTTAAACGAGCTAAATCTCTCGGCATAAAATTTTTAGGTGGAAGTTGAGGGTTATTATATATTTATTATTTTTAAACGTAATTTAACAAATTATATTTTAAATTATTTCCATTACATTAGCGCCAAGCCAGCTGCCAATCTTGTTCTATACGCCGCAGTATTTTTATTTAGTCATAAGTCTCTCTACCGCCAGGTATAGGACCTGCAGTATTGATATTTAATTACAATAGGACTAAAGTGAACCATAAGTTTTTCGTTTAATTTATTGAAACTTTAAACGCAAATATAACAACAAATAAAAATTATTCTTCAAAGTAAAGATCAGCGATTCTATGGTTCAAACTCCCCTTTTAACATGATTGTGAAGCCTCTCCTCATACTTCTGTGCAAATATTCTAGCTTCATCAGCAACCATTTCCACACCTAGGTCTCTGTGAAGCTTACAATTCCTTATGTACCAAGGAGCAGTTACAATACTCCTCAGAACTTTATTTTGGACCCTTTGTACGATTTCGACTTTAGGATTTCTCCAGTTATGAGATTGTATCGTGGTACTTTCTTCGGATTAATGTTGGTTTTCATTTCTAGTTTAACTTCAGTTGGTGTAACTAGTTCTATTTTGAGAGGAGGGTTTTCTATTAATATTGGAAGGTCTTCATCAGTCTGCGTATCGTATGGCTGAAATGTGCTTTCTAATTGATCGGCATAAAGGTTCGCCTTCTCTTGGGAGCTTCTAGCTCATGACCCGTCAGTTTTATCAAATGACAAAAAAATTTATCCAGTTGTATCTCTTTAATGTTTTTCATAATCACGTTTGCTTTGAAACTTTTCTGTATGTGTCATTTCTAATTCTATCCCCAAGTATTTTTCCTTTAGCTTAGACAAGTGACTTCTATGCCGTATCTTAAGGCCCAAACAGAATGCGAGTTTCGGGTTTTGAGTTTTGGGTTTTGAGTTTCGGGTTGGAGACTGAAACTGGTCTTTGAAACTCGTTGCAAATACAATGCGAGTTTTTCAAAAATTAAAACTCGTCTTGACATTTGACACTAAAATGGAGTTACAGTCATTTTAGATTATTTCTTATGTGTTAGTTACTACTACTACTACAGTGATATTTTCAATTAAATTTTAATGGGGGAGGGTCCACATCAGTTATTAGATTACATCCAAATGTAATATATATGTTTTTTGTTTGCAAATAACAAGTTAAATAATTTTAACAGTACATGTAAGAGGACTGTATCTAACTAAACGATCATGTAAAATAAGACAATATGCTGTTGTATTGATGGTATATTTAGACCGGTTTCAAATTCGACTCGTATATCAACGGCACCATGTTTAAGCAACAAGACATGATCCAACAATCCCTCGATTAATTCATGTTTTTCTGGTTGACATTTCCAAGAACTAGTTACTGGTGACACACATAACAGACCGCCTATAGTCATACATTTGAAAACCTCTTCGGCAAACCCCCACTCTTCAAAGTCTCGGACATTTCAAAGACTTCTCACCCCTACGACATCGAAAGGGGGTGGTTGCCGAATGAGTCTTTAAAATGTTTGCTGGGGGTGGGGTAGTTTTTCAACAGAGGGGTTGCCGAAGAAGTCGGTGGTCGTAGTGGTTGCTGAAGGAGTCTTTGAAATGTCCACCACCCCCGGACGACTTCTTCAGCAACTCCAAAAACCACACCCTCAAACATTTCAAAGACTCCTTCGGCAACCACCCTCTTGTCATTGTCGACGACCTTGAAAGACTTCTTCGGCAACACCCTTCGGTCATTGTCGATAACCTTCAAGACTCCTTCGGCAACCACCCACTGGTCATTGTCGACGACATTGAAAGACTTCTTCGGCAACACCCTCCGGTCATTGTCGATGACCTTCAAGACTTCTTCGTGACCTTCAAACATCGATCATGCTAAGCTCCGGATAGACATGCCATCGAACTGTCGCAGGAACCGTAGTATACCACTACTCATCCTCTTCTGCCGCATTCTCATTCGAGCCATATGCCACTACCACCCCTATCAATTCTTTCTTTGTAATCTGTACTTCTACCATCAATACTCTTTCTGATGTACCTTTCTTTTTTATTTCTTTTTTCACTCCATTATTTTCTTACTACGCAGGCTACCCGAACTTTAGCCAATTCCGTTTATTTTACTCCACTATATATTAATCAATAATTATGAACTACGAAATTTATTAGTGTAAGAAAAAATGTATTTGTGTGAGTGAGTTTCGGTCTCTAAAGTTCAGCATGTTTGAAACCCAAACCCGAGTTGAGCAAATACCGTCTTTACGTTGAAACTCAAAGACCGTATTCTGTTCGGTTTCATATGAATCCATGTGTTTAACTTTGAAACCCGAAACTCAAAATCCAAAACTCAAAACACGAGACTCGCATTCTGTTTGGGCTTTTTACTTATTGGAATTTTTGTCATGGGTCATGATTTATAATCGCAAAGGCGAAAATTTTGAGATAAATCTTAACCTTGGTTTCCTTCGTACTCTCCCAGAATTATTAAATCGCTTATATCTTCAACTTCATTCCCACGAACTAGCAAGTCGTACGCTACAAAGTACATAAATTACCTTAATTTATCATATAATCTGTATCAGGTAACAGTAATCAAGTTGGAAATACAAAGATCGATACCGACCTTCGAACTGGTTATATTATACTCTGGTGAACGAGCGCAGCATATGGGTATATCTAAATTTGATGTTTTATTACGGATTACGCTAACAAGCAACGCGGTATACGTGATCGCAATTTAATTTACCTAATGGAGGTTGAAAAAATAACCGAAGCAATTTTATTTTGATATCAATATAGCATGCTGAAGTACAAAAAACATTTTCGTTAGTAGCTAATGTTGATTAATGGAATTGCGCCTAAAATTATTGATGGGCTGCGGATATAAATTGATTTTTTGTCGTTGGAGGAACTACATTAAGGATAAGGGTAGACAAAAAATTGGTTTCTATGCTTACGTATCGTACGTCTGACCGAGTCTGTCTTTGGATTGAAATTAAATTAAATGAATTGCTTGATTATTTGAGTGCTTAACTAATTAATATGGCCCATCGGATACGCCAAATTCGATTTTTAAATGAAACAGTAAATTATTGTTTAATTGGAAAATTTTTATTGATTTCTAAAGTAGACATGTTGAAATTAACTATGAAAATACGATGTCGGCCATATAACCGTCGCGGCTGTGCTGGCATACCCTTAACCCTTTTGATCAAATTTTTGAAACCTTTTTGCAAGGCAGTTGGCTCAATTTCAGAAATAACGCGTTGTATTTCTGTTTTCAGTTTAGTAATTGTATGTGGCTTGTTAGCATAGACCTTGGACTTTACAAAGCTCCAGAAAAAAAATCGCATGGCGCCAAGTCGCAAGATCTGGGCGGCCAATTAACGTCAGCGTGTGGCATGTGGCACCGTCTTGTTGAAACCGCATTACTTCGAGATCCATGTCGTGCAACTGATCTCACAAAAAAATCGATATCATGCCACGATATCGTATTCCATTTACAGTTACAGATTGGCCACACATTCTCAAAAACGAACGTTCCAATTACACCTCCAGTCCATAATCCGCACCAAACAGTGATTCTTTGTGGGTGCATCGTTTTTTCATGAATAATAAGAAGATTTTCATTGCCCCAAATTCTCGATAATTTTGCTTAATAACAAAACCATCCCAATGCAAATGAGCTTCACTAAAGATGATGTTTTAAAAAATATTTCATTCACTGTTTGGTTTTCCATCACCCAATTAGCGAATTGTCTCCGTTGCAAATGGTCTTGTGGCTTGAGCTCCTGAGTTAATTAAACTTTGTAAGGGTGGAGGTGAAGGTCTTCAGTGAGAATTCGTTGCAAACTGGTTCTGATAATGTTTAACTGTTGAGAACGACGACGTGTTCCTGGAGTGGAGAAACTTAATACAGAAATGGAAACGCATACCTCGACATCGAAAGGTACAAGAGGAACCGATTGAGAATTTTAATTTTACATAAATTTGTATTTATTGTCTGTAGATTATTTCAATTTTTCACTGTGTAGGGCAGACTTTATTCATCTTTGTCATTTATGATATTTTCTTTGCTACAAGGTAGTGGATCTTAACCAGAGGTGCACGCATCCTCTGGGGTGCGAGAAGCTCCTCTTGGGGGTGCGAGAATGAATTATTCACATTGAGTTCTTCACTTCATGTACAGATCTGCAGGTGACACTGCACTGTGCTGCTTGCCACAGGTCTGCAGTTTTACTAGGGGGTGCGAGGACACAACATTTTGAGTTTTTAAGAGGTGCCTGCAACTAAAAGGGTTAAGAGAACCACTGATCTAAGGATTAAGATTACTAATACAAAAATTGCCGAGCGAAAACATTCAATTATACATATATCATGTCATGGGAATTTTAACAACTTGTAAATAAGTTGATTTTGGACCAATATAAATTAAATAAATAATAACATACTCAATCAATTATCTCGAACAATTAAATATATGTATAATCCAATAAAGTATTTTGAGAAGTCAACACCAATCTCTTGAAATAACAAAGGTACATGATCAAACAGTTGCTACTGCTACACCCTGTATTAGTAAGTCCAACTTGCCCCTCTTACTTAAGGTTAGATTCTAGATCTGAACCCGAAACGAATTTTACTCCTAATGAAACCTAGCTTAAACCTCAGATATGTAGCCATTGTTTAACAAATGTAAACAGACAACCAAGCAATGTTTGCATAAGCACATTTAAGCTTCGCATTGTCTATAGCCCAAGGTGGGATGGCTGTACAAACGTCATTGTTGAACGAATTCCTGGAGCGTGATGCATTGTCGTGCTCCTCGTATTGTACATTAACTATTGTGTGATGAACCGTTATTTTTAAGTGCAGTTTCAAATCACAAAGAAGAAGCAATAAGACTGTGTTTATTTTTACGCTGCATTCTATTTATTTTCGTTAAAAAAAAACAAAATTGTTACCTTATTTCAAATAGTATTACAAAAATATGAAATTTAACAAATAAATAAGCATTACAGTAATGTTTCGCAAAATACATTTGTTTTTAATTAAGTGGCATTTTACAAATGTCTTGTACAGTGCATTTCTGGATTGATACAACAAAAGTTTGATGCACAGGTTGTCCCAAAAGTCAGTTAACCGAAATACAGTAATTATTATACAGTAAGATTATGTTGAAAATTTTTCTACCAGGAGCGGTTTTCCATTTAAGATAAATTTGTGAAAACACTCAATATTGTTTCAGCTGTGTCTTTAACAACACCAGAATTCTCTTTGAGTTAAGATAATTATTTTGCATTCTTAAATATGATTCTTAGATCGTGACAACTTTTGGGCCATACTGTGCGTTGAATTGTATGAATTTCAAATTAATATCTAGAACGGCGTGTTTACTTTAAAACCCATTTTGAGCACATTTTTTTTATTTTGCTCATCAAATAGTCCTCGTCAGTCGAGCAGGGAATTTTCTTCTTCTAGGATATGGCATAACATCTTTGATGACATTCAAATGAATTCAAAAAAATAGCTGTAAGCTAAGAAAACAATGAGAGGGTCAAGTAGCCCATTCAATTTTTTATGTAAAATTTTAGTTGTTTGATATAGAGTTTATTAATTATTTAAATGCCAGATAAATGAGTGAAGAGTAAAATCTGTGCAAGTCCTAAAAATTGTTTTGATTTGAAATAACTTCTTCATTAAACTGTCTTAGAGCTTTTGCCAAACGGAGCATTTTTTATTGGTCAAATATAATGATTCACTTGATTGGCAACACTCAAAAATGTACTTAAGATGGGTTTCAACTCGAATAAATCAACCTTATTCTAATTCGAATACTAGATACTTGTGACAAAATCCGATAAAGCTGGAGAAACCTAACGCAAAAATATTTTTCAAGCGATTAGGCGCTACAGAAACGTTATAAAATTATAACAAATTTATACCTGATTATTTCAAATATATAAATAATATAATAAGCTTTTTGCTGCGTCTTCTGTAATAATATAAAACTTATCGATGCTCTTTCGTGTTAAATAATACGAGATAGGTGATTTTTTCCGGAAGCAGTATATGCAATCATAAGTATCGGGCCAAAATGTGAGGAAGATTCATTTTATTACTGACCACATGAAATCCAATACTGGAAAGGGGTTTATTATCTCCTATTTCATAAGGTACGTGACCAATTTATTTCTGGATTACCGAGCCGAGAAGATGAGGTCGACTCTCCAAAAAAAGTATCGCGCTTTCCTAGTGATGCTTCATCGATTCATTGAAAATGTAAACCGCAATTTTTACTTTGTGAAAATTTAACTCCTACGCAGAAATTAGATTGAGTAAGAAATTTTATTTAGCTATAAATAAAAGAAAGCATTATTAAATAAGTAATTCAAAGTCAACAAGATTTTAAGAAAACAATTATTGCCTCAAGCGAAAAAAATCCCTTTAAAACACTCCAAGTAGAGAGTTAAAAGTCTAATTTTAGCGACAATTTTAACAAAAAATTCTTAAGAGAAAGAATTCCTGTGATTATTTTTGGTGACAAAAGCGACTTTAACCGCAGCGTAATTAAAATGCAAATTCGGCTTTCTCAGACAATTTCTTGCTTTAAAAATAACACAAATTAATATTTTTATTGATTTGCGTTTTATATTTTGTGTAAGTATAATAACTATTTTTGTTTAATAATAAATATAGCTGTGTCAATAGTAGATTGTTTCAATGGTGGTTGTATTTTTATTTATATTTTTGTTGTCGTGTTTAGTAATATAGGTTTAAGTTTGGATTAAAACTTAGTCTATACAGGTTAAAAGTTATCTACTGTTATTTGGATAGTTTTTCTTTTATTATGAGAGTCGGAGAGTTAAATTTGGGAAAGTTGGACAGAACTTTGTGTTTGTATTTTCTTGAAACAACTGCGTAAAACTGCAATTTGGCAGCATTTTCTATTAGGAAAACTTGTTAATACGCATGATATTGTTCCACAGTTGAACAGGATAATTTTGATTGCCTTGCATGAGTTTTTGACTGAAATAAATTCTTAAGTAGATGAAGAAGTTTCTAAAGTAATTTTCGAACCCTTTTGCGATACTTTTCAAAAGCCAGTAAAGGTTTTGAACCCATTTACAGCAAGGGTGGGTAATTGCCGGCCCGCAGGCCGAATGCGTCCCACAACAGCATCCAATCCTGCCCTCTGCAGGAAATAAAAAAAATGCATATTTTTTGCCTCTTTTTATAAAACGCCCAAGGACCGTTCTGGGGAAGAAAAGATTTTTAACACCCCTCACATCTTAATTTGTTCCGGCCAGCGTCGTCCTAACTGTCATTTGGCCCTTTGCAGAACAAAAATTATCCACTCCTGAAGTGCAGTGACAGCTAAACCAGCAGGCTTCAGGGCAAGTAATTGATTTAATTAGTGACTCTGATTTAAAACCAACACAAGAAACTGCCATTAAATGATTTCTGCACAAATTTAACAGAAATGTACCCCAGCGTGTCAAAACTAGCTATTCTAGTATTACTTCATTTTACGACATATTTTTGCGAGCAAGTAGTATAGTATATTACATAACAAGAGTTGTAAGAAGCATATTACGCACGAGTGGAAAAGCTGCGCATGGAGCCGCGTAGCGGCGAGTCGTATTTCCACGAGTGCGTATTTGCTTTACAACTCGTGATATGTAGCTTATTTTTTCTACGATCACATAATACCTACGATTTTAACGGCTTTTTGGCTAATATATTTTTTTTGCCTCTTGCGCAACTTACCCAATGTTATCAATTGTGTAATTCTTACACTAAAAAAATTACCGATCTTACCATATTACCCTGTGTAATTATAATTGTAAGAACTAGCGCGAACGTACCTATTTAGTAATCTCAATGAAAAGCAACACAGAGTACCTACAGCACTAAATAAACTTTGTGTGTATAAAGTTTTTCATCAAAACAAAATGTGTACAAAAATAAAACATAATCTAAACAGAAAAATGCGGCTTTTGTTTTTTTCTTTTAATGTTTTATATCGTCTTCTCAAGGACTGTTTAAATACTTCTTAACAATTTAAAGTTACTTATTTCAAACTTTAACCATAACCCGCAGTCGAAACTCCCATCAGTACATAAAGTTGTTTTAATAATTCACGAATGCACAAACCCTGAAGCTACAAACTTTATCAGTATAAGTTTATTACTAAATTTCCAGTTTGTGACAAAATGAAAACGAGAAAATTGTGTCAGCAATAAAACTGCAATCGACATACGTATACTTGCAGTTGTGCAATAACATAAAATCTAACTTTCATGTTTCCATGATCCTCCGTGCAATGCTGAACATTGCTTAATATGTAGATGAAGTGCAGTGGAGCACGTGTTCAGTTTACATATAAATCTACACATGCAACGTAAAATATTTTATACATACGTTCACAAAGTAAAGTACATAAACTTGGTTTATTCTCGAGAGATAAATGGTAAATTAGCCTAACGTGGAAATTTTTAGCGTGTATCTTGCACGTAAACGTTTAACATAAACGTTACTTTGAAACTCGAGTGCTGAAATATAAAATTTTCAATTTTGCTATGAGCGATTACAGCATAATTTGACGTTACGCTTTTTTTCGATGTTAGCATTATCTATTTTTAAAATTGTACAATTTTTCCTAGCTATTATATTTTAATATACAGGGTGTAGACTCGGATCACGCAACATAGCAATTTCAATGGTAAAATTTTAAAAGTCGTATTCTTGCTCCCCTAATTATTTTAGAAAAAAAGTGCAAATACGTTTTTTGTAGAGAAAAAAATTCTGTATCCATAAATGTAATCAATAATACTTTTTCGTTTTCCAATAACTAAAAATTAAGCAATTACAAAACGCGTTTTGACAAAAATCTGTACTGCCTTGGAATTATGCTATGACAACTGCCCAGCCTAATGTCACTTATACTGTCACTTTGACGCGAAATTCATTCTTAAAACCTTTATATTTTATCAAACATTTATTTTACACAGTTAGTTATGTTTTCATTTCAAGATATAATAAAAATGATTATTATGAATAAACTTCACGTCAAAGTGACAGTGTAAGTGACATTAGGCTGGGCAGTTGTCATAGCATAATTCCAAGGCAGTACAGATTTTTGTCAAAACGCGTTTTTTAATATTGCTTAATTTTTAGTTATTGGAAAACGAAAAAGTAATATTGATTACATTTATGGATACAGAATTTTTTTCTCTACAAAAAACGTATCTGCACTTTTTTTCTAAAATAATTAGGGGAGCAAGAATACGACTTTTAAAATTTTACCATTGAAATTGCTATGTTGCGTGATCCGAGTCTACACCCTGTATATTTTTATTTACTCCAATCATGGTCTACTACACAGGTTAGGAAACTCCCACATAAAACCGACTGAGGCCGGTAACTAGTTCCGTAAATTATCCCACAGATGGAGATAAGTCTAAGAACCGTTCGCCATAAATTATCGCTAGATGGCGATAAGTCTAAGAACCGGTTCGTGCACAAGATTTTGACAGTCAGCAAGATTTATAAGCTTTTGCTTAAAAAATTCAAATGTAATCAATCAGATGATGTATATAAAAATGTTTTAACCGAATTTTTAAGTCAGTTTTGATCAAAATGTATTCTTAAACTTAATCGCCATCTAACGGATTTTTATGGCGAATGGTTCTTAGACTTATCGCCACCTAGCGGAAATTTATGTCAAAAAGTTCCAGATTTTTTGACAGGCTTCCTAACCTGTGTAGTAGACCGTGACTCCAATATATGTATATTATACAGGGTGTGCAAAAAATGGCGGAAGCGCTACACGTGGCGATGTTCTTCGTAAAATTCTAAGTCGAAAATCTTAATACGAAAATGTTGTACCATGCTTGCTGTGTCTGCAAGAGGTCCTCAAAGTTTTGACATTTAGTCCTTTAATAAGCGTTATTATTTAATACTTGCAAATGAAAAAGCTGCAATTTGGAATAAAAATAAATTTCGAATAGCTTTTTTTCCTAGATATTGTGTTCTTCCTTTCAAAAATTGCTGTTGAAAATATATAAATCACTGATTTGAATGAAAATAATACATATGGCAACATTGTCATTAGCTGTCATCTCTGTTTTTCTCGTAATTATTTCTAGTTTGTGTTTTACGATACCCAAAAGTTTGCAGCTATGTTTACGAACTGAAGGCTTTCAGTTCGAACGAAAATTGTAAATACCAAACGCAAATCAAAGTATGCAATGTTACCAATTTTTTTTTTTTCTTTAAATGGTTCCTGAGGCCATAGGAACCATGTTACAGCATTTTTGTATCAAGATTTTCGACTTAGAATTTTACGAAGAACATCGTCATGTGTAGCGCTTCCGCCAATTTATACACACCCTGTATAAAAGCTATTTCGCGGACCGTTTTGGCCCAGAGCCTTCTTTTACCTTCTCTTTCTTCTTCCAATTCCTTATGTTTCTGGTTCTTAGTTCTGCCTCCACAGCCTTTCTTCATCTTTTTCTAGGTGCTCCTCTTTTTTTCTTGTATGTAGGTTCTTTCCACGATATTTTTTTGTAACACTGCTGTCTACCCTTCTCCCAATATGTCCTAGCCATTATATTCTTCTGTTATTTATTACTTTATCTATAGTCGCTTCTTTTAAAATCGTATATAACTCCACGGTCGTTCTTATATATCCCCAATATGTTCTCTTCCCTCCCAATATTCTTCTAACTATCTTCCTTTCCCATCTTCTTGTGCTTTCCTTTGCACTTTTGTTCAGTATCCAGGTCTCACACCCATAGACCGCTGTAGGTCTTATTATTATTGTATTGTCTCATACAAACGAAGTTTAGTGCTCGTAGATAAATGTTTTACTCCTATTAGCTTATTTAAGTCTCCTGCACTTTTGTTGGCTTTCAGTATCTTCATGCCTATGTCTTTTTCTTCTTTCATTCTGTTTGTGAGTAGTGTCCCTAAGTACACAAATTCTTTTACCTCTTCTAATTCCCCTACCATTATCCTGTTTTCCTATTTTTTGTTGTTTTATTCTCATTATAGCTTGGCCTTATCTTCGTTTATCATTAATCCCATTTTTTGTGCTGCTTCTGCCATTCTGCTTGTGATATCTCCTACTTCTTTCAAGGTTCTCGCCAGTGTAACTACATCATCGGCGTAAATTCTTCCGTTGTTTCCCCCTTGATCTGAATCCTGCTTGATGTCCCTTCCAATGCCATTTTGAGCAATCCGATTAGGTTGGCTGGTATCTTGAACTCCTGCAGCATTTTGAGCATTCTGGGTCTGTTTACGGAGTCATACGCTTTTCTGAAGTCGACGAACAGTACTGCAAGTGGGATGCTGTGCTCATAACATGTTCTTGCTATTTCCTTCATTGTGAATAATTGGTCCGTGGTACTTCTTCTTTTTTTGAACCCTCCCTGGTATTCTCCAATCTGAGGGTCAATGATTACTTCCATTCTCCTATTATCAGTGTTTTCATTGTTTTATATACCACGTCTAACAGCGAAATCCCTTTTTACTTTAACATTAAGAATTATGATAGCTCAGAGTAATTACAAAAAATTCTTCTTTTTTTTGGAATTTGATCCGTTGGTAATAATGTGGAGCAAAATTTCAAACCAATTTGAATATGCCGAAATTTTATTGCGTAATTCTTTTCAAAATTTTTTAACAAGGTTATTGTCGGTGTTCCCCTTTAAACGACATCCAAATATCCGGCAGAGTGTACTAATTATTCGCAAAACAAATAAAAACGGTGCAGATTACATATTTATCACGCCATAAAGTTGAAATATACATGACAGCATTAGATAAACCTACCTGTATGGGGAAATGATGTTATAACCACCAAGTTGGCCAACAGAATCACAGCAATCACTGATACAGCAGGAAACGTGTAACCCTGCAATATTACTGCCATTATGGCGCGAACAAACGTTGACACATAAAATTTATTGTAACGACCGATTCATCGAATACTACTGTATTATTTCAACACTGGCCTTCTTCCAATAATTATTAACGAGTTTATTAATTATAAGTGAAGATAGCGATGAAATAAATTGCACAAATATATTTTAGACGTACAGCTAACTAAATAATTTTTTATTTAAACCAAATTGGCAACGGTATTTTATATCTCTTAAGTCTTTTACAGTGCTTTTACAAACAGAAGTTCGTTCAATCGCCACCAATGCAACATTCACTGCAATATGTCAATTAATGCCTTAAACACTTCACGCTATCACTTGCACGGAATTTTCATAACCACGAGACTGGCTGTGTTTACACGAAGATACGAGTATTAGGGTAATTATGGGATTGTTCTACCCGGTTCTATTAGTACAAGTCCCGTTCACAAACTTGAATACTCATTGTTCACTAATTTACCGCTCAAACGGTTGACAACAACGACGAAGCTCGAATTGTATGCGACGTTTTTTTGACGATGATGATGCTGGTACGGCGGAACCTCCATATCTGCAACAAGCAAAATAAAATTAACGCTTTAGAAGGTTTAATTAACTTAAATATTAACACAGTAATGCAATTTACTTGATGCCTGTTTTTTTTTTAAATATTTTTAATCGAGTTAATTACATTTTTGGTTTTGTTTTCGGAGCTTTGTAAGTCAAATAAACAGTTTTAAAAAGATCTCGTCCGGATATACAAAACATAAGCATTTAAATTAAGTTGTTTTGATAAACAAGTCTTGTTTCGAAAGCCAACGAGGCCTCTTCCGGATTTTGTTTTGAAAAACAACTCCGTCCCTTAGACAGGGCGACCCGGATATTAGTACCGCCAGGATTATTTTCATGTTTCTAGAAAAAAATCCCTAGGCACGATATATTGTTATTTAGCAAGAAAACTGCATAATAAGGCTTACCAATTGTTTCGATGGATACATCTTTACAGTCGTCATTCAACTTGTTTTAAAATGATGAAAAAATCATTTTTAGTTTACACCATAGCAAATGTGGTTATCTCTTAATCCATGTAAAATCCCAGTATTTATTTAAAAAGAAATAACATCAAAAAGCCAGCACACAATCACTTCACATACCCAGTACTTGACGATAATTTTTAAATTTAAATTTAAGGTGAACTAAAAGCTTAGTCGAAGTGCCAATTTTTGCAGAAGTAATAATACACTTAATGTCATATTTACATCTCTTTCTAGTACACTGACCGAAAACATTGTAGCAAAACTAATTACCCCCTCCATACATTCGTTCATAACTTTTTATCATAGCAGTCTATCATTGTCTATTTTCAACCCTGAGAGCGTCAGTTTTCTTAACGGCGTATTAAATCCTAGCAGCTAAAGGCGTAAATTTTACAGTAATACTTTAAGAAAAATTAAATATTACAAAGTTAAAGTATTTTTACTGTAATGATCAATATAAATTCATAGTATAAATACTTTTAATTATTTTTCATATTTCCTATTACAAAAAGAAGAAATAAATAGAAACAATCTTATATTTACATATTTTTATTATATTCAAAGGAGCAAAAAATAAGCAAAATAAACCTATGTGCAGATACACTATTAGAAAGCGATTTTAATAATTAAAGAATATTCACAGTGTCCTACAGCCAAGTAGCGTTAAAAGCTCTTGGCTCGTCGGAAGTAAACTCAGGACTTGTTCTGAACCGCGTCCGGGCACTTAACGTGCTAGGAAGTAGGAGTAATTTTAAACTTGTATGGTGCCCAGGGCACACCAACATACCAGGGAGAACGAGAAGGCAGATCGCGTAGCCAAAATTGACAGCGAGACACCTTTCTTCGGACCACAATCCGCAGTTGGTACATCCTATGGAACAGCCATGCGGTGTCTTAGTGACATTATTAATACAAGGGCATAATGCTCATTAGAAAAAAGTTGCAGGACAAGGCCATTCTAAGGCTGTCCTGTCAATGGTCTCCAAAGAAAAGACAGAAGAAATGCTCAGGATGAGCAGAGCAGACACCACAGCAGTTACAGGACACTGTGGACTAAACAAACACTTCTGCATGATATGGCTCAGAGTCCGATATATGCAGAGGATGTGGTGAAGAAGCAGAAACTCCTCTTCACATAACGCCAGTGCGAAGGATTCACGCACTATCGGCGTAGACTTCTGGAGATGGAAAAAACGAACCAAGAAGAGTTAAGAAAAACACCCTTAAAAAACATCCTGGAGCTTCTTTAAGGGACTTTAACCAGAGGGTACAATAGACCAATAAGTGGCAGTACAGGATCCCGAAAGGGGACCGCCTCCGCAGAAATAATAATTAGGTTTAAAATAATCTTTAAATAACTTCATCATATTTAGCTTAATCCTCGTAAAATTTAACTCATATTATCACTTATAAATACTGTATACTGTTTTTTATTGGTCTTTTTAAAGTATTTATGCATTTGTTACAGATCTTTTCGGTTTGATTTAACTTGGAAACCTAGCAAGTTTTTAACGTTGGGGACACAGAAATCACAAGAAGCCAAAAATAAATCAAAATCAAAGCTGCTGATTGTGGAAAATTTGTGACCAGTAGGCAGGTGCATCGCCTCCCATTGTGCAAAGTTCAACCGATATAAAAGGTAATTGATTTTTTTTTTTTTTAATTTATTCATCAAATTTTTTTGTAGTATTATATATTGGCACTCACCATAATTTTTTAATGGTGACACTGTAATTATAAAATTTGCTTCACTTAAAATTATTAAACAATAAATTTGAAGCAGAGCCGGTCACAGGGCTAATTTCCATGCGAATTCACGTTAATACAACTTATTTTGTTTTTGTTAAAATTTTCTAAATCAAAAGTCGGGTCTTAATTGATACCTTTCTCAAAGGAAGGGGGCTCCCCTTCGTTGTCTATTGCTTCCTGTGGTCCGAATTGTCTGAGACTGGCACTGGTTTAAAGCTAGCCACGTCTGTATATAGTTATAACGTCTTTTAGCGTAGTTCACTAGTTCTGTTTACGTAGTTTAAAATTAGACATTGATTGACAATCTCTTAAAATGCATAAAATAATTTAATTTCAAGTAAAATCTTGCTGACGTCTTTATACGCGCACAAGAATACATTTCTTTGTGAAAAACTCTGCTGTGTAACATGCATGAAAAACCGTGTCTCGGAATAATTTAAAAATCATCTGTAGACTTCTATAGAGAATCGGTCGACCTGAAAAGCAAATAAGGAAATCAGGAAATGGCGGAATTTAAATACGTAATCGGAAATTGAGAAGCCACTCGAGGAAATCGATAAAGCATTAAAGAATGTAGATATAATAAGGAAGATGGGAAAAATTTTAAATCGAATAGAACGAAGTTATGTCAGCTGTCACTTATTTAAGTTGAGCATTAAATACATCCAGCGTTTTATTTAAATGAAGCCACAAAAATACTCTTTAGAAATGTTTTGTAAACAAAGTTGCACCAGATCGCCAAAATATTAGCTGATTGGTGTTAAAAGTACCCCAAGAAATGTTTTACTGAACTAATCTCAAACAGTACAATACTGTTTGTCTCTTTTAAACCGTACAGAAAGCTTCTTCGCCTTATTAAACTTCTAGTTTGTCTCACTCTGCAAATGCAATATATTTCTACAACATTTAGATGGAAAGAATCGCAGACCCTCTAAAATCGCATCTGAAATGTGATTGAAGTATATCGAATTCAAATGCAGACAGAGCAGCACAAGACCGAAAGATTACTGCACTATTTCTGTTCGCGTCGCCCTTATCTCCAGTGATGTATAAACGCCGTCGAAAGAAAAACCGGCATATGCATGGCAAGTGTCCTGGAACGTATATGCGAGGATCAGGGGCGCTTAGAGTACAGAAACTTTGAATACATTTGCGAGAAACCGAAGCCCATTTGATAATTAAACCCGTCGCATCGTTCTAATTGGACTTGTATTGTGTGACTGAAATATTTACTTAACAAAATGAAACTGTCAGTTGAAGTGCATCATACATACATAGGGCTAGATTTTATATTAACCGAGGTTTGCGAACACAATAAAAGTTTCTAAACACACTTGCGGTGGATAACATTTAATCGGCTTAAATAAATAAATTGCAATTAGTGATGCATTTAATTTTTGGTCTTATTGTTTATCCTGTACAGGGTGGTCAAAATTTGATGGGATTACATGGATATCTCGCTTAATAGTCAAGATAGAGAAACGGGTTGAATTACCAAAATAGAGGAGTTTTTAGAGACAAATCAGAAAATAAGTTGTTTAATTAAAAACTTTGATTTTGTCGGATATGTGTAAATGGGTCAAAAATTATAATAATTGACCCTGAGAACAAGTTAAGTTAAATAAATGTTTGTGAGAACAAATTATCTTCAAATGTCGAAAAATCGAAAAAAAGTGTTTTTTTAAATTGTAGATACATAATAAACGGGATCAGTGGAGCAATCAAAATTATTTACTCTGGACTCTGCTCCAGCTCCAGAAAAAAAACTATTGCTCCACTGCTTTGTGCTCCAGCTCCGTGCTCCGCTCCAAATCCCTAATTTAAAGCAAGCAACCCCAAAAAAAATTCGGAGAAAAGCACTGCATAGAATACCTGAATACTTTAAACATCATATAATCTTACTGGAAAATCCAGACTGTGCTAACAATTCCTAGAACTGTTGAGAATCAAAACAAGAACCCTCAAGTATAGATCTAGAAACAGTCATATTTTTTGTTGGGCCTTAAGACTGTTTAATGAAAAATTAAACATCGGTATCAAAAAATGTTCATAATCTTTCCTACGCAAGTCAAAAACTTCTTAATCCTATCCAAACCAATTTACAGAGCCTCTTACCACCCTTATCGGATTCCAGGTTCTTTTTTAAGCCGTAAAACAATTTTTTGGCCACGTTCTACATTTTACCTAAATACAAAACATATTCACAAGAGCTTTTTTATCAAAAATAATCGCAAGAAAACGTGTTCTTTCAATAAGCAGCTTAACTTTTCCTATAAAAGTTTTGCCGATTAAATTCCTTATTCCATGAAAAGCATCGAATAAAATGTTTATGTGACAAACAAAAATAAGCCATTAAAAACTGTCTTCAGAAAAATAACTTACCCTAATTTACAGCGACTACCTGATTTTTAAAATTAGGAAATGCACTTCAACCTTAACATCTGGTTAATAAATCAATACAAATTATGTTAATAAATTAATTGCTTATTTTTATTACCCAAGCAAATATTCTGTTAAAAGCAATCACTTTTCCTACACATTTTTTTGTTGTAAAAAGCAGGTTAAATATTGATTATCCATCTAATGATTGCAGAGGGGAAAGTTTTATTGTAATTTTAACCTCCATTCCGCTTTAATGCGCTACTAAGTTTGACACGGTTATATCTTATAACAAGGGAGTGATCCCTTGTGTCTGCCACCGAAAAAGCATTAGTTTGCGCCCTGAGTGTCTGCTCTTGACGGGCAATAAAAATTACCACAATGCTGAATAATATAATGGCCTATTGTACATTTTTTTTTACTCTGCAATGGGACACAACATCATTTAATAACATTCTAAGAAGTTGTCTTTATTTTTGCGCGCATATTCTAGGAATATTTACCATAAGTAATTCGAAGTGTAAACAAATTTAAAGGAACTTTGTACCTAACCATCGTAAATATAAATTCACGCAACAGTGTTAAACACGACACGTATAAATAAGACATCCTTGGAATTTTAAGGAGCGATTTTAATTTAAATCAACAACGTCACGTAGCTGTTCGACATGACAGACGCTTAAACGTCTCGGTTTCGATACGTGACGTTTAGTATCCGACAGCAATATTGCATTACGTTGCCCAAATGATACTTATCAAAATTCTCCATGGTATATAAAAACACCCGACAACTTTTTGTTGTTTAATCGCCTGTTATGAGAACTACAATTTTTTACTCAAGTCTTGTGTAAGCCAGGGGTACTCCCCCAATAACTTTTAAATTTATATTGCGCCCTTATTGAAAAAAAACTATCAAGATGGAAACTCTTATCTTGTTTATCCTTTTTCAGTCAAAGATCATCACAAATTTCATACATTTACTTTCCTTATCATATACTGAAAATATAGGCAAAAAGAATACTTGAGAAAATATATGGAGGCATAAAAGAAGGAGACTGGTGGTGAAGAAGGACAAATTAGGACATCATGGAGGTGTATGATCACTGAAAAATGACAACTATTGCAAGAATACAGACATAATTGTAGCTGGCATATCAGCAGATTACAAGATGGAAGATTAACAAAGATCTAACTATATCAATGAGAGGTCGTTTAGAATCAAATGCGATGATCAATACTCAGAATTGAGAGCAATAAGAGCTGGTGTACCACAGGGCTGTGTGTTAGGTCCACTGCTGTATTTACTATACACATACAATATACCAGAAATGGAACAAACCATGATTGCTACATTTGCAAACGATACAAGTGTTTTGGCAGTCAGAAATATTGAACGAGAAGCGAATGAAAAGCTGCAAAAAGCTTTAGTGTGTGGACAAAACGCTGGCGCATTAAACTCAATAAAAATAAATCAACACACGTCAATTTTACAAACAGACATACGGAACTGCTACCAAGTATCCTGAACAATCAAACTATACCATACGTTTACACAGCGAAATTTCGTTTGAAATCACAAGTTTATGAAGTTTACTTCTTAGGGCCTTTACCAACCAATGAATACAAAATTTCAGAATTCCAATATTAATAGTAAGAAAATCATACCCAAAAGTGAAAATTGAAGTTTTTTTGGATTTTCTTTTCATGATAGGTATGTATTTCAAAAACTGGGGACAAAATAGATACTTTCAGTTTAGATTTTAGTAAGCGCTTACAAACGCACTTCTTTGCCAATTTATCCGTCCTTCTATCTTTAACGTTTCCGATATACCCATATTCTTCAGTGCGACAAATAAAACCTTTTTTTTTTACACGCTATACATACAACTTGCGTTGGTTGCTTTATAAGCTTAACACGTCTCGCTTGATTGTAAAAAACTTCAAAAGCTTCTTTGAGTATTGAAAATTTATCCTAACTCGTCCTAGCGAAATGCGCTAAAATTGATACTGCTGTGATAGTTTTCATGAATAAAGCTAAAAGGGGAACTTATAAAGTGTAGGATATTATGAATACAAATTCTTTATTAATATAAAGTTACAATTTAAAAATTAATATAATTATTAAGAATGATATAAGACCAACTTTTATTTTAAAAAAGATGTCATTGGTGTTTTTGTATTAGCTCAAACAATCACTATATAAAGCTACTTCACCAAGTGAAACTTGGTGCAAAATTAATCGTATGTTAAACAAATTAATCATGAATAATTCTAAAAATGATCGAAATTACGAAAATTACTCTCGTCCAAGTGGGGTACGTTACAACATCTAATTCCTCCGTTTTAAAATACAAATGAACACAAAGTTAAAACTTTCAAACAATAAAACGGATTTATTTAACTCCCTTAACAATCAGAAACAACTGTACTCCATGCAAATAAAACATTTATTTTATTTACCACTAAAAATCTCTCGCTTTTTCGAAATAAAAAGTATGGAGATACTAAAAGAAAGTTAAAATGAAACATTAAAAAAGGAATTACTTGAGTGTGAATAAACGAACAACGCTTTTGTGTATGAACCGTGAAGTTTCATAGATTTTTTATGACTTTTACGAGTGATGGAAACTGCTAAATTAAATAACACTGAGTTTTATTTGAAAAAGCGATATTTAAAAGCAACGGGAGTGTTGTAAAATGTCTTTTTTACGGAAATTTATTGAATGCATATTTTCCGCTCGTAATGTGTTTCATTTTTTTTGTCGTAATCGTCTGTGTTGGTATCAAATTGGTACTTCATGTTTCAATTAGTTTGTATGTTTGGTTACGTCCATTTGTCCATATGCAATCAAAACAAGCCAATTGTTTTAGTAACACTGATTAAAATAGAACAAAACCCCTTTGAAATGGAAAGTTAATTGAATAGCTTTACGAACAAAGAAACCATTGTATTTTTAAAAATTCATTTACATACGGGGTGTCCCATATTACGTTTCCAGCATGGGGATCTCGCTTTTTATAAGAGATGCGGGTTTGTTTAAATTAGATTTAATTATTTCCAGATGTGAGAGGAGCTACAATCAATTTTTAAAAGTACAAAATGTTTCGTACTTCAGACGTTATAGCAAAAAATATGAAAATGTTGAATTTCGTTTTTCTCTCATAACTTTTTTATTTTATGCATTAGATAAATTTTATTGTTGCTATTTGAAATACTTTTTAATGGAAAATATACTGTTATTTTAGATTTATTTAATCACTTACCATTTTTGATATATTCAAAAGTCAGGTTAGGGGTAATATCTCGAAAATTGTAAGTGATAAAAAAATCTAAAATAACAGTTACCTTCTCCATTAAAAAGTAATTCAGAAAGTACTAATAAAACTGACGTAATGAATAAAACCAAAAAGTTATGAGAGAAAAAAGAAATTCGAAATTTTCATATTTTTTGCTATAACATCTGAAGCACGACAAATTTTATGCTTTTAAAAATTGTTGTTCTGTTAAAACTGTCACTTTTATATTAATATGATCGTGATTAATTGTATAATTTGCAACCAGCTAGAAACTCTTAGATATTTGTGCTTTTGTTCGCAATTTTTCTTTTCACTTTGTACTGGAAGTACATTTTTAATTTATTTATTTATTCGCTATCCCTTCGTGTATTGTGGAGTATTGTTAAAATAATTTTCGTCAATTATAGAAAATGAAAGGGTTACAAATATAATATTGTAATTGATTTTAATGAAGTATTTATAAACTGTTCAAAATTAAAAAACATCCCATGAGAAAACAAAATTTTGTGTATATTATGACATTTCTCGAATTCCTTAAAAAGTGTTGATTGTCATATTTAATTTAAAAAAGCACAAAGAATTTCTAGCTGGTTGCAAATTATACAATTAATCACGATTATATTAATGTCAAAGTGATAGTTTTAACAGAACAACAACAAAATTGTTTTGTTTTTTATTTATTTCTTTTTTGTATAAGATCATTTGATTCAAAAATTGTACAAAATGAGTTTTCTCAAATTTTTGTGGTAAAATATCATTTTAGATATGAAGTGTCATATATCATTGTAATCAGAAGACAAAATGCCATCTGACTATGAGGTTAAAAAATTTTCGCCGTATTTAAAAAAATGAAGTTGATGATGGTTCTGAAGAGACGAAACGTTGTTGGAAATTCTATGTTATCTCAAAATATGAAGCGTAAGAAGTTGTCATTGAGAAGTGCTCCCAGATTGTCGATATCTTAAAAAATGTAGGAAATAGGGCAAAAAAACGAAAATCCATTTTTTTAGTTTTTCAGGAATAACTTTTGAACTAAGACAGCTACGAAAATTTTCTTTGCAAATATTTGATGGATCAACTTTGCCCTAATTTAACCGACCTCGTAGCTCTTAAGATAAGCCAGATCCCCATGCATTTACTCGAATTTGGCACATTCTGTATATGTAAAAACACACTTCTTTGTTAATTTAACTATTCTTTTATCTCCAACGGCTTCCCAGTTCCCCATGTTCTTTATGTTGAAACATACACCCGCTAAATGTATGTGTGTACGCAACGGCTGAGCAGCCAGTCTGTTTATCATTATTATCCCCAGCCTACGTTCTGAATTAATCTGCAGTTTCGCTAATGCAATTAGCATAGTATAATTCATCACTCTAATACCGCCCCAGCAAATACGCTAATGAGTTTGTACGTTCTCAAGATCGCAATGCGATTTTACCATACATTCATTCCTACATTCCACTTAGCGCAGAAAATTATGAAACAATTATCCAACTTTAAAAGCTGGATATTGTTCGTTTCGGTGTTAATTATGTTAAGGAACGTTTTACAGGCTTGTGTGTGCCATTTATACGTAATTATCCGCAAACCTCGCCACTATGTCGCGAGGTCTTACACTTCCCGATTAATATTTAGTTGTAAGTCGCCAGGTTCATTTAAAATTCGGAGAGGTTCGGCTGCCCATTTTCCCTGCTTCAATTTTACGAGGTGTAAAGTGGAAAGTTGCAATCCCATAGGTGCTTCCGACTTTAAATTCAGTGTGGAGTTGTGCATGTGTCGGGTTAATGCACAGCTAACGTAAATAAACACTTTAATGAAGCAAATGTAGCATTGATGTGAGGATGGAGTAAGAGTTAAATGTTCTAATATATTTCATTCAATAATTCACTAAAGATAGTTCAATTTTTACGAAACTTAGAAGACCAAAGATTTTAACATGTTTCGACCCCTTTAACGACGACATCTGTGTGATGTGAAGATGATTTTTTTAAACATGTAATCTGGAAACCTGCGTTAATTTAGTTGCTAGGGAACTGTATAGAATTTCTATGATAATAGCGCGGGCTATAAAAATTAACCCATGCCACGTAGTCACCAAAGAAAATTTTGACAAATTATCCTAAGTTAAAAGGAAAACTTGAAGTAAGGCGACTTATTTTTTAATTTTTTTAACTGTACTTATGCTAACCAGGGAAGGTCACGCTACGTTGTCGCTAGAATTTGATCAAGGCTGTGTTTGTTGCATCAAGAACATTAAAACACTAAATGTTTTGCAAAATTATACGTGCCACTGGCCATTTCTTCGGAAAAATAGGGAAAAAACTGAAAAGTTGAATAACAAAAGTAATTTTTGCGATCGCGTTGGCTATGAAATCGTCAGTGACAAAATCGAAATTCTTCTATTTAGCAATGCGCGCATCCTTTGCAAGTAAAATGGTGGAAAATTTTAGAAAAAGTCTTGGACCGTTCCGGAGAAAAACGCGAAAAACGAGGCCTTTGTAAAAACGGTTTTCGCTATGTCGCATGTCGCATGTCGCATAGATATAATTATACAGACATACCACAACTTTTCAAATTATTGCGCTTATGCAGGGGTTTCGTTTTTGCCGGTTTTCTCCGGAACCGTTCAAGAATTTTTCAAAAATGTTGCACCATTTTACTTTTAAAGGATGGGCGCATTGGTAAATAGAAGAATTTCTGTTTTATCTCTGAGGGTTTCATAGCCAACGCGATCGCAAAAATTACCTTTATTGTTCAACTTTTCAGTTTTCCTCCTATTTTTCCGAAGGAAATGGCCAGTGGCACGTATAGCTCTGGAAAACATTTATTTTTGATGTCCTTGATGCAATAAACACAGCCTTAATCGAATTCTAGCGTCAACGTATCGTGACCCCCCCTTGTGAGTTTTTTAGTAAACACATTTTTGGACAAAATTATCTCGGTGATTTTAAAGCACTGTACCTACGCTCATTTTCTTTCTACAAGCTCATCTATGATGCGTCGTTTAAAACCATATAAGCTGAATTTTTTGATAATAATTTAGATTATTCTGTCAATGCTACTTAAAAATTTCATTCTCCTTAACATGGGTCATGGTGCTTTAAGGAACTTATCCAAAGTCTATCGCTGGGGAAAAAGTCGGTGCAAATTATCAAACCCCTAAGACGGGAAAGGAAACCTGTATCTCTTTTATTTTGCATGTTTTTATTCTTTCTTGGTAGGATTATATTTCGTCGAATATTTTTTACATTCATTGTAACATAGGTGCATTACAAAAGCTAGCTTTGTTCTATCTCTCAGCCAGCTCTTCGATCTCTCCTTTGGAGTATCACGCAAGGCCCTTGGAGACGAATAAATCTCAAACGGTTAGAAAGTCATCAACTTCAGTAAAGTGCAGTCCATGCAAAAAGTACACATGGAGTAAAATAAATGGCAATTTGATGACGCAAACTACATCCCGCAGGTTCATTTTCGTTTAACATGACTTGTTGCAGGTTTTGCTTAGAAAACGGCTTTTTTTTTCCTTTTAATAAATAAAATTTCCAATTTGCTCTCATACGCGTTTTTTTTTAAGTAGATATAACTCATTGACCCATGGTTAAATTGCCTATTTAAAAAACCCACAAATATATTTTTATTATATAACGAAGTTAATATAAATAAAATACATCAACCACCTCGTCTTGCTGTTTATTGGTAAAATATTTTTGTCTATAATCTTACTACGTTTTTCGGCAAAAATTTGATTTAAAAAAACGAGGGACATGCAGAGAAAACCAGAAAGAAAAGAGATTCGACAAAATATTTAGACAATATTTGGTATATAAACTTATATTGGGATTGAGAGACAAAATGTCCATAAAAGAAGAAAAAAAACGAGGAGGGAAAACCAAGAAAACGTTGGAATAGATAGGCAGAATTAGAATAGAGAGATTATGAATAAGTAGCGGTGAGATTTGAGAAAGAATAAAAAGCAGAAAAACTTAAAGGAAAGCTAAAAAACAGAACCAATCCTAAGCACTAAAAAAAAGTCTTTCATCAAAGGAAAAAGCCATTAAATTAAAAAGAACACAATAAGAATTAAAGGACTCAAATTTCATTAAGTATTATCGCTCTGGTTTACAAACTTTTTGTGTTTTTTCGTACAAAATTGATCATGTGAATACACAAAAATATTTTAATCCTAAAACTACGGTTTTAAAGTTGTTTTTAAAATTCAAATCTAAATGCTGTAAAGAGTTTTAAAATTGTCCAAGTTTATTAATTGAATTAAAGGACGTGTACCTACGTCCCTAGACGGTTTTTTCGTCTTTATGGAAATCAAGTATGTTGTACCTTTTTTCTCCGTGATAATTTCCATGTACGCTCGACGTGTAAATTTATGCAAAACTTCACAACCCTAATAAACCTGCAGGCGAAGCTGCCGCACACTACGAACAGTGATTAAATTTCATCTCAAGCACACAACAATGCACTACCCACTGAATCGCGCCATCAATTGCAAGTTTTACGTAACTCAAGCTTTATTGCTTAATTTTGATCGGTACATAAATCGCTTGCAGCTTAAATTTGAACTTGGGAAAGTATTTTATTTGTAAATAATAATGTATTTAGGAGCAAACATTACAAATTGGTAAATAATAGGAGTATATCGATTTAAACTCAAGTACTTTTTATCATAATTAGGTAAAAAAATTATCTTCAGGTAAAACAACTTTCAGTACTATAAATCAGTGTTTCTCAAACTTTTTACTCCGAGGACCCGTTTTAAAATTAAATTCTTACAGAGGATCCCAATGAATTATTTTGTAGACAATATTTTTGTATTCTTATCGCCTGGCAAATAAATATGGATGATATTTGAACATTATGAAAGAACTCAGGGACTCCTTCAAAAGGATTCAGCGACCACACTTTAAGAAACACTGCTATAAATGAAAATTATTTGTCAAATAAAGTCAACCAATGTATTTTTGTTTAACAACAGATAATTTTGTGTTTACACTTTTATTGTGACAAACCACTTTTAGCGCCATACCGAAACCAATTGAAGCACGATTTATAAAAAATGTTCAAGTTGCACAAGATGGTGACATTATCCTGGTTACAACTCCAAATCGGTTGAACGCGAGTATAATAGACACTTAATTCCTAGACAGTGTGTGTCCAAGCTCATAAAAGTTGAACCTTAGGCGCCCTTAAAAAACTGACTTATAATAATACAATCTCTTGTTATTCAGGAAGAGCATCAAAATCTTTAAAATAAAACTTGAAAAATTAATGTCTTTAAATATCGCATTGCTATAGTGCAGGGGTGGCCAACCCAAATGAGCTTGCGGGCCACTTTGAAAATGCATCATAACTCCGCGGGCCACATATAAAATTATATATCTCAATATTAGATTTAGATACACTATAGACATTTTTTTGGAGTGAAAAATTGAAACATAATGAGTTATTATTATTGTGTTTACTATTATTCTTACATGTAAACATAGATAATATAATAATAATGATACTAAACGTACATTGTAAAGAATTATATAACACTAAAAATTAAATATAAAAAATATATAAATATAAATGAAATTAAAAAAATTAAATCATTAAAAAATATTTATTTTGCTAGTGCGATATTTGTTTCTCCACTCTTTCACTTAGCTTTTGCAAATCGATCTCAATTTGGATATTTGCACATCGTAATTGGTGTTGCAGGTTAGCGTCCGTTATGTTTGAGCGTGTTTGGTGTTTGGTCAATTTCATTTTCGAAAAAAACAATTCGCAGGTGTAAGTTGAACCAAAACCGCTAGCAACTTTTTGTGCCAGATTTCTCAAATTGGAAAATATCTCTTTTGTGACGTAAGTGTTATAAAAATCTATTTTTGATTCTGATGTTTCAAAAATGTGTTTTAATTCAATATTGCACTCTAAGTCAACCAGTTCCATTTGGAGATATTCTGGAGCCGACTCGATTTCAACATGAAAGGGAGATTTCAAAAATTTTGTTGTATTTGTCTAACTCTAAATTACTGAATCGGCTTACAAAAGCAGCTGTAAGTTTTCTTATTTCTTTTGCATATTTGATGTATTTGTTACATTTTGATTTCTTGAATTCTTTCAACAATGGAAAGTGGTGAGCGTTATTACTTTTCAATTGCGATTCAAATAACAACAATTTCTTAATTTTTGAATATATGGATTGCGTAAGTTTATCACAAAAAATGGTAATATAATGATATAAAAGTAATAATTTTTGGTGTTAATGTTAAATAAAACATTCGAAATGACATTACAAGATTACAACTGATTCTGTTAAAGAAAAATCATGTTGACAGTCGACTTCACTTCGAATAGGGTGAAGTTGGCACATCTGCTTTGCTTTATAAAATTCTTATGTATGTGGATAAACTGTATAAGACATTTGCAATTTATATTGAACCCTTAAATGGGTATATTTTTACGAAGAAAAAAGCGCACAGAACAAGGTGAAACTAAACGAGGCACCAACGGTTGTACTTAAAAGTGTCCATATCAAAGTGCAATTTCCCTCTACGCAAATTTTAACTTTGCGTAAAAGTTATTTAATTTTATTAATATCAACGTTTGCTTGGACAATGTTTTTACACTTTGAAATATTTTATAATTCAAATCGTCGATAGATTTTCAAAGATCGTGTTTTCCAGTTTTTCCTAATATTCTCGGATGCCGTTTGAGATATTTCCAATTTCTCTTCGGATTATTAATGAATAATGAGCAACGAATTTAGCAGCTTTGCCTAATTTAAACCTATACTCTAGCTATTATAACAAGCGAGATCCCCATGCTAAAACTCGAATTTCAAACACCTTGTATAGATTTTACGTGGGAAAATCTAATACCTTCTTATATTTTGTATTGTATGACTATTCTACCGTACTTTACTGTACAAGATGATCTCAAATGCGTCTTTGTGACTGCATGATCGATGTTATTTACAACAAGTTTTCAGCGAAATGCAAATAGATTTACATTCCAGTTATCTGTGACACTTTTCACCAATAGTTTAAAGACAGCGCATAAGAAAACTCCAAGTTAGTAGTTGTATGACAATTTTGAAGATGTTTAAACTCCTCAAAGATGTTTTAATCGTCGAAACACTCGATTTTAATTAGTTTGCACAGACAACAGAGAATTTTTTCGTTTTTTAATTATAATTTTAATTACCCTAAAAAGAAAACCTTGAAACAATAAGCCACATAAATAATTTGCCCGGAATATAAACACTTGAATTACTTTAACGCCGCTTTAACCAACAACAAATCCGACCTAATCCGGACACTATTGCAGAGTTCGCAATTCTTGTCAAGATTTTCCAACAGCGAAATTGTTTCTGTAATCTTAAAACTCGGAGTAGTGGCCACGAGCTCGTGCCGTTGTACTTTTGCAATATCAATAACAAGCCAGGAAGTTGCCGCGAAACTTTTCAAACGCCATTTAGATTAATTTAAAGGCTTCACTAACCCTTAAAAGTTATTTTCAAACCCATTTCAAGTTGGAAGTTAAACTTTAATTTACCTTGAAATAAATAACTTTGTTAAACAAGAGATTTGCGAATTAATAAACATGTTGAAATTTTAATTCTTATAATGAAAAACGTTTGCAAGATTCTTGGAACAATTAAAGTCGGGTTATATTAAATTATCATCATAATTTGAGTTGTTTATTTTAAAAGTGGCATAAGTCACTTTTATGTTATTTTGAGATATGAAATGTTTTGTGTGCATAAAAATATTTAAACTAACTATAGAGAAATTTCACTTATATTTGTTATTTCGGTTAAGGATATTTTTTTAGTACACATAATTTCGCACAGACCTTAACGAATGCCATTATTATTTGTTTTTATTTTTATTAAAAATTAATTTTTAATACATTTCCATTGATAGTTATATTATAAATTTTAAGATTCGATCGTTTTTTGTTATGTTAAATAGACTGTTTGCTACAATTTGAATAAACTTTAAACCAGGGATGGAAAACGTAACGTAACGATACCCGATAACGTTATAATAACGATTCAACTATAATTTTTTATACAATAACGTAACGATATTTTTATAACGTTATATAACGTTATAATAACCGATAACGTTTCATTAAAAGTTATTTTGTATCGATATTCTCTATAAATTAAATTTTTATACGACGATCTTTTCACTTTCAGAAGACATAATATTTTGTTTGTATTTTAGAAATTAAAATGAAAATAAAATATCTCAACCTCAACGTAATTTTGTAGGTACTATTTTTTAAATTTACATTTACAGATCCCAAAAATAATTTCAGCGTTACAAATAAAAATTATTTTTATACAGCATGTTTCTTAAATAATGCGAAAAAAATCGGGAGGTGATACGTAATGGAAAATTAAGAGGGGTCTTTCATATTTTTTTTTTTCTTTAGGGTCTCCTTTCGGAGTTACACCCCCCTAAAGGGGATCGGTAAAATTGGGTTTTTATTTCATTTCCCAAATTTGGATAATTGTGGGAGATTTATACTTATAAAAAGGTTTCCCATAGTAATATTTTTAATTATCTCCCACCTTCACAGGGGGCTGAAAAGTGCGACCCCTGTTGGTTTTTTTACCAGGACTTTTTGTTGGGTTGAAATCTAGCAATTTTAAATTTTCTTTAAAAACTTGATTTATCTAGAAGTTTTTTTTATTCTTAAACTGTTCTAGTTAAACCTACAGTTTTTGAGTAAAAAATTATATGAAAGAACATGAACCATCAAATATTCCAATATAAAACGATATTGGATAGAGTTGACGGGTGTAATTCATTTTGACGTTTATCAAATTAACAAAAAAAAATTTTTGCAAAATTTCAACTCACCAAAAAGTTCTGATTAAAAAACCAACAGGGGTCGCACTTATCAGCCCCCTATGAAGGTGGAAGATGATTGAAAATAATACTATGGGAAACCTTTTAATAAGTATAAAACATCTACCAAATATCATTCTCCTACATTTAATTAAATTTGAGAAATAAAATAAAAACCTAATTTTATCGCTCCCCTTTAGGGGGGTGTAACTCCGAAAGGAGACGTTTAAGAAAAAATTGTTATATAAAAGACCCCACTTTATTTTCAATAAGGAATCACCTTCCGGATTTTTTCGCATTATTTAAGAAACACCCTGTATATCATAATTTATGTAACGTTATATAACGTTATATAACATAACAATTCATTTTTTTAACGTTATTTATAACGTTATGTAACGAAAACAAATAATAAATAACGTTATACAATAACGTAACGATTTAAAACGTTATTTCATCCCTGCTTTAAACTCATTTTTCTCGAAAAATTTCTTATGTATGGATACTTTTTTAATACATGGTCGGATTCAGAATTAAATTCGCTATCCGAATCAACAAAATAATGTAATAATCGTAGAGATGACAAATGCACATCACTTAATAGAGAATTTGTCGCCGTTTCCAAAAATATAAGGTTTGTTTGGGGTTATTTTCAATAATTAAAAAGTTATAGGGGTGCGACAGTCAAACTGAATCACCCGGTATATGAATAATGGTTTGGTCTTCCTCTTTTTGGTGACAAATCAAAAAAAAAAACTTGTGGTTTAAAGATAAAAATACCATATTTTTGTACCTAATCGTAAACAGCTTTAACTCGTTTTTCGCAAAAGGCGACTTATTCCACTTTCAAAATAAACGGTTCATAGTATGAATACCTACTGAATTTTTCTTTTATGTACATTTTTCGAAGATTATCAAGATCTAAAGCTCTTCTTTTATTTGGTAATAAATACTTAATCTACATGATGTTTTCACAAAGGTGTAACTATATTTGAACATCCTGTATCAAAGTGTTTAGCCTTCCCGAGTTTCTAGCATACCTACTACTGTTACTAGCTTTGAGGTAAATTGTTTGGTCAAATACGTGTAATAGCTATCCAAAAAAAATGCTTTAAAATGTGTTTATTTGCTCTTAAAACCCACAGAATGTTATCTCTTATCTACTTGTAAATTTCGCTTATTTCTAATTTAATATTTAAATCTTATTTAAAAATATTCATTTTAAAATTGTCTTAATAATACTTACTTACTTGACGGTTCAATGGACATCTTTGCCGTTTGCTTTTGACACGATTTAATACTCTTTAAGGATAGTTTATTGTAGGTGTGATTGACTCAGACTACTTAGTGGAAAGCCCACACCTTATGTGACCAATCATTCTTCATTTACTTCCTTACCATTTTTATGAACCCTTAACCGGTATCAGCACGCCATTTGTTTTGATATAGGGGAGATGACCGCTGTAGGTAATCATTTTTGTACAAGAAATACAAGTCGATAAATTCTTGATATTTTTCGTTTTTTGGGAAAACAATTTAAAGTAATAAAATGGTAACAATTGAAGAGCGATTTTTGTTTAAGTTTTTAACGATTAAACATGTGGTAGATTCCCAGGGTTTCAAACTTTTTTTGCTAACTAATTTTTGTAAAAAAAAAACTTTGATTAAACTTCGATTCTATAAAGGTAGCCTAAATCATCAACAGTAAAAGGAACGTGTCCTCCAAATTCTTATTCATGTGAGTTATGTTATTAATAAGAAGCACTTTAGAAGCAAGGCTAGCATTTAAAAACTCCTACTATCTGCTCTTTTCTTGCTATATTTCCGAAATTTGTTTTTTTTTTTTTTAAATAAATTCTATACAAGCAACGTTACGTTTGGATATTTCAGCTGAGAATAAGTAAAAGAGATTTTATTGCCTAAATGATGTAAATAATGTGGCAACAACTCGAATAAATACCCATAAAAATATATAAACTTTAGCGAATAATGTTGCCCGAAGGCTAAAGAATTTCTTTGATAAAAATAAAAGAAAGTTTTTTACGTCAAGCTTTTGTTATCACTTTATACTTTTGATATCCAATGAAAGAAACGAAACATTTGATGTTTGTACATGAAACACATGGAGTATTTAAAAAAAAGCAGGACGGAAGTGTCGGTGTTTTGCGCGCTATAAACAAGAAATTTTGACTAATGATGGAACAACATTCGGGTATTGTATTACTTAATTTAAAACTTGTCAACGTTTTATTTACGTGTATTAGAGCTCCGTTTTACCTTGGCATTTCAACAAATGTTATTCGGGGACATGTTTTTACTGCATATATTGTTGAAACACACAATTCCAACTGCCTAGGGACTGTTTGACAGAAAGTATACATACGAGCGACATTAATGAACAAACGACATATGCATTCCGCTGTTTTATATCTACGCACTAAACCAGTGATCACCAAACTTTTTGCGTCTATTGACCTTTTATTGGGGGTTAAATGTACACACCAACTACCAATTCCGGGTTTATTACAAAAAAATCATTTGCTAAATTCTTCGTTTACTACCTATGTACTCGCTTCGTGCAAACGAATTTGTCATTTTCAAATCACTTATTAAACTAACAGGACTTACATGATGGCAAATTACTCTTACAAATTTGAGAAATTTAGAGGACGAAATTTAGTGTTTGCCACTTCCGAAACGCATTAACGACATGCCTAAAGATAAATGACGTGGGTCCATTAGGTTCACAAAAATTTACGCATCACAAATGTAAACATGTTCGTTCATGTACTGCTTTCATAGTTCACAAACTAGTTCATGATTTTACCCAATAACTACTGGAACCACTCGATGAACTATCAGAGACTGTGCCGGAACCCAATATTGATCTTCGGTTATACTGATCGTTCATCGAGTAGTATACAGCCTTGCTGGACTGTTATTTGCTGAAATTGACAACTGACGTAGAAGTACAGACCTAAGAAAAATGGATGAAGCATAAAATGACCATATTAGACTAGCGATAGACGTGGAATAAACAATATTTGACGAGATTGATATACCGGGTGTCACACGTTCATGGTACACCCCCTTTTTTTTTCTTTAGTTTTGATTTTAAATAAATGAAATTTTAGGCATATGATATATGCAAAAAACCGGGCTTTTTGAGCCGTTGCACACATTTGTTTCACTTCCGGTTTCCCCGGAAATGACCCTAACTTTGTTATTTTAAATGGAACACCCTGTATATTTTTACATTTTTGAAAAGAGGAAGTGATTTTTGATACAACTGCACTATTTTCGTTAATATTTATAACCTCAAAATTTTTTTAAAACAAAATTTAGTTTTTTATTAAGGGTGCCGTGACCTGCACAAATTAATTTTTATTATGTCAACAATTGTCCAAAAAACGTTTTTGTAAATTTTAAATGACATTTAGGTTACTTTAATCGGCTTTGAAGGTTGCGGAATCGGTTTTTTGACAAAAAGTCAACTTTTTTAAATGGAACCATGCTGAAACTAGCGGTTATTTAAATGGACCATCTTCTAACGAATCCATTGATACCAATAACTTGTATTTTTATTAAAAATCTACTTAAAAAATTGCAAATTGTGAAAATTTATTAAAAGATCCTCTTAATCGCAGTAATCTAATTATGTAAAAATGATTACCAAAATTTTTAGACTGTCTAATTAAATGACTATAGTAGTTAAACATAAAACAACGATCATTTGTTTTGTTGTAGTTATGCACAGTGTACTGCGATTAACAGGATCTCTTAATAAATTTTCACAATAATTTGAAATTTTTGAAGTAGATTTTTAATAAAAATACAAGTTATTGATATCGATGGATTCGTTAGAAGATGATCCATTTAAATAACCGCTAGTACCAGCATAGTTCCATTTAAAAAAATAGACTTTTTGTCAAAAAACCGATTCCTCAACATTCAAGGCCGATTAAAGTAACCTAAATGCCATTTAAAATTTACAAAAACGTTTTTTGGACAACTGTTGACATAATAAAAATCAATTTGTGCAGGTCACGGCACCCTTAATAAAAAACTAAATATTGTTTTAAAAACATTTTGAGGTTATAAAAATTAACGAAAATAGTGCAGTTGTATCAAAAATCACTTCCTCTTCCCAAAAATTTAAAAATATACAGGGTGTTCCATTTAAAATAACAAAGTTGGGGTCATTTCCGGCGAAACCGGAAGTGAAACAAATATGTGCAACGGCTCAAAAAGCCCGGTTTTTTGCACATATCATATGTCTAAAATCTCATTTATTTAAAATCAAAACTAAAGAAAAAAAGGGGGTGTACCATGAACGTGTGACACCCGGTATAATAGGGTTTGAACACTTCAAGAGCATGGCAAAAGACCATTGGCCGAAAACAGCTCTGCAATGGATGCCACTGGAGAATGAAAAATAGGGGGATGTAGAAAACTGGACGCAAGACATAAAAGTGGCAGTAAACGCTAGAGTAATTGAGAAACAACTGTACCAAAACTTAATAACATTATAAAGTGAGCGCAGAGGAAGAGCTTACGATGTAGAGAAACTTTACTTATTGAATTTAACTTTTATATATTTATAATTAAATCAATTGAGCATTACAAACATTTGTTTTAGAACTTGCTACAGCATAGGTTATCAAGTTAACATCAACATAAAGTCATGTGCATACACATACCTTATAAGTTAGTATTAACAATCTAAGATCAACCCCATATTAAGCCTTACTGTTTTCACAGTAAGGTTCAACAAATCATAAAAATAACAGCTTTATGTTTCTAAATTTCGCTATTAATATGATGTTAAACTCATTGCATCGCATGCTGCGATTAGCGACATCATACTCGACTTGTGATAAACGATATTTCAAAGCACGACCCGAAAAACTACTAACGATGCTATTTGTACTCGGCACACAGAATATTTTCTCGAAATAGCTTACCTCAGTGCCAAGAAGCATGCTTTATCTACGAGATATAACGCCTCATAAGCTATTATGAATCATAAAAATCTTCCCACGATGTGTAGGGTGTTTAAAAATGAATAACATTCACGATAGTTTACTTTTAGGAAGTCTAAATATAGAGTTCAGTTTTACAGGTTCGTGCTACCAACTAATAATGTATTTATAAAGTCTTAGATATGTGAAATGTACAAGGGTAGCTTTCATAAAATAAACTTTTGAATAAATTAACGACAGTTAGTGCATTTTCCTAAATTTTCAATTTTCAGCTCTCAAGAGAAACAAGTTCCTGATAAACAGAATTAAAAATGTATATGAAAGGTTGAATTTATATCAAAAATAGCACAATGATCTCTTTTAATGCAAATTATTATTCCTATGTTAATAGTATTTTAAATTTTGCTTCTATCATATGGAACCCACAATATGACACCTACGATAGTAAAATCGAGGGAATTCAAAAGAAATTCATATCATTTTTGCAAAAAAAATACAAACTTCCAGAGAAATCATATGAACAACATTGTAAAGACCTAAACATGCTCTCCTTAAAATCTCGTAGAACACTTAGTGATATAATATTTCTTTACAAAATTATTAACTACAAAATAGATTGTCCTAATATTTTATCACTAATAAATTTTAACGTACCGAGATTAGGCATACGACACCATTCTCTCTTTTATATAACAACTTGTAGCACAAATGCCTTTTTTAACTCGCCAATCAACAGAATTCTTTACTCATATAACCAAACATTCATAAAGAATGATATATTCAGTCTATCATTTCATTCATTTAAACTTACTCTAAAGTAATCTTATTTTAATTTAATCACACTTTACAACCGATGTATTCTATTATTAACGAGAACATAATTTGGGCTTGGCCTGTTTTGTTCTGTCCTTTGTAAATAAATAAATAAATAAATAAATAAATAAATTAAATGCCAACAGGCTTAATTATGTGTGTAATTTAATAGAACTCTGTGTGTATACTATAGACTAATTTGGATTTAAAATGGTTTTATAAAATTATGATGATAAAACCTGTTATACCCTATAATTTGTTTAATTGTCTCTTTGTGTGACTTTATAGTCAAATAAAATTTAATTAAAGGAAAATTAGTAAACAACCAAAAGCTGTATAAAATGCATTTTACGTAATATTAAGTTACAGTACATGTAAATACTCGTAAATTTACACAAAATATTATGTAAATAGAGTATTAAATAACAAATTGTATTATTGTGTTTTATACAGAACAATGTAAACTTTCTCTAGGGCTACAGAACAACAAAAATGGCCTTAAACCAAGCCAAGAAATTAAAACTATGTTGGGAAATTTAAATTTTCATGTGACGTACGTAATGAAAATGGTTGCCATTAGTATCAGAACTCAGAAAGAAGCTACAGAAGAGATGGTAGTTAACAAAGGACTAAAACAAGGAGAGTCCCTATCAACCACTCTATTTAACCTGGCACTGGAGTAGGTACTAAGAGAAGTGAATAAAGGTAACCTTCGAAAAGGCAGTGATTATAAGTAAAACAAGGAAATTAATGGAAAGCATGACGAAAGAAATAATAGATCAAGGAGAAAAATGAGTTTGAAACTAAATCAGGCCAAAACAAAATTCATGAAATTTGGAAGTAAACAAGCAATAGGTTAGCCAAAAGGAAATCTAGAATTTGAGGAAGTGGAAACATTTAAATATTTGGGATTTACGATATACAGAATGGTAGAAAAAAAATTAATATAAAAGAAAAAATTACAAACGCCAATAAAGCTTTCCATGCTAATAAAAAATTACTGAAAAGTAAAATGCTCACAAAGAGATCTAAAATAAACGCCTACAATACAATAATTCGACCTATATTTCTATACGACGCTGAAACAATGACCATGACAAAAAAAGGGAGAGAATGATTTGAGGATATTCAAAAGGAAAATCATGAGGGCAATACTTGGACCAGTTAGAGTAACGGATACGGAATGCAGAGTTAGAACAAATGCAGAAATTAAGCAAGAACTGAAGGAAGGAGACATAATAACAAACAATAAGACAGCAAGGGCGAGATGGTTGGGACGTCTTTAGAGCATATAAGGGCACCCAAATCAATTTAGTGTTAAAATGGGATCCTGGAGTTAAGAGGAGACATGGCAGACTTATGTCAAAATGGATGCAGGAAGTGATAGAGACGATCTACGCAGGGTGGGGGGTAGAAATTGTGAAGAAAAAGCAAAAGATACTACATAATGGAGTAAAGTTGTTCTTAGTATATGCTACTCCTAATAGATTGGGACTAATCCAAAATATAGGATCTAGAAAGCTTAAAAGCGACTCAGCCTCACTGGGGGTATGGTATAGCTAATGTGACCATACGTCCCGTTTTGAACGGGACCGTCCCGTTTTTGGGTAGCCTATCCCGTTGTCCCGAAGCACAGCTTCGGGACGCCGAAATGTCCCGTTTTCAGAAACGTACGAAAACAGAAGCTATTGTTGTAAATGTGTTAGCGCCAACAATAATAGGTGAATTAAGAGATCGCCTCAGCGAATGCAACTGTGTTACTATATTAACTGATGCTTCAAACCACGGGTCCAAGAAAATTTTCCCTGTTTTAGTTCGCTTCTTTTTACCATACGAAGGCACACAAGTCAAACTTTTAGAATTTTAAGACCAACCGGGCGAAACATCAGAAGTTATTGTCAATTATCTAATGAAAGTATTGACACAAAATAATTTGACTTCAAAAATCGTGGCATTTTGTGGAGATAACACTAACTGCAATTTTGGCGGATTGAAAAGACAAGGCGTCAACAATGTTTATACAAAACTTAATTTATCTCTTGGAAGAAAATTGATAGGAATCGGATGCGGAGCTCACATAATTCACGACGCAATTAAAACTGCCGCAGATTGTCTACCTGTAGACTTTGAATGTGTTATTGTGAAAATATATTCACATTTTTGTATCTATAGTGTTCGCGTGGAAACTCTGAAAGAATTTTGCAATGAAGTTGACACAGAGTATCAGAAATTGCTAGGCTATAGTAAAACTAGAATTTTGAAACTGTACAAGTACTTTCGTATTATAATTGAATACATTTTATGTCTGCCTGGCACTAATGCACCCGTAGAAAGGGTGTTTTCTCTAATGAATTAATTGTGGACGAGCGAAAAAACACAATTGCAAGTTGCGGTTCTTAAAGCAATGTTAATTACTAAAGTAAATTTCAAGAAATCCTGCCAAGAATTTTATTCTTATTTAAAAGCATCACCAACGATACTAAGGCAAATTTGTTTTTCAGAAAAATATAATACTACATAAATTCTTTATTTTTACGTGTACATTCCTGTTCTTTTCATTAATAAATAAAAACTATGAAGAAATATGCGGTTTTTTGAATACATATACTATTATCTAAAAATTACTAGATGTCCGGTTTTGAGGAAAAAAATAAATGGTCACGTTGGGTATAGCCACCAAATATACTGTGACTCCACTTCTAGGTGGGGTTGTTAACTATTGTACAGGACGATATATCATAGTTTTGTGTCTATGCTTTAGCAAAAAAAATGGAATGCCTCAAAATAAAATATCGTTATATTCTTTGTCAATAAATGTTTCTTTTTACTCAAAGAGACTTCAGATTAATGGATGTATTTTTTTGAAACGTTTTAAAATATTTTTTATTTATTATATTTAAGCCTTTGCCGATCTGTCTAAATATTGTATAAAAAAGTAACTCGAATATCTGAAACGTAAATCAAGTATGCCACTCCCGGCGTCTGTGGAGTCGCTTAACATCGATACATGTGATTCGATTTGATGAAATTCGGTTTTATAGCCATTTTGTGTAACGATAAAATTTGTAGGCGGCATTTTAAAATATTTCGGCGTACAGGGGCCAAACGAGAGGCACATAAACACGAATTGCTCGTTTTATTTTTACAAAACGATCGGTTTATTTAATGGGATTTTATATTAAAGCTGTTTCTGCGGGTTTCAAGGTAAACGGCGGGCGATATAACGTAATTAATACATATTGCTAATTGTTTCAAGGGATTAAGGTCACAGGCTAAAAATTGTAACTAGCTTTAAAGCTTAACTTGCTAGTCTATAATTATTATTTCTGTTTTTAATGGTTCTTTGTACTGCAACCCATTTAAAATTAATTTCTATAAAAGATTGAATACCAACATTGCAATTTTTTTAATCAATGCTAGTTCAATAAACACCAACTGGTGTTGTAGATTAGAACTAGTCTAAGATTAACGAACAATTTTTTCCTAATCCCAACCGTAACTTTGTTTCGGAAGTCCCGCTTATTTTAAGGTCTGCCTTAAAAATATTTTCTAAAAACAAATTACCTAAGGACGACTGATTTTAGGTGCAAAAAATCCTAACCAATAAGCTTCTTCGTAGATTATTTTAAATAAAACAAAAAAATCTTTGCTTAAAAAACGCAAATCCGTTCATTAATTAATGTAACACCGCATTTCCAATAAAAATGATTAAACTAGTGAAATGGTTTCAATCTTAAAACCTTTTTTAAAGAGTGCAGTGTCGAGCAAATTCTCACTTTCTGCTTCAGACATTTAAAATCTTGGCACTGTCCATAATAACTTTTCTAGAATTCGCTTTAATTATGTCAACCTAAGCTGAAAGCACTGTCATATTAAAACAGCGCAGCGACTTTTTAACATCGTGAAATTTTCTCCGGCTGCGAAATAAAAATCAACACCATTTCATGAACAGCATCTTCGTGTTTTTAATTAAATTTGTGTTTACCAAGATTTAAAAAAATATAGAATTAATTGATACTTGCTTGTATTTCATTTCGTTCCGATTTGACAAATAAAATTAAACAGTTTGTGATTTATTTACTTAACGACTTCATTTGGTACAAGAAATGTTCCTAAATAAACAGGCGTTCGTGTTTTAATGGCTGAGAGAAATTTTCCTCTATCAATATTTATATTGTTTACATTAAATGTTATTAATGTGCATTTAACTTTAACTTTTTTTTTACTTTTAAGTTGTGGGCATGGAATGCCTTTAATAACATCCTTCTGTAATAATTTTGTCAATGGTACTAGTTTCGACAATTATTTTAAAATCCATAAGCACCTTAGACTAAGATAATTTTCGATATCACGATATGATATACTTTTTTCTTAACGCCTTTTGCCTTACGGCGTCGGCTTTTAAGAGTTCTTCACCCATTTTTTTCATTCCTTGCTGTCTGCCGTCATCGCCCTCATCTCTTTAACTGTTCTCCTCGTTCGCGGGCTAGTTGTTCTATTCTGTTTTCCATGTTGGTTGTTGGTCTTTCTGTCCACCTCTTCCCATACCTCCTTGCTTCCGTTATTTTTTTTTGTCAATGCTTTCGGCATGCCCATACCATTTTAGTTGTTTTTCTTCTACACTTTGGGTTACTGGTTTTTGCTTTAGGTTTTTCTGTATGTCTTCATTTTTGCACTTGTCTCTTTTATTAGTTTTTTTTCTGCTATTTTTCTTACAAATTTCCTTTCGGCTGCCGTTAGTCTCTTCTCGTGTTTAGTTGTTAGGGGCCATGTCTCGCCACCATATAACATAGTCGGTACTGCAAGCGTGTCGTAGATTCTGGTTTTTGTTTCTATACTGATTTCGTTTTTCCCAAGAAGTGTTTTATTTCATTGGTAGTAGGTATATTCTCGAGGTTTTTCTAGTTCTGCTTAGAATTTCCGTGTCTATTTTCCCGTCTTCGGTTATTTTAGTTCCTAGGTACGCCATTGTTGTGACTTGTTCCAGTACGTCGTCTCCGCACTTAATGTATTGCTGGTCTTCTGCATCATTTACTGTCATTATTTCTGTTTTCCCTGTGTTTATTGCCATTCCCATTTGTTGTATTGTTTCGTTTCGCTGGTTCAATGACTTTTGTATGTCTTCTCTGTTATAGTATGATATACGAAAGTTAAAACCAGGGCTGTGGAGTCGGAGTCGGAGTTTAGGAGAAATTTCTGGTCAGTGGAGTCGGAGTCGGAGTCGGAAAAAATGTACCGACTCCGACTCCGGGTACAACAAACAATTGAGAGGTGGTCCTTTGCCGCAAAATTAAAACTCAAATTTTAAATAATTTTTTTATACTTTTTTTTTTTTTCTTATATTACACACCATAAAATGTCTTAGTATTTAATTTTGCCGGAGTCGGAGTCGGAGTCGACCTACTAAAATTATCAGGAGTCGGAGTCGGAGTCGACTTTTTTTTTCCCGACTCCGCAGCTCTGGTCAAAACTAGTCTAACTTTTCGACAAAAGACTCTTTAAAACAAACTTAAGTGACTTTTAATTAAATTAACAAACTAATTACTCGAATAATTCAAACATTTTTATGTAAATATCGTTTTGGTACTTGTCGGAGTATCCAACAAATTTATACAAATTAGTTCAATTTCGCAAAGTTAGCTCTTCTTATTTTCTGCCACTGGCAAGCGTGTTGAAAAGACCGTAAAAAAAGTACTTTAAAAAAGATCGAGTATACCGATCGAGACATTTTATAACTATATATGGCTTATATTGCGCGAGTCCGAGGCGTGCTTATACAGAGCGAGTGCTCCCAATTCATACGGCATCATAAACAAGCACTCTATGCTCTCAGGAATTATGCCGTTTGTGGAATTTTCTCCGCACCGTAATAAGGCGGCTTTTAAAGGATCTTATTTGGATGCAAGTGGGTAGCAGATGTATATAAAAGCAACTTCGTAATTGAAGCCAAAGAAGTGAAAGACCGCCCGAAAGACTAAATTATGTCAAATAAAGTAGGAAATAAAATAATTTGTTTGAATTTAAGACGCCGCTTTGGACTCTATTGCGAGTCCTCGCTAATTAAAGAGGATTAGAATTTTGTCAATAGGTATTTTATGAGACTTCTACTTTAAAAACCGCCAAAAAACATTTACATAAAATGAATTTCCTCGTTAGCATTTGAAAATTACAAAAATGTAAATCTTTTCCTACTTTACCTTTTGTACATCATGTCATCTTTCAAGATAATTCGTGATATTTCAAAAGCACTCGTTTAAGTTTATAAAAGCGAGAACGTAACTTAAAAAATAAAAAAGTTAATAAGGCGGCTAAGCTGAATTCTTAAAGTTTTTTTTTTAATGTGTTCTTCTCCTAGAAGCTCCCGGATTCTTTCGGAGTAATTGCAAAATAATTGCGTTCAAATGTAAATAAGTGTAAATACCTAAGCACTAAAATAACAGAAAATGCAAAAAGTGGCCAGGAAATTAGAAACCGAATAAGACAGGGAAGATAACTAACTGCATGGCCTATTATAGAATCGAAAAATGACTAAAAATACGAAAAATAAAATCTACAAAGCAGTGTCCACTACATATCCATAAAAATTATGGAAAATACGTCTATGATTAAGCCGATGGAGATGGACTACTGGCTAAACAAGAACAAACAAGAAGAGAAACAAATATATACGAGATGAAGTGGGTGTAGATATAGACATTATGGAGTCAATAAAACTTTAAAGACTAAGATGGTATGGGCAAATACAAAGAACGATCGCCCAAAAAAATATGTAAGTGGGTGCAGCCATATACAAGAAGAAGAGGCCGACCAAGAATAAATTGGGATCAAGAAGTAAAGGAGGTAATGGCTGCAAGAGGCTAAAGTGAAGATGATTAGAAAGAGGCTAATATGGAAAGAAAAAATGGTTAAGAATAGAGCCGTTCACCTACCTGGCTTTTATAGATCTGAAAAAAGCTTACGATCCTGTGCAAAGAATGAAGTTATGGCAGGCTACAGGAATTGGAAATATCAGGAGGAATGATAAGAACAGTTGAGAACATTTACAAACGAAACAAAGCAGCAATCAAAGTAGGCACATAAAGCTTAATAACAACAAAAGTATTTCTACAAGGTTTCTCCACGTCACCGACACTATTTAAAATGTTTTTGGAGCAATCACTGAGACCGCGAAAGAGAAAGTGTGAAGGTATGGGACTCCCGATGAGAAATAAACATTTTGTGCTTAATATCGCGGAGCCAACTTCACAAAGCTTAAATAAACACCTCCGCACTCTGTTTTTCGGACGATCAGGTGGTCATTGCACAAGAAAAGGAAGATCTAAACTTTATGGTAAGGAAGTTGGAGGAAAATTTTACGCAAAATGGTTTAGAAATTAATTTGAATAAAACAAAATATTTAACAACGACCCAAGAAGAAATAAAGAATTTAAAAATGGACGAAGCCCAAGAAATAAAAATTTAAATATTTGGAGTGTATAATATCAAAAAACGGAACAACAGAAGAAGAATTAAAAGCAAACTAGGGCAAACCAGAACTCGCACAAAACAATTAAATCCAATTTTGTGGAATAGACAAATTACTAAAATTACTAAAACAATGATATATAATACCATGGTACGCAGTATAATGACATATGGAGATGAAAACTGGGTGATAAACTAAAGAATAAAAGTAAAATTACTGCAACGGAAATGGAATGTTGCAGAAGGAGCTGTGGAGTTACAAGGATGGACAGACTTAGCAACGAAGAGATCAAAATAAGAATGGCAGCACAAAAAGACGTACTCAGTTACATGGAAGAAAAGAGACTGACCTGGTATGGACTTGGACATGTAAGAAGAACGGATAGAAATAGATAGATAGCACGTGTCACTGAATAGAGTCCTAAAGGCAGAAAGGCAGAAAAGATGCAGACCCCAAAGGTCGTTTAGGGATGAAATAGACGAAGCGATGGAAAGAAGAGTCCTACAGGACGGAGAATGGCAAGATCGAGACACATGCAGACAGTGGTTGAGAGAAGGAAGCCAGCAACAGCCGTGGAATGCTACTTATATATATATATGACTAATTTATTTTATTTATTTAATAAATCATAAATTTTTTAAATGTATTAAATTTATATCTCGCGGCCAGGATAAAAATTGTTCGCGGGCTGGAGTTCTGGAGTTGGTTCGCAGGCCGGGGTTGCCCACCTTTGGGCTAGAGGCAACAGTCGCCTATTTCACATTACAAAACTATCATCTTCCTATTAACGCATTTGCGGGCCAAATAAAAATCTTTTGCGAGCCATAGTTTGTAGACCCCTGACGTGAAACATTACGGGTATTATAATTTATTTTTATTAGCAATAAACCACTTTGTCAGGAAAACGACGCTCATAACGCACGTAACTTCTTTTACAGCAACTTAAATTAACTTTTATAAAAATAAATGGTACGTTTTATAACTCTGACACGAGATTAATTCAGATTTAAACTCGCAGGATCACGAATTCCGCGAAATTTTCAGCGCAAGGCTTGCATATCAACCGAGATTAATACATCTGTATGAATTCTCATTTCGTGTTGAAAACTAGCGATTGTTGAACTGCGTAAATCACGTGATACATTCCACACACAGACATTTGTTTTTTATCTTTCACGGGATCGTCCGTATTAACCGGTGGCATGGAAGATTTTAATCCACACCACGATTTTTTTTTTTCTGGTTTGTCTCACTATTTTCGGAGATGAAATATTAACGCGGGATCCGACGTGAATTATTTATTTACATTTACTCAGCACGCACGAATCTCCGAGATAGCAGCTCACACACACACACACGGGCACACACACCCTCTCCTTTAATAAAGTATGGAAGTCACTAACCGGAGAGTTTATTATAAGGTCGGCTCGTTTTAATGTCACTGACACATGTATGCGTTTGATCCTAAAGTAAATTTTGATACTTCACACACGTGCTTTGATTTGTGGCTTTTATTATCGCCCGATTACTAACCGTCAGATTAAAAGTTTGTTAAGTAACAGATGTGGGACGTGTTTCCGTAATTAAGGATGAAACAGTTTATATGTTATATGTCATTAAAGTGTTTTAACTTTTAATGAAGATCCGTCTTCAGCAGCTGGAGTTTAGCTTGAAATATGTGTGTAGCTTCCTCCCCTGTAATTTTCACTTGTAATTATAATTAACTAGAATACCTTAAACAAATACTTACTTCTACGGCTTTAAATTTGAATGAATCGCCAAAAATGTGATAAATATTTTTAGGTCCCTATTTGCTCTGTATTTAATTTTTTTTATTCACTAGAGCGTATTTTTATGTAGTCTACCCAGCCATGAAAAAAAAAGCTTGTGGGAGAACAAACAATTTTTTTTTCTACACCACTATAAGGTGTAGAATTTGTTTATTTTTTACATTTCGTAATACAGGGTGAGTTTAAGCATGGGTGTCTCGCTTATTATAATAGCTAGAGTATAGGTTTAAATTTGGCAAAGTTGCTACATTTGGTACTTAATAATAATCCAAAGAAAAATTGGAAATATCTGAAACGGTATCCGGGAAAACTAGGAAAAACCGGATAATACGATTTTTGAAAATCGTCCATAACTGCTTTTCAATATGAAATATTTTAAATGTGTAAAAACATTGCCCAAGCAACATTTTAAACCGAATCGGATAAAGGTCACAAATTTTTCTAAATCGATTCGTTTTTGTTTTATGACAACCAACTTTATTGTTTCTTAAGAGCGCAATTTTTGCCATTTACATAATTAATTAGCATTTATTTTTCTGAATCCATTGAAGTATCACACATAGTATTTTACCTCTTTCTTCATTGTCAAAAAAAAAATACTTTTTAAACAACAATCAATATAAATCAGGTAGGCCGATCATTGTAGTTTATGTTGTTTCCATGACAACCAATCAGCAAAATAAAAGTTTTGAAAACCTATTACCTACCTGTCAGATTAATAAATTTGTATAAATGAACTTTAATAACAAAGATAAACGCTATATTCTGCGAATTTTTTATACCGTTCTTTTAAGTTTTGTTACACTTTATCATATGCTTTATTAAACAAATTACTTAAGTTTCCAGTTAACGTAGAAAAAAAGTGTTTTTTTCCGGATCTGTTTGATGTTTGTAATAAAAATGTTTTTTTTATTTTCATCTGAAACCTTTCTGCCATATTATCTTCTAGGTTTGGCAAAAGCGCAATATTTCTACAAGTTTCTGTCCAACTTACAAAGGTGACCACCACCAGATTCGACTTAAAAAGTTGCTTGGGCAATGTTTTTATATATTTTTCATATTTCAAAGGAGTTATAGACGATTTTCAAAAATCGTATTTTCTTGTTTTTTGGAGGAGGCGGACCTTTATGAACGCTCTGCATAGATTCTTGTTTGGTAGAAAGATCCCAGTGATACAACCCGTTTTTGCAAAAACTGAATGATTTTCATGCACACTTAAACCCAGATAAAATTCGAAATTAATCGCTTGATGTTTGAAATATGTTTCACTGTTTTTTAAATTATTTTCGTTATCAGGTATTCGAGTTTAATATTTCACGCTCGGTTTCATGTTCGTTTCAGATTATACTCATGAAATATTGTACGATACTAATCGCCTTATAACTGGGGAGAATCGTATAACCAGAGATATGCAAACTTTAGCAAATCGGCAATGTTAACTTGGCCTGCAGCAGTAAGCAGCAAAGCTTTGAACTGCACGAAACATGTTTTAAGTTCTCATTTCGCGTCATATTTACTAGTTCTGTCGATTATCAGCCTTGAAAAGCAAACTTTACAAACGTTTATTATAGTTAAAGTTCAGACGATAGCCAATAGATATTCTGAAATAATAAAGAAAACATCAAACGCTAATCACCATGTTTGTAAATAAATACTATTGATGTGGAGAACTTTGCATGGTTTAAACAACTATTTTAATATGCAAATCTTGTTCTATTTTACATATTTATGTCATGTAAGCTTTGAAGGACATTCTTGGTGCTTAAAGAGAACCAAGTTAAGTTTATTTGAAAGCAGGAATGTAACCAAAAGGATATAAAATTAATACGAAGGATAGACAAAAAATATTCTTAATAAAGAAGAACAAAAAACATCAAATTGTTACAAATATTGTTGATGTGAGGAACTTTGCATTGCTGAAACTACTATTTTTAATTGTTTGTTTTATACAACAGATATTATTGAATACAATTTACTATTATTCATTGTCATAAGTGACACAACTATTTAAAGTTTCATGTAATTTTATTAATAGTTTAGAAATATAATGAGGATTATTAAGGTGGCCAATATTACATACACGAATTGGGTATTTTTGGTCCGTATTTTAAGATTTTAAGATCTTGGCGCCCCTAGGCAATTGCTTAAAGTCAGGGCCGTTCACAGAAAATTCGGGCCCCGGATAAGCAATAGACAACGGGCCCCCCATTACTCTTAGAAAGGTTTACATTTAATTTTAATAGTATTTGTAAACAAAATATTGTGTATTAGCTAGAATCCAGGCCCCCTTAGCAACACCGGGCCCCGGGAATTAGTCCCGTCTACCCCCCCTGTGATGGGCCCTGCTTAAAGTCGCCTAACTGTAAAACCGGCCCTGGTTAAAGACTAAATACATTTTCAAAATAAGGGGTTTATTATGCTTGGCTTGGCCAATTTTCTTAAACTTTCTGTGCCTCATTTGTATTTTTTGTTGAATATATGTATAATAATTTATAAAAGAAATGCATCATAAGTATACAAACATTTCTCCAAGTATACTGACCTTGTATCTTTTTTGGTTTGAAAGTTGTCAATGTGGGCTTCAAACTACGTACACCCTGTAGAAAAAGAAAAAAATATAAGCTTAAATTATAGTACATGAATTATATTGTATTGGTGTATCTTAATCTACTTCAAATGGAAACGAATTAAGTCTCATGTAAATTTTGTCGATCCTGTTGAGAATATCGATGAGAAAAGTATGTTGGATAATATACAGTAGGGTTTCTTTCCCGGGATCCCGGGATCCCGGGATCCCGGTCCATTTTAAGCTATTTTATATTTCCCGGGAAATGCTTTTTGTCCCGGGAATTCCCGGGATTTTAAAAAAGTGTTGTTTTCGTTTATTTTGTGCTAAGATCTTTGTAATACTATTATAACTTATCAGAATGTTATGCTTAAAATGTCTTTACTAACAGTAAATTATGGAAAAACTTCAAAATCATTTTTCTCTTTTAGTATGGCGCAAAGAAGCCCGGTCTCCATTACAAAGTTAATATCTTCAAAATACTTTTACAGTTTTATTTTTGTGTACCCTGATAATTCAAAGCAAAATAGCTTATAAATGAAATTTTATTGATAATAACGAAGTTTCTTTGCTGCTAGATGCGCTCAAGACAATTCACCTACATCAATAGAGACAGAGAGCATTTTATGCAGCAGGACTTTTTGTTAATAAATTAAGAAAAAGACTAATTGACTGAAGCACAGATCACCTTCGTTTTCTTAAATCACATTACAAAAATTCATTGTAAAAATTATATTATTGTATTCATAAATATGAAATTGCAATAGAAAGGTTATAATTCCCAAATGTATGTTTCTCTCACCAATATTATTGAATTATTTGTAATAATCATAGAGCAAAATGTATTACATATATGACTTGGAGTTGTTTTTAAGTAATAAACCGCTCCCTTAATTTTTTGGGTTATTTATTTAAAAATTATGACATAATTTATTACATCCCGGGATCCCGGGAAATCCCGGGACAAAGGCCGATTTCTTCCCGGAATCCCGGGACAAGCAAAATGGTCAAATATGAGAAACCCTAATATACAGTCAACATGCATTTAGAAACTTTGTAGTCAAATGTGCTGTACAAAGTCGCATCTTACACAAAACGCTGTATTTCGCGTTGTATATCGCATTTGCAGGTTTATTTTTGAGTCGGCTTACGGCACTAAAACTGTACAGCCTGGCATAAAATTTTATCGCATTTTTTAAATAATAATGCCCATAAAATATTTATTTGTTCGATGCCAATATGAAACGGGAACAGTAAAAATGTTAAGCGATTACAAATTTTACTCGCCAATCTCCCTCCCACGCCGTCTTGCCCTACATAGAATCGATTTGCCACAATACGACTGCCCTACATCATCAATGTCTTTCGTAATGGATAAAGTTTTTAAATTAATCATAATAATCATCGCCTTAATGGAAGGTCAGATTTATGACAACCCATGCTATGCTTCATCGAAATTTCAGCTTAATGTAGGTTCGGCTTTGCTGCAAAAAGTTTATTATAAAAATCACCGGTCAAAAGTTTTCACTGTAAAACTGACAAGGCAATATTCCTGTCTAGAAATTTGAATCCCATTAAAAATTCCACACGTTCCAGACTATGTAAATACATTGTTATAGATACAATTTCTAGGCTCTGAAACAAACATTTAAGACCTAAAAAACACGGTATATAATTTCTTAAAATGCTGCACAAATGTTTATTCTCATCATTAATTATAATATTTTATTAAAAGTTACACGAGTTGAGACTTTTGGGCAGTGATTACTGTAAAAAAACTGTTTCAAAAACTTCTAATTAATATTTCTTTCTAAACTTTGAACCAATCAAGAGATTATGTAAAAGACTTTTTGTTATTCCATGCAGTTCACTTAAGTACCTAACGTAAAAGCTATATAAAGTCCTGAGGCTGTTAAACCAGCGAAGAAAGTTTAATAACTCTACCACTGCACAGTTTACGAAAACATTTAAAATAAGGAAGCCATTTGCGGCTGCTAGCAACAAAGTAAAATGATACCTTAAAATTTATTAAGCTATACAAAACCAGTTTTTATTACATTCCAACACCAATCATTTCTTAATAATTTGCCAAGATTAAAACGACCTAATTAAAGTATCTTGTGTAGATATATACAGTTTTGCCAATAAAGCATATCCCTCTAAATGATGTAAGTTTGGTGTTTTTGTATAAATAGCAAAAAAGCATTAGTAAAGAACATGCGAACCTGTGTTTCATCAAGAAAAAAGGTTTCAGCTCTATAAAACCAAAGACAATCTAAAGAAGTTCACACAGAAAAGGGTCGATGAAGCACTATGAAGAGCAATTAAGAGCTTAAACATACATGAATATGACAAATCACTCAAGGAAAGAAAATATGAGGACCAAAAAGTTCAGAAATTGAGGAAGGTATTAGACAAGGAAGAGCCTTCTGCATTTCTTAAGTGCAATAGGCAACATAATTTAAGAAGTCGAACAACAAATAAAGAAATATTGTGTGAAGGGGTTCAACTCACAGCCTATACAATTTTAGATGTGCGTTTTTGCGGATGACATTTTTTTCTGTATGCAGAAGTTAAAAAAAACTATAAAAGTAAGCTGGAAATTTGGGACCAAGGAAGTAAATTAATTAAAATTAAATTAAAACTTCTACACCTACGGGTACTAGGAGATCAACTATCATATTTTTTGCAACGATTAGCACTTTTTTAAAAATATTTATTAATTTTTGGATTATTTGGATAAAATTAAGCACCCAAAGTATCTTGTATTTTCGTAGAAATGTACATTGTACGTGTGAAATCAATTTCGGTTTCATTTTAAACTCTATCACACCAAATTTTTGTTTATTTTTATGATTTAAAAAGCCTGTTTTTATGAATGTATATAATACTTTATGTATAGAGTAAAAAAAGGTGCAAAGTAGTAAAAGTTTCCCGAGATTTGGCAGTCTAAAGTGAAAATTTGGATCAACCCGTAGTATCTTTTTTTACTTAAAGTATCGCTTAAGTTGAAATGGGTCTGACGTTGATGAGCGGTTTCGGTTATTCGCTGTCAATTTTCAATTTTCAATTTTATACTCTACCTGTGTAGCGCGCCCTACAATCATTTATTGAAAACCCTTCGGTAAATTTTGGTTTTGTGTTTTAATAAATAATTTCGAGGCCCTTCATCCGGATATCTGCGTTAATAGCCTTCTGTTTTCTGTTTCCCGGACATACCGCGTCGATAAACTCCGGCTAAATAGGCGAACAAGAACAACATACTAGATTATTTAAATAGTTAGTGATTGTTTTGGTCCTATCGTGTTCAAGACTATTCACGCGTCGCTTTATTATCGGTAAAGTTATCTTGATTTAAATCGGCCTATCGACTAATAACAACAACCGTAATCTCCCAAACACTTTGAAAGTTCTTTTCAATAAACATTAAATTGCCATTCAAAATGTTTTGCCTTTTTTTATCCTTAACCCATTCAGCTTGTACGTGGTATGAACCCTGAAGAAGCTTTATTATGCTGTAGGATGTGAATTTTATTCAGTAAACCTCACGAAATACCCTTAAAGGATGTTATGCAGATCACACATCGGCAGAATAAATAACAGTGATCATTATGCGGGACCCTGTGGTACCCAGTACAAGACCCGTTCAATTGAGAAGTAACTTTATACAAACCAAGTAAACCAATCGAGAAGTTTTCCTTAATTATACGGATCAAACACAATGGTACTCTTATCAACACACTGGAAACTTGTTGGCAGTTTCCTACAGCAACAACTTAGTTTATTCGTTTGAGTTATTGCAGATGACTGAGATTATTAATTGTTGTTTTATTTACGTATGACTTCTGACAAACAAGATCTTTGTCTCGCCAATTAAGTGTGTGTTTATTATTTTTCAGTATGGGGGTTTTAATTGCATTTTGTGACATTTATACAAGTGCTTAAGACATTAACAAGTTAATCGTAAGAGTGGATAACTAGAACCTTACTTAAAGCCTCATTTTTTTTTTACAGATATAACCGAAGCTCCTAAAATTGTCTCGAACAATGCTGCAATCAACAAGCAAGCCAAGAAATATATCCATACATCGTTCTACTTCGACTCAAAATTTTAGGTAACGAAAAGCGAATACAGAAAACATCGGGCCGCTGTATCTTCTTATAAGGTAGGAACTTATTTTTTATACTAGGCTTGCATTTCACAAACCTTACTCGCAAATAGAAGTAAAAAGGCTAAAATAGCCTGATTATAGCCATCTTCAAACATTTTTGAAACTTCCTAAGTATGTACCAAGGCTACAGAATTTAAACGAATCGTTTATTATGGTCGCCATGATAAATACTTAGGGTGATACATTTTTGGTTAAATCTATCAAATATTTGCAACGTGAAAAAAGGATCTGTATTTTCTTAAATTTTGTGGGTTGCCTAAGTTTTTTGCATGGAGTGCTAAATAAATATAGAACATCCTTGAAAGATTAATTTTAACAAAAATTTAGACACACTAATAAAAATTGAAATGGCACACTTTTTTATAATTCTTCGCCCAAAAATTCGAAACCAGGCAATAATTGATCGGTAACTGCTTTACGTGGAATGAAACATTCTTAAAATTGTATTTATTGATGAATTTTCAAGTGATTCATCTTGTAATGTGTAAAAAAATGCCTGTATCAAATTACTTATAAACTATTTTGCCAGATATACACACTGCTTTAAAATAATGACTGATGAAGTGATTGGTGTTTAATTTTTATTTTTAAAATTATTAACATTAATTTTAAAGCAAAAGTTTGCCAAAATTAAATAGAAAAACAACAGATTTTTAAATTACTAGTAGATTATTAGATCGTGAATAAAAATGGTTATTATTATTATAATATTTTTTGCCAACCCATGATATTTATTAAATGAAGCACAAATATACACTCCAAAAACTTTTATAACACCTTTAGATTAAACAATTAATCCGTATATTTTGAAAGAGGCAGAAGTCACTTTTATCTTATTTTGAGATAAATGTTTTGAATTTCAACGTGCATACAAATATTTATGCTAACCACTGAGAAATTTCACTTATATTTGCTACCTCAGTTACTTGTATTTTTCTCAATATACAAAATTTCGCCCAGACGTTAACGGATCGTCATTCTTGATTACTGTAATGTGGCTTAAGCCACTTTCAAAATTAATATTTCATAAAAACTCGGACTTATACTTGTTTTGTACGATGTATTTTCCTGAAGTGATGTTTGATAAGTCAGTAATTTAAGAAAATGTATTTCATTATAAGTTTATTTATATAATTGGGGAGGGGCATAGAAAAGCAAATTTATCATTATTCCATTTTCAAAATAAATATAATTGCACTTCCGTTTAAAAAATTAAAATGTTCTACTCATGTATATGAAAGTTGCCATTTTCTCACTGCCACTATCCGGCTCGTGAACAAATCTCACCTCTCGAAAAAAACTGGACTTTCATCTCTTGTTGTAAAATATACTATTTTGTTGTCAAAAATAGAAATTGTTTTCAAAAAAGTTGCAAGTAAAATGTTTAAAGATAAAAATACCCCACATTTTGGTTATCCTTAACAGCCTTAACGCAATTTTTACAAGAGGTACCTAACTTATGCCACTTTCAAAATAATAAGGTGATAATAAGATGATAATTGAATATGAGTACCGTTAGTGATAGGTATTTGCGCGCCCTTGCAGTGGGAGAACTTAAATTAAATGTAAAAACTTATTCCCAGATTGTTTTAACTTTAAATATCTAAACAATTTTTCCAATCACCTAAATAATAAGGGACGTTATGAAATTGTTCAACTGTAAAATTCTGCAGCATTTAAAGTGAATACCATAATCAGGATATAAATTAACGAGTGCATATTTTTTTAACAAATTTGCAATATTTTTGCAGCAAAACTTTGTGTCCACAAAGTGCTGAAAACCGATTGAATAATTTTTATAACATCGAAGAAAAGTGTGTTTATTATTTTCATCTGGGGTTATTGTTTTATAGAAAATTATACAGCGCCACTAAACAGGGGTTTGCACATCACACCTCGGTAATAAAATCCAGATTGGAGCTTGCATAGTACATGCCCGTGTTTATGGCAGTAGGCGAACATATCTACCTGTAACTAAAGGTCATCCCCGGCATATATACGATGCCGCTGGAAGCCTCGCGTGCCTGAAATATATTTTATTTATCCCTAACCGTGGACGCTTCTTGAAACCTAAAGCAGCGCGCAACAAAGAACCAAAAACGCTTTATATTTAATTGCCAAGTCGTACGGGATCGTGACATTAATTGTAATTAACACCACGAAAGAAAAGTTTTTAATTCGTATTAATAGGTTTTGTTACTCGAAGTGCGTAAAGTACGTCATTGTAATTAAGTGACCTACAAAATACTAGTCGTCAACGACAAATCGTAAAAAGCATCTGTCGATTCAACTACTTGACTTTAATTAACAAAACAAGAGCGTTCGATAACAATGGATACTAAAATATTAAACAAAAGAACGGCTTTACAAACGACCAACCGTACTAGCGGTTATCCGTGCACTTGGTGTCTCCTTTCGGACCGGATAATCGAGAGTTTAACGAATCACATTTATTCAGAGTAATACCGCTAGAGACGAAAATGCATGCATTTTCCAGCTTTTTTAATTTTTAACCATCAAATAACTTATGGAGAAAAGTAGCGAATTGCATTTAATTTTTGTAGATATAAAAAAAGTCTTCGACTCTGTCCTCTTACAGAGACTATGTGAGACACTTACAAACCAAAATGTGCATTGGGCATTAGACAAGAAACACCTTGAATGTTTTTTAAATACAATTAAATTATCTGTTTTTTTCTTTAAAGAGCAATCTGAATTTTTACATCCAATGAGCTCTTTTAATGGCATGGGATCTAATTGGTTAGATCCTCTAATGTTTTGATGAGGTCTTGTCCAGGGAGAATGGGATTATATTTTGTACAGGAATAATTCGCTGAAGTACGGTCTTTCTAGTAGTTTGGAGATAGTTGAAGTAAACTTATTGGTCTCTATATCAAGTCACATTATTTAAATCTTTTTCAGGTTTTGGTTTGAGGATTATTTTAGACATATTTAGATCCTTTGGCCAGTACTGGAGTCTAAATACAGTGTTAAATATATATATATGTTAGCATCACCAATCCTTTTCTTGGGAACAAATTAAATTATCTACAAGAAAATGTAAAAAAAAATACAGAATATTCCATTTAAAACAATTGGCTTATTCATATTTAGAATTCAGATAAATGAGCCGACAAAAGCAAATACGCTGTGTATTGTTTTAAAACTTTATTTATTCAGAAGGCACTATAGGAGTATTGTTAACGAAACTCTAATTATTCAGAAGGCACTATAGGAGTATTGTTAACAAAACTCCCAAATTATTTAACACTGTCGTTGTTAAATTGTCAAATAAAAATATTTTATTACAGATCTGTATCAAGTCAATATTTTAAACAAAAAAAAACTTAAATGGCTCCAAAACTAATGATTTTATGTACAAAAAACCTTCTTTATTTTGGGAAAACCTTCAACCAATATATAAGCAAATACAGGTACAGCATATAACATATAATATTGATAATATCATTTTGTATAATAAGCTAATGTTAGAAAATCAAAATTGACCTTTTAACCGTTTCTCCGAAAGCGAATCATTTCCCTTTGTATACAAATTTATCAGTTTATTTTCCACAAAAGGTTTTACTAAAATTACATTATATAATTTATGTAACTAGGATATTATAGCACGAAAATTTGTTTAGAATTCTGGTGTTCTAAGTAACAGTAAATGAAGCAACATAAAATGCGGAACATTAAATTTAAGGAACTCAATTAAATGCAATTTATCGTGAAACAATTTGTAATCTCCTAAAATTGCCAACCTCCCAACGTTTGTCCATAAATCTAAAGTTAATATCGCCCTTTTATTGTTTGTTATAATTTTTCCGTTGATAATTAACGTTCCTGTTCAATTTAACGTAATTAAATTGAATCTCACTAAGTGGGTTTTAAATTTTTCTTTGTAAAAAACGATCTCTAAATGAAAATACGAATCAACCTCTGCAACAGTAACCAAGAAAGTTCTAGATCTTGTAAAATGAAGGTCTGATTTTATAAAGCGCTTCAAGAGAACTTTAAGGTTCTCGATGCTAACCTTAAGGTTAACTTTGAAATGCAATGTCTCAATCAAACCGGGCTTAAAAGTGATTAATTATAAACGCTTCCAGTACTATTACATAAAGCTTTTTTAATTATAGGAAAGCGCGTTATTAATTAACGCCAATTAGAGTTGGTGATAACAAAAAACTAGGATTTAAAAGAATTATCAAACGTGAAATTATAAGCCCTTTGCTAAATTGTTTTTAAAACAATTGTATGAACTTTTAGAAACGGCTATTGCAATCATATGAACTATTTAACAATTATTGATGAATGCGAAATTGCCCTTTTTACAGTTTATAGATCCGACACTAATGAAGAACCATTTCAAATTCACAGTATAGTTTGGTCAACTGAAAAGTCACTAATTATCTGTATCAAATGTAATTATTCGACACAGAAATTTAATTAACCTAAAAGTTAACATCAAATGAATTCAAAATAGTTTTCAATTATTTGATGTAATTCGCTTGTAAAATACTTTAAATTAATTTACAGTCAAGAGTAGACGCTGTAGGAGATTATGTCCAAAAATAAAATAAATATTTGGAGTTGTGTTTTGCGGAAAACTAAACCATATATGCCCTAAAAAACACGAAAAGTTATCTCATGTCATTCGACTTTGCCTTCAGTTTTATATATCGCTGTAAAAAAACAATTCTTTTTCAGGGAATTCATGTATTTATATGCTGTTTCATATTTACTTTCTCATATTTTCTTAAGATTCATAACAACCTTTCAGGAGATGAAGGTCGACGAACGAGAAAAAGAATACAAAATATTTTAATATTAAATAAGCAATTTATCTTTCTGAACGTATACTGGCCAATTTCGCTTGCTTACGGTTTTTAGTTGTTTGGTTTATCGTATTTGCTTTGTTTTTACCTAAATTTAATGAATAAAACAAAAACCTAACCATTTTTCATCATGATGATGAAAAATACGATTTTGTCGAAACGTCGATATAATGGACTTTTCAAACGCCACAAATCAACACGGTTTCGTAGCCTAAAACCTATATCAATTATTTTGCTAATTAGTTTAACATCTGCAAAGCAATTTTTGTTGTCTACATGCGCCAACAAAACGTTAAAGATCCAATCAAAATGTTTGGATAATTCTTTTACACAAAAGGTTGTTCGTTTTTCCGCAAAGCTATATTTGCACTTTAAATTTTTAACATGAGGGTGAAATTGATCGTTCGTGTTGACGTTTAGATATCGTGGGAGATGAAATATTTTAAAGCGTATGCTACAGTTTACTATATTATTTAAAAATATCGATTGGTACAGTTTCTACATCGAAAATATTGCAGTTTTGTTTCTTGAGTTCCAACAAAAGCTTTGAAAACATAGCAGTTCCCTTGTGCCCGTAATAACAGTAAGCAAATTATATCTCCTTTGTGTGCCTTTATTTCTGATTTTTTCTTCCGCAAGAAATAACCTATATTTTGAAATTTTACCTCAGCATTCAAATTCACAGCGTTGAATTATTAAATGTATAATACACACTGAACATACGATTTTTATAAAAATGCATTTTTTGGAATTTTCGTTTTAAATACCTAGAATTTTGTACTTTTTCTACAATAATCATAGTTAAACTTAATATAAAGTAGTTCTATAAACTGTACTAAAAAAAAAATTAGTTTAGCTATAAAGTGTTCGGGTTTATCTTTAAAAAATTATTCTTAAAAAAATGCGTGTAAATAATCTTGGAGGAAGAAAAACATCGCATTTTTCACCGTCCCAACACTCAAGTTAAAAGTGAGTTCCACATTAAATTCCTTATAAATTTAACAAACTTGAAAGGTTATCCATGAACAGAAAGAAATATGAAGGAAACGAAATTACTGTTTAAAACCGGTGAGCGGGCGATTCAAATACGAAAACTGGTGGTTTAGTAATAAACTTAAAACAGATTTGCAATATTGCTTCATTTGCATTTTCCTTGTCAGATTAACGAACTCATTTTTCATTTCTGAATTCGGGAACAATGCAGATTCGTTGATGTGGAAAGTTGCGAACTCGCGTAATTAGTTCGCCATATACATTGAGCCGTGGGATATGAAACGGATATAATATAAATACAGGCGATTAATCAACATTTATGCTGTTGAAAACTTGCCATGCATAGATATATCTGCATAATTTATAACTAACTGGCTTACTATTGATCCAATTAGGTACCTAGCGAGAAATCTCGTGTCTTCAACATTTCCGTATTCATCTTCGTGTGTTGTTATCGTTCATCCGTAACACTCGCCGCTAATAAAAAGATAAATATAGCTAATGTACAAGTTTCCGTCGGCATTAGGATTAGCTGATAAAAACACGAATAAATGTGGCAATCCATCACAGAAAACAATCATTCTTCGGTTTGTTCTGCTCCCTTTTCTTGCTTTAAATGTATGACCCGTGCGGCAACAGTAATTTGAGATTGTTTTAAAAAAAAAATTCTACGACCACTAAGGTAAATGAATCTTACCGTACAGCCTGCATGCATAGTAAACGGGTCCTTACGCACGGTAAGCAAAAAGCACATTTTTTTTAAGAAATGATCAAAGTAGACTCACGTCAAACGCTTCCTGCCTAGTAAGTGAGTTATAACGCGCGGTAAGCAAAACGCACACTTGTCTAGAAATGTCAAAGTAGGCTTACGTCAAAATTGACAATACAGCGTAATTGCATGTGTATATTAGCCAAAAAGCCGTTAAAATCGTAGGTATTATGTGATCGTAGAAAAAGTAAGCTACATATCACGAGTTGTAAGCAATTACGCACTCGTTGAAATACGCACTCGCGTAAAGAAGATGCTTCCTTAACAGTATTACTTGCTTCTAAAATCGTTCCTTGATGAGAGATTCTTCCAAGTTAAACATGAAGATGGTTTATCTGAATATCATCCTGTTCAAACTGGTGTTCCTCAAGGAAGCGTCCTAGGCCCCTCTCTGTACAACATATATCTACACAGCTGACATAACAATATTGTTGTGGACGACACAGCACTACTCTCTTCATAGATGGCGCATAAACGTGAATATAGATAAATCTACGTACATCCTAGTATTCGTTTTCCATTTTGACCTTAAACGTTCGCTGAGATAAATTTGACTCCAGGAGCTGACTGACTATATTGAACAGGAAGCATTTTCTTTAATTTCATTAGTGATCCTTTATGCCAGACCTTGTCAAATGCTTTAGCACCATCGAGGAATGTTGCCGAACAAATTTTGTTTTCTTCTAAAGACTTCTCTATGTCATATTATTTGATGAACCACCGTAGGGTGGAGCGTTTGTCACGAAATCTAAACTGATGAGGTGGAATAAGTTGTTTTCTCGCGATAATGATGTTCGTCCTTTTTAATATCAGCTTCTCAAAAAGCTTTGATATTATAGGTAGAAGTGAAATTGGCCTATATGATGTAATCTCATCGATCTGTACAAATGGCAATAATTATGTCATACGAATTTTATACAAAAACGTTTTGAAATAAATTTCTTTCAGTTTGCATTCAAATATTTTCAACAAAACCAACGCTATTAAATTAAATCCAATTACAAAATAATAAATTTCAGCAGGCATCAAATTATACATTATTTTAAATCATTTCAGAATAAATGATAGTCAGTTAATTATTTCAAATATTTCTCGTGGAACAAAATTAATAACACGTAGCCTTTCAGGTTTTATCTTTGAACACACGTTATTCTTTTTAACGCTCCGCCGCACTCCAACGTATATTAACGATAACGGCATTAGCTGTAATAATTTCTGTCTGACCTGTTATCGTGCCCAATGCCCTTTTTGTATTGGATAGTCTATCGAATCAATAAATTAATAGAGCATCGTAAACAAAAGCTCCAGCTTTTCAAGTGGAATTCCGTTTGTCAGTGCCATACGTTTCATGCCCTGTTGGCTGGAATATTTTAATTTAGCTCAAATAACACAGAGTTTTCAATGTGTTGCACTATTGAAAATGAATTGTGGTTTCAATTGAGTTTCTACAGACCTATAAACGTATAGCAAATGGTTTATTTTTAGGAGATAAATACAGGATATCTAATTAGGATGTTAAATTTAAATGTTTCGTTGTGGATCTTCTTAATATAGCCAATTTTGGCTAGGCGATCTGAGTGCCCGGATGCAGTCCTGTTTACTTCCGACGAGCCAAGAGCTTGTAACGCTGCTTGGTTGTCGGAAACTATGAATATTTTTTTGTTATTAAAATCTCTAAATTAGCATCCTTTGCCTTAAAATAAAAACAAATATGGCGTTATTATGATAAGCTTTTGGTAATAAATGTGAGATATAAAATGTTTGTGATGAACTTTAAAGTCCATTTCTATTTTTGTTTCTGCTTCTTAGCAATCGTTGGGCCCCCGCTAAATTGTAAACGGCGATATGTTCGGTTTCAATCATTACTGAAACAGAGAATATCTATACCGTTACTTGTGTTGCACGAAATTGCAAGTATTACCGATAAAGTTGTTAATACACAATGTAATGGAGAAAAGTGAAGCTCACTTATTTCAAGTAAGATATTTTACTGCTTGTGGGAGTCTTCCCAGCATAGACGGTAAATTCGCGTTTGTGTTTAATGAATAAAAATTAAATAGTGAGAAAACCGGTTTTGGGAATTATTTATATCGTTTTCGTTCTTGAATGAAAAATAATAATCTCGTTTCGGTTTTAGTTTTCATAAAAATTTCGGTTAATTTCGTTTAACGTTTTCGTTTTCATTCCGTTCTCAGTCCCTGGTGCAAAGTGTTAATTCATTTTTAGTTAAATCTTAAATAGTTTAGTCAAACTAAATTATCGGAACTTCTTCTCTAAATATGTTTCAATAAACAAGTAAATTGGTTTTTTTCAAGTTAATTGGTCAAAAAAGAGGAGCAATATGCCTAGGCAACTCTGCAGCGGTTCACCCGGGGGGTAGGGGGCAAGGGGTTCTTGCACCCCCTTAAAAACAAACAAAGTAGCACTACTTAGTTTGCCCAAATCGGACCGGCTGTGTCCGTATATTCTTTATTTCATCGAATTACCAATAAAAATAAGTTCAACCCCCCATCCTCCAAGATTTAATCCTGAGTGCTTCACTGCAAGTCTATATTTAATTAGTCCTTGTGCCTTTTAATAAAGCAGATTTCTTTCAAGGAAATAAAAAAGCAGTGAACTAAAAAAATACACAAAGAAACAACAATTTTCTCAGCTTTTATAAAGCTGAATAAGTGCACAAGAATTTCTCCACAAATACCAGTTAAAATCGCCATAAATTGCCGCGAAAATCATATTATGATCTGGAAGTACCTACCGTATGATTAAAAGGTTTAATAAAGAAGTATGCATGTAATAATGCATTTTGCATAATAATGCAACTCAATAAGCTTACCACAGTATTACTCGGTAACTCCACTGTGAACGTAGGTACATGTTAATCAAGATTACTCTTGAGGCATATTACATTACACTGCCGCCACAACTTCTATTATTATATTGTATTTGTGGTGATAAATTTGCGTGTTAAGCTGCAATAAATTCACGTATTCAATTCAACAAAATCTGTATTCAAATCAATTTAATTAATGACGCAAAAGTTACGTGGCGCGATTAATTAGTTGATTGCAATGCAACATCACTTTGGCAATAAATTTTATGCATTAAATTGTTAAACACAATTTAAAAAGCGTGTATTTTATAAGTGTCACAGTTGGGTTTAAATTAAATAATACAAATTAAACTTAACGATCAATTAAAAACCCATAAAACAAACCTTAACGTTTATGTTAATTTAATGTGTAATTGATTGATTTTTTGCATTAAAAAACTAAGCACAAAATTATTCCCTACAGATCTATAATGGTTATCTAGTGGAATGTGAAGCTCTCAGCTAAGTTTTTTTGAAATCGGGCAAGAACATTCCAGGTTCACCCAATCTAATTTCTATAAAACGACAAGTAAACAGGAAGACCAGCCAATTTGAAAAAAGGGCAGCAAGTTAATGCTTTATATAACCAAAGCATGTCCCAATACAACTTACTCCTATTTATTTTAATTTTAATAGAATTTAACTTAATGACACAGAAAGTTAAATTTTTGTTATCTTGCCAAAATTTTCGATTTATTTTATCTTTAATAAGAGCTCGGTACAATTTTCAGTTATATATTAAGTAGTAATACAAAATTTTTAAAATCTGGTAAATGCGATAAGTTCCAAGCAAGACGCATGATTACATACAATGAAAACAAATAATTCAGAGCCAAACACACTTAAAAACATTTGTAAACTATTCTACATACAAAACTGTTTAAAAAAAATATTTCAATGCTGCTAGAAGTATCAACGTAGCCTATAGTGGGTTAGGAGAAAGATAAGAAGTTTTGTATAAAAAATTATGTTAAAATTTTCCTCAAAAATGTAAGTCGCCCATTCTTTTATAGATGATGATGGAATATTGCCCCATTTTCACCAACAAATTGGTAGCACTCCAAAGACTAGTTCTGTTAAAGATATTGGTTTTAGGTTATTTCATCTCTAGTAGGCTCTCTTCGTATTTTCTTTGCACTCCTTAATTATGTTATTCAAAAAAGCAGTAGGCTTAAAGTGCCCTCTTGTTGTTTCTATTATACAGGGTGTGTATAAATTGGCGGAAGCGCTACACGTGGCGATGTTCTTCGTAAAATTCCAAGTCGAAAATCTTAATACAAAAATGTTGTACCATGCTTGCTGTATCTGCATAAGGTCCTCAAAGTTTCGACATTCAGTCCTTTGATAAGCGTTATTATTTAATATTTGTTAATGAAAAAGCTTTACGAAGAACATCGCCACGTATAGCGCTTCCGCCAATTTGTACACACCCTGTATATAAATAGGATTCTATGGCTATCGCGGTCTTCCTTTTCTTAACCATTGTCTCCATGTGTCGCGATCTTGCCAATCTCCGTCCGTAGGCCTCTACTTTCCATCGTTCATCCCACTTCATCCCTCCATGGTCTTCAAGGTCTACCTCTTTTCCTTCTGCCTATAGGACTCCATTCAGTGACACGTGCTATCCATATATTTCTATCCGTTCTTCTAACACGTCCATACCAGGCCAGTCTCTTTTCTACCATGTAACTGATTACGTCTTTTTGCACTCGCATTCTTCTATTGATCCCTTCGTTGCCAAGTCTGCCCATTCTTTTAACTCCACAGCCCTTCTCCAATATTCCATTTCCATTGCAGTAATTTAACGTCTGTTCGTTTTATTTATCACCCAGTTTTCAGCTCCATGTGTTATTACTTATTATACTCCGAACCATGGTGTTATTTATTCTTGTTTTAGTATTTTTGGTAATATGCCTATCCCATAAAATTGATATTAACTTTTTTATGCTAGTTCTTGTTTTCCCTATTCTGCTTTAATTTCTTCTTCTGTTGTTCCTTTTTTGATACAATACACCCCAAATATTTACATTTTCCTCTTCCTTTTGTTATTGGGCTTCGTCCATTTCTAAATTCTTTATTTCTTCTTGGGCTGTTGTTAAATATTTTATTTTATCCAAATTAATTTCTAAACCATTATTCGTAAATCCTTCTTCCAACTTCTCTACCATAGAGCTTCTATTATGCCGTTTTTATTTGGGAATACTTCTCTTTCCAAACTTATAAAATATTATCTGGAGATTGCTAACAGTTTATTTTAAAATAAAATATTTTTTGTATTTATTGTTTCTTTTAATGAAATGTAAATATGTCCACAAAATACGACCAACTGTAAGTTATAAAAAAAAAAGAGTGCGTGTAACACGCGCGGCTTACATTTACACTTTTATGCCGATTAAAACGATTTAATCGCTTTGTCCATAATCGGTCGTGACGTTCAAACAAAAATTAGCTTACCACCGAACCGACATCTAGATTATTGTAAGCGATAATGGTCTCGGTTAATGCATCTTACCTATATTTATTCGAAACGAATTAAGAAGACAATTTATTTTAAAAGTGACTTGTATCGCGAGTTTGCAAGGTCAAGTTGTAAAAGTATTAACTTTGATCGCGGAACAAAACACAAAGTCGCGTCTCTTTTTTTAAAAGGAAGTTGACGGAGAATGTGATCAATAGGGTGAAATAATAAAAGCAGGAAGTTTCTTTGATGGCCTCGTTAATAATTTCTTTTGAAGAGTTCTTTTTCGCTTATCAATGCGATTCGAGGTACTACAAAAAAAACTTAAGTACATAATTAAACACGACTTTTGAACGTAAAGCAATTCCATTTTGCACAAAACACCTTAGAACATTGAAGAACAAATGAGGATTAAAAGTATTTCTGAGAACTACGCAAAAAGTATCTGTAGGCCATGAAAGCAACATTTTTGCCTAAGTGACAGCTATAACAAAATTTGGATTTGAAAACTGATCACAATAAACTATTAATTCAATTATGCTTTATTTTAAAATGCTACATTTAGGCACATAATAGGTTTCTAGCTACCTTATAGATTTCTCTTTTACAATAACAAATTATGTACACTTGTAGTATGGCGTAAAGACGCTCGGTCTACATGACAAAGTTAATTAATATCTCTAAAATACTTTTACGTGCACGTGTATGGCTACTAGGGTTTCTCATATTTGACCATTGTGCTTGTCCCGGGATTCCGGGAAGAAATCGGCCTTTGTCCCGGGATTTCCCGGGATCCCGGAATGTAATAAATTATGTCAATATTTTTAAATAAATAATCAAAAAAACTTAAGGGAGCGGTTTATTACTTAAAAACAACTCCAAGTCATATATGTAATACATTTTGCTCCATGATTATTACAAATAACTCAATAATATTGGTGAGATAAACATACATTTGGGAATTATAACCTTTCTATTCCAATTTCATATTGATGAATACAATAATATAATTTTTACAATGAATTTTTGTAATGTGATTTAAGAAAACAAAGGTGATCTGTGCTTCAGTCAATTAGTCTTCTTCTTAATGTATTAACAAAAAGTCCTGCTGCATAAAATGCTCTCGCTGTCTCTACTGATGTAGGTGAAATTGTCTTGAGAGCATCTAGCAGCAAAGAAACATCGTTATTATAAATAAAATTTCATTTATAAGCTATTTTGCTTTGAATTATCAGGGTGCACAAAAATAAAACTGTAAAAGTATTTTAAAGATATTAACTTTGTAATGGAGACCGGGCTTCTTTGCGCCATACTAAAAGAGAAAAATTATTTTGAAGTTTTTCCATAATTTACTGTTAGTAAAGACATTTTAAGCATAAAATTCTGATAATTTATGATAGTATTACAAATATCTTAGCACAAAATAAATGAAAACAACACTTTTTTTAAATCCCGGGAATTCCCGGGACAAAAAGCATTTCTCGGGATATATAAAATAGCTTAAAATGGACCGGGATCCCGGGAAAAAAACCCTAATGGCTACCTTAACGAATTGCTCTATGTGCTTGGGGTTTACGGACGAATTAGTTAAAACATATACAAACATGACAGCTCACGTGATTCCAACCAAATCGCCATACAGACAACACTACGCGGCCATTTCGGGAATTAAATTGTCATACCTCGAATCGAACGAACAGTAATATATCTTAACAGCAAACATTTCCAAAAAAAATTGCAATGAACAAGTTTTATCGCCCAACATTCCTTAATATTGGGGCCATGTATCGACAGAAAACAATCTTCAACAACAGCTATAAAACGAAACAATGAAAACGTTCATTTTCAACACCCATATCACAAGTTTTTATTAAAAATAGATACCTAGACATTTTTAAATTCTCTACAAAAGCTTGCTCGCGAAACCCGAGCCGGATTTGAAATTTTAAGTGAAGTGGCACGTGCATTTAATCTTAAAAAACCCATTTCCCGATAGACTCGCGGCGATCAGAAATATTAAAAGTGGTGAAATGGTCGTTTAATTATTGTGGGTTCTGTAAAAATATTTTAAAAAAATTAAATCCGCAAAAACTTCAATGCCAACACAACTAAATCAATTTTATTATCAACAATTTCACGAACGTCCATTCACATTATGCAAATGCGGACACAAATTCATTTTCATTACTGTTATTACCAAACATTAACCATTATTTGAATTCATTGTATTGTATTTAATAAAACACCCGATGCGGGCAATCAGAGCCAAATTTAAATTCACTTTGCATATTGCCATAAACAATTACGCAATTACAATCTGTTTTATGATACTTTCCTTGACTGAAATTTATATCGCAAGTTTTGTTTGATGTAGAAGCACTTTTCACTTGATTTTATCACGGCGAAAAGTTTTTTTTTTACTTCCTGAACACGAAGTTACAAACTTACAGTCATGAAAATAAATTGGATCCAAGTCGCTCGAAAGAAGTTCAATTATTTATGAATTTCAAAATGGTTTTCGGGGAATAATATTCCGCTTTTTTTTTCATGGGGCGCTTCTAGCGATGCAATCTTTTCTGTGGTTCGTACCCACGAAATAAAACGAGGCATTTTAAAGCGATCTGAGTTATTTATTGAGGCAGAATTAACGTTTGGTTGAATCAGACAGATAGCTAAGACAACGGTATATTTCGAATATTTGAATAGTACAGCTTGTAGCTCTTGCTGAAGTTATTTTCAGTCCAATAAATTTAATAAGATAGTTCTGATTAGTTAGTTACAACCAGAATTAAATTATATATTCCCTCATAAAGAATTTTGTTAGACAGCATCTTTAATTAAAAGTTGAGTATTTTTTGCTGTTTAAAATCAAACCTTGCTGCCTTAAAAATTTGTTTATAAAGGGGGGCCCTATTTTTTTTTGGCAGGACTTTAACAGTCAAGACAAAAACTCATTTTAAAGATACAGGGTTTTGAAATTTTCTAAAAAATATCGATAATTTTTAATCGTTTCCCAACCAGTAAATATATTTAAACCAAATTTGGTATACAGCACCACCCTATAGGTTACCACATTCGGTGAGAATATCAAGCCCCCACAAGCAACCAGTGGCGGAGTTGTGGGGGTTGAGTTTCAATAATTTTTATAAAAAACCAGAACGGCCCTGTTTAAAATAGTTCTTGAACTTGTTTTTGGGTAAAGCATTTTATTCTAAACAAAAAGTGTCTTTACACTTTTCTTCGTATCTGCCACCGTTTAGCGCGGAATTCGATTTATTTTACTATTCTCGCAAAAAACTAGCTCATAAATTCGATCTAAAAATATCGCCAATGTTCGAAATAAAGATGTAATTATCGATTTTTGCGTTTTTATTAACAGAACATGCTAATAATAAGGAAAGAAGTTCCGCTAAATTAACGATTGATGATCCACATTTTGAGCATTTATTCTGCAACTTGCAATTCTCTGCTTTTCGCAATAATTTTACAAGTAGATCGAACATGTGAGCTAATTTTTCGCGAGAATAGTAAAATAAATCAAATTTCGCGCCAAATGGTAGCAGATACGCAGAAAAGTCAAGAAATACTTTTTGTTGAGAATAAAATGCTCTACTCAAAAACAAGTTCTAGTTTGATTTGTACAGGGCCGTCCTAGTTTTTTATAAAATTTATTGAAACTAAAACACCACAACTCCGCCACTGTTTGCTTGTGGGGCTTGACATTCTCACCGAATGTGGTAACCTGTAAGTTGGTGCTGTATACCAAGTTTGGTTTACATATATCTACTGGTTGGCAGACGGTTAAAAATTATCGATGTTTTTTCAAAAATTTCAACAGCCTGTATCTTTAAAATAAAGCGTTTATGGACCCATGTTAATATGGAATATTCGCTTTAAAATGGGTTTTTTTGTCGACTGTTAGTCCTGCTACAAAAAAGTGGACCACGCTGTATAAGGGCATGCAGGCGAGTAATATGTAATGTTAAAGGAATATAATTTTGATCAAAACATTTTGAACAATATGGCAAATCTTAATTTTAGTTGAATATGAGATGTGACAAATATATCCTATTTCCTCTCCGTAATTTCAACTTTTGCAACAGACAAAAATCGAGCTAGGTACTATAATTTTCGCACAATTTATTCCGCGGTTATGCAAAATGTTTTTGTCCTTTTTTTCTGACGTTGGTAAGGGCGTCATGTGTTACTATTGTCGCGGTTGGTGCAGTTTGTCTACGATACATTACCATAACTGCGCACTTATTCAAGTTTTCTGCATTTCGCTTCACATTTCTTGCACCCTCTCGCTTGTAGAACGGCGTTATTTCATCTTCCCGTGATATTTTATTAATCTAAACTGTAATAGGTATGTATTGTTTTAAAACAAAGGCGATTTTTCAGTATGGAACTCTTTGTTTCGTTTCATATTATTAAACGGAGTTATTGAGATAAATTACACAAGACATTGCTTCTGTTTTATAATAAAAACAAAAACTGTAATATACACAATAAAAGCTTAATCGAAATACCTTATTCCAAAAATTTGGATTAAAATCACTCTTACAATTTAGCCAAAAAAAATATAGAATTGATGATTTTTGAGGTATTTTAAAGTGGCCAAAAATAGTTGTATTTTTCATATTTATCTAGAAAAATTAGTGTACCGGTTGAATTTTTTAAAAATGTATCCATAAGTAATATTTGTAAGGACTGACGACCTAACCTCATGAAAAAGAGCCACAGAAACATCTGCAAGGATGCCCTTTGCTCCAAAAGGAGCAAAAAGGAGATAGGGGAAAGTACCCATGAATGGGACAATTTTCTTAATTGTTGACAAATTTTTCAGTAATAGCTCAGATGAATATGCTGTGTTACCCCAGTAATGTGTTTTAATGTAACAAAAGTGTTTTGAAACAAGTAAACGTGATTTGTAACGTTAACAAATTTTTATAAATAGAAATATATTTTGAGTGCGATGTCCCAATATGGGAACACTTGTTCCTAGAGTGGGACATGCGAAATCAATGAATGGGACGCCACATATAATTTTTATTTATTATATAGTAAACAACTTGAAATGTTATAAACATAAATGCAAGATGAGATAATATAAAATATATAAGATAACATAACAGACAGCGTTTTTTAAAACTTTACAACATTATAAATAATATTAAAGAATTTTTCCAATGTCTTTTTCTAAATAAAAAAAATTTTATTAGCCATTTTCTACCTGCTTTTTTATTTTCTTCCCACTTTTTCGGAAGATTAATTCTTTAAAGCTACATGCTACAGCAAACTGATATGCTAGTTATCTGGCTTGCAGTGTAGTTAATCCGTGACACATTCTTGAAGCAGACTGAAAATATTCGGATAATGCTGTTTCCTCATTTTTTGAAAATATTCTGCGATTTCCAATATTTGGATCGTGTTTAAAAGTGTGGGTTCTCGTTTTGCTTTATTAACAGCTCTATGTAAAGAAGATTTAGAAATACCTGTGCATTTTGCAACTTCCCGAATAGAAACCTTATTTTTAATTATTTCACGTGCCGCCGATTCCATTGCGTTGAAGAAACGCGGATCCTTTTCTGTTTTTCCATTTTATCCTTTAAAGTTTAAATTATGCAAAAAATATCTAAATATTTATAACAAAAACTGTTTTAGAGTAAGAATATATAAATTCTTTAAATAAAAAAAGTTATCCTTGTTTGCGACGTGTCCCAATTAAGGATCAGTAATATGTCCCATTCAGAGGATAGGGACATTTTGTCAAACATAACTTTACTGACACTTAACCTAAAAGCTAATTGACTTGAAGTTTTGTTATTAAATAGGTATAATATGCATGTACTTAAATAAGTTGTTGGAGTTACCGAATTTCATTAAACTTTTTCAAGATATCATTGAGTTCACAAACAACAATATTTACTTTTTAGTTACACAATTTTAATTCTGATATTACACGATTGTATATCAACATGAGAACTTCAAAATGGGATAGTACATTAGGTACGCGATCTACCATCTATTGGTGAGTGCACGTACATAAAGATTTGTGTTTAACTATAGTGTATTAAGAATGTCCCATCCAAGGACTGTCCCATTCATGGGTACTTTCCCCTACTACTACTGCCATCTACATGCTAAGATCCTTCTTAAATAAACTTACCCTTTTTCCCTGCAATCTAGGATTAGCAGTAGGTACGTTTCACGGCCAGTATCTGAAATAAAACAAACAGGGTTAATATTTCTGAAAACTTTATTTTACGATGTTCTTGTTTACGCGAAAACACAGAAACAGAATGGACATATATCTGACAAACTGGATTTCCAGGAAGACAAATCCTAAAATCTCTTTGATTTATAAGTGCGCTCATCTACAGATGTATTTATAAGGCAGTTGTATACGTTAATGATGATTTAACCGTTTTCTTATTACAGCACAAGTAATATCAAAATTTTGTGAAATATCTAAGTCTTCTTTTTCATATTCTTACACCTTTCTACTGTTAGGTGTGAGACTTTTATTTCTTTTTATGCATGTGGCCTCTTTTTGTATGCTTAGTAGTAGTATGGTTGGTTAGTTCTCTAACATTACTCTACTCAATCTCTCTCTTTGTGGTAGCTTCTTTCTCCTCCTCATTCCAAGCTTTCCGTGGTCTTCCTTTTCGATTTTTCCTCCCGTTTGCCTTTCTGGGCTTCTTGTCTTCTCCCATTTTATATACATGACCTAGTCATCATCGTTGTGCCTCTTGGATTTTTTTTTCTATTGGTTGTACTTTTAGGTTATTAGTTTAGTACTTCACATTTCTGTTTTCCAGGCTAGTCCATATTTATTTTCTTCATAAATAAATAATTAAGTACCCATAATAATTGCATTACAGACAGACTTATGGAAAGACCGTTTTGTGTAATCGATTTTCATATTTCACTTCTATAAATACTTAAAATAATATTTTCATGGCGTTTTGCAGTTATCTTCGAAAAATATGTAAATCAAAAATAAACTATAAATACTCTTGTTTATTAAAAATTTCGTTATTTGTAAGCCAAAACGACTGTAAATTTAAAAAAAACAGGCATTTTATGTTTCCTTTACTGTTCCAAACGACTGTAAATTTATTTATTTAATGCTTTTCCTCTCTGAAAATTTTAAAACTATAAAATTATATTATATAATAAATTGCATGAATAGTTTAAATCGTATATCAGTAGCGTTTATGAAATTGGAAGCTCAAAGCTTGGAAAAAAGCCAATGTTAATAAAAAGCCGAACAAACTGCCTGTGCCACAGTGTTTCAAGTTTGCATATTAATTAGATTTCGTATTCTCTCGCGTGATTTTCTATTTTAATTAGTGTACTTGTCGCAAAGCCGTCATGAGCCTTTTTGGAAAACTAGCGGCTCAGAAACTGGCGTAAATTGTAATAAAACTACAAAAGCGGCATAAGCACTATGGCCGTCGTATATTTCTCGCAGATTTTGCAGATTTATGGTCTAAATGAAGTTGATACTACCGGCCTAGGGAAACAATTTTTCTGTGCCGTTTGCTTTATGTAACGGTCTCCAGCAGCATACATTATGAACGAGTTTTTCACACCAAGTGTTATTTTATTGCAAAAAGTATAATAAATTTATGTTGTAAGGAAAATGTATTTATTTGAGAATCTAAATAAATGAACAACATAAAAATTATAAACCCCTTCTTATAGAAAAGTTACCAACCCCTGACGAACCCGTATAGTGTCCAATTCGCGTTTGCAGAAACAGGAAGGCAAATCAAGTCAAGTCGTGCATAAATTAATATTCCATCGATATTTCTTAACTTTCTTTATATGTACCTATCAGCAAATCTTGGATTATTTCAGTGTACTTGAATACACACTGCGTTTTTTACTTGTAGCGTCCTCTTAATTTGTTGTAAATTACCGTTGTCTCTGTATTTACCCATTACCAATGTAACTACGATGTTAACATCAAAATTTAATTTGCGTTTTAGCCAACCGCTGCATATTGGCACCGTAATAGTAGTGTACACTGACAGATTGATAGTAGCTGTAAGGACTGCGTTTGTCGTTAACATATTATATGTTTGTGTTTAGCGTGTAGTGTGTTGTCACCTCTGACTGTCATTTGTGTTGCTAACACTACCGTTTCTAGTTCGGTGGACACTTTTGTTTTAATAGCTGTAATTACGCTGGTTTGGGTAAATTGGAATTCATCGTATAATTTGAATTTCAATAACCGTGTTATTTAGTCCTATGACTCTTTTTTCAATTTGGCGTCGTTTTTAGGCGTCTGCTGAGCTAAATCATACAATTTTGTAACTACAGTCGTTACCTGAGGTTTAAATATTCATATTTACCAACGACTTTGCAGTAATATTACTGAAATTTCAAGCGATGTACCATTTTAATAGTTCTTTATTTATTATGAAATGTTATCAGCAGTAATATAACAAGCGCATTGAAAATTTTTGGTAAATAAGCCCGAATGCAAGTTAAGCTAAAAAAAAAACACGAGTGCACGAAGTGCACGAGTGATTTTTTCTGATTCAAATTGCATGAGTGAAGATTTGTCAAAAATTATAGATTATTTGCAATGCACGAGTTATATTTTGCCAGAAAATTTCCTTCACCTAACCTACCTGTCAAATTAAATGTACGCTATGTCAAATTTTACAAGTACTATCAGAGTGGTGCGTCAGGGGTGTGGTTTAATCTAAAGTAAAGTAACGCTACTGGTCGCCGAAATTCGTCAAAAAGTTACTAAGACCAAAATATTTAATTCCCTCCAAATTTATATTTTCGACCAATTACAAACTCAGATTTCTCAGAAACGACCAATAAACGCACGAAAATCTGTTAATTGCGAAAAGGATATTATCTGTGTATGATTATGTTTATTGGTCGTTTCTAGAAAATCTGAGTTTGTTATTGGTCGAAAACGCAAATTTGACGAGAGGATCAACATCTGACAGGGGAATGTAAAATTATTACCTTGTTATAATGCTCCTATTGGATAGTCTCTAGGCTTAAGATATTGACTTGAATTTTTCATGATATGTTTATCATGCTTATCTACAACGAAACAATGATTTAGGAAACGATACAATATTTTGTTTGAAAGAAACTTCAACGATTAACTCAAGAAAGCAAAATGTCCTTACTATTATGCTCCTTTCAAGACACATATTCCTGAATAATTTTTTAACCGCTTAAAATATTAACTTGAAATTTTCAGGATATGTTTATAATGCTTATCTACAATGAAAAAATAATTAAGAATACGATCCAATATTTCGTTTGTAAGAAACTTCAACAATTATCTCAACAAAGAAAAATTTCCTTACTATTGACCTCCTATCGAGACACATATTCCCAAATAATTTTTCAACCGCTTAAGGTATTGACTTGCATTTTTCGGGATATGTTTATCATACTTATCTACAATGAAAAAATAATTTAGGATACGATCCAATATTTTGTTTGTAAGAAACTTTAACAATTATCTCAACAAAGCAAAATTTCCTTACTATTAACCTCCATTCGAGAAACATATTCCCGAATATTTTTACAACCGCTTAAGATATTGACTTGAAAATTTCAGGATATGTTTATGATGCTTATCTACAACGAAAAAATAATTTAGGATACGATCCAATATTTTGTTTGTAAGAAACTTCAACAATTATCTTAACAAAGCAAAATTTCCTTACTATTGGCCTCTTATCGAGACACATATTCCCGAATAATTTTTCAACCGCTTAAGGTATTGACTTGCATTTTTCAGGATATGTTTATTATACTTATTTACAACAAAAAAATAATTTGGGATGCGATCCAATATTTTGTTTGTAAGAAACTTCAACAATTAACAAAGCAAAATTTCCATACTATTGACCTCCTATCGAGACACATATTCCCGAATAATTTTTCAACCGCTTAAGGTATTGACTTGCATATTTCAGGATATGTTTATCATACTTATCTACGACGAAAAAATAATTTAGGATACGATCCAATATTTTGTTTGTAAGAAACTTTAACAATTAACTCAACAAAGCAAAATGTCCTTACTATTAACCTCCGTTCGAGAAACATATTCCCGAATATTTTTAAAACCGCTTAAGATATTGACTTGAAAATTTTAGGATATGTTTATGATGATTATCTACAACAAAAAAATAATTTAGGATACGATCCAATATTTTGTTTGTAAGAAACTTCAACAATTATCTCAACAAAGCAAAATTTCCTTACTATTAACCTCCATACGAGAAACATATTCCCGAATATTTTTACAACCGCTTAAGATATTGACTTGAAAATTTCAGGATATGTTTATGATGCTTATCTGCAACGAAAAAATAATTTATGATACGATCCAATATTTTGTTTGTAAGAAACTTTAACAATTAACTCAACAAAGCAAAATGTCCTTACTATTAACCTCCGTTCGAGAAACATATTCCCGAATATTTTTAAAACCGCTTAAGATATTGACTTGAAAATTTTAGGATATGTTTATGATGATTATCTACAACAAAAAAATAATTTAGGATACGATCCAATATTTTGTTTGTAAGAAACTTCAACAATTATCTCAACAAAGCAAAATTTCCTTACTATTAACCTCCATACGAGAAACATATTCCCGAATATTTTTACAACCGCTTAAGATATTGACTTGAAAATTTCAGGATATGTTTATGATGCTTATCTGCAACGAAAAAATAATTTATGATACGATCCAATATTTTGTTTGTAAGAAACTTCAACAATTATCTCAACAAAGCAAATTTTTTTTACTATTAACCTCCATTCGAGAAACATATTCCCGAATATTTTTACAACCGCTTAAGATATTGACTTGAAAATTTTAGGATATGTTTATGATGCTTATCTACAACGAAAAAATAACTTAGGATACGATCCAATATTTTGTTTGTAAGAAACTTCAACAATTAACAAAGCAAAATTTCCTTACTATTGGCCTCCTATCGAGACACATATTCCCGAATAATTTTTCAACCGCTTAAGGTATTGACTTGCATTTTTCAGGATATGTTTATCATACTTATCTACAACGAAAAAATAATTTAGGATACGATCCAATATTTTGTTTGTAAGAAACTTTAACAATTAACTCAACAAAGCAAAATGCCTTACTATTAACCTCCGTTCGATAAACATCCTCCCGAATATTTTTAAAACCGCTTAAGGTATTGACTTGCATTTTTCAGGATATGTTTATCATACTTATCTACAACGAAAAAATAATTTAGGATACGATCCAATATTTTGTTTGTAAGAAACTTCAACAATTATATCAACAAAGCAATATTTCCTTACTATTGACCTCCTATCGAGACACATATTCCCAAATAATTTTTCAACCGCTTAAGGTATTGACTTACATTTTTCAGGATGTGTTTATCATACTTATCTACAACGAAAAAATAATTTAGGATACGATCCAATATTTTGTTTGTAAGAAACTTCAACAATTAACAAAGCAAAATTTCCTTACTATTGACCTCCTATCGAGACACATATTCCCGAATAATTTTTCAACCGCTTAAGGTATTGACTTGCATTTTTAAGGATATGTTTATCATACTTATCTACAACGAAAAAATAATTTAGGATACGATCCAATATTTTGTTTGTAAAAAACTTCAACAATTATCTCAACAAAGCAAAATTTCCTTACTATTAACCTCCATTCGAGAAACATATTCCCGAATATTTTTACAACCGCTTAAGATATTGACTTGAAAATTTCAGGATATGTTTATGATGCTTATCTACAATGAAAAAATAATTTAGGATACGATCCAATATTTTGTTTGCAAGACACTTCAACAATTATCTCAACAAAGCAAAATTTCCTTACTATTAACCTCCATTCGAGAAACATATTCCCGAATATTTTTACAACCGCTTAAGATATTGACTTGCATTTTTCAGGATATGTTTATCATACTTATCTACAACGAAAAAATAATTTAGGATACGATCCAATATTTTGTTTGTAAAAAACTTTAACAATTAACTCAACAAAGCAAAATTTCCTTACTATTGGCCTCTTATCGAGACACATATTCCCGAATAATTTTTCAACCGCTTAAGGTATTGACTTGCATTTTTCAGGATATGTTTATTATACTTATCTACAACGAAAAAATAATTTGGGACGCGATCCAATATTTTGTTTGTAAGAAACTTCAACAATTAACAAAGCAAAATTTCCTTACTATTGACCTCCTATCGAGACACATATTCCCGAATAATTTTTCAACCGCTTAAGGTATTGACTTGCATTTTTCAGGATATGTTTATTATACTTATCTACAACGAAAAAATAATTTAGGATACGATCCAATATTTTGTTTGTAAGAAACTTTAACAATTAAGTCTACAAAGCAAAATTTCCTTACTATTAACCTCCATTCGAGAAACATATTCCCGAATATTTTTACAACCGCTTAAGATATCGACTTGAAAATTTTAGGATATGTTTATGATGCTTATCTACAACGAAAAAATAATTTATGATACGATCCAATATTTTGTTTGTAAGAAACTTCAACAATTATCTCAACAAAGCAAATTTTTTTTACTATTAACCTCCATTCGAGAAACATATTCCCGAATATTTTTACAACCGCTTAAGATATTGACTTGAAAATTTTAGGATATGTTTATGATGCTTATCTACAACGAAAAAATAATTTAGGATACGATCCAATATTTTGTTTGTAAGAAACTTCAACAATTAACAAAGCAAAATTTCCTTACTATTGGCCTCCTATCGAGACACATATTCCCGAATAATTTTTCAACCGCTTAAGGTATTGACTTGCATTTTTCAGGATATGTTTATCATACTTATCTACAACGAAAAAATAATTTAGGATACGTTCCAATATTTTGTTTGTAAGAAACTTTAACAATTAACTCAACAAAGCAAAATTTCCTTACTATTAACCTCCGTTCGATAAACATCCTCCCGAATATTTTTAAAACCGCTTAAGGTATTGACTTGCATTTTTCAGGATATGTTTATGATGCTTATCTACAACGAAAAAATAATTTAGGATACGATCCAATATTTTGTTTGTAAGAAACTTTAACAATTATCTCAACAAAGCAAAATTTCCTTACTATTAACCTCCATTCGAGAAACATATTCCCGAATATTTTTACAACCGCTTAAGATATTGACTTGAAAATTTCAGGATATGTTTATGATGCTTATCTACAACGAAAAAATAATTTAGGATACGATCCAATATTTTGTTTGTAAGAAACTTCAACAATTATCTTAACAAAGCAAAATTTCCTTACTATTGGCCTCTTATCGAGACACATATTCCCGAATAATTTTTCAACCGCTTAAGGTATTGACTTGCATTTTTCAGGATATGTTTATTATACTTATTTACAACAAAAAAATAATTTGGGATGCGATCCAATATTTTGTTTGTAAGAAACTTCAACAATTAACAAAGCAAAATTTCCTTACTATTGACCTCCTATCGAGACACATATTCCCGAATAATTTTTCAACCGCTTAAGGTATTGACTTGCATATTTCAGGATATGTTTATCATACTTATCTACAACAACAAAATAATTTAGGATACGATCCAATATTTTGTTTGTAAGAAACTTCAACAATTAACAAAGCAAAATTTCCTTACTATTGACCTCCTATCGAGACACATATTCCCGAATAATTTTTCAACCGCTTAAGGTATTGACTTGCATTTTTCAGGATATGTTTATCATACTTATCTACAACGAAAAAATAATTTAGGATACGATCCAATATTTTGTTTGTAAAAAACTTCAACAATTATCTCAACAAAGCAAAATTTCCTTACTATTAACCTCCATTCGAGAAACATATTCCCGAATATTTTTACAACCGCTTAAGATATTGACTTGAAAATTTCAGGATATGTTTATGATGCTTATCTACAATGAAAAAATAATTTAGGATACGATCCAATATTTTGTTTGCAAGACACTTCAACAATTATCTCAACAAAGCAAAATTTCCTTACTATTAACCTCCATTCGAGAAACATATTCCCGAATATTTTTACAACCGCTTAAGATATTGACTTGCATTTTTCAGGATATGTTTATCATACTTATCTACAACGAAAAAATAATTTAGGATACGATCCAATATTTTGTTTGTAAAAAACTTTAACAATTAACTCAACAAAGCAAAATTTCCTTACTATTGGCCTCTTATCGAGACACATATTCCCGAATAATTTTTCAACCGCTTAAGGTATTGACTTGCATTTTTCAGGATATGTTTATTATACTTATCTACAACGAAAAAATAATTTGGGACGCGATCCAATATTTTGTTTGTAAGAAACTTCAACAATTAACAAAGCAAAATTTCCTTACTATTGACCTCCTATCGAGACACATATTCCCGAATAATTTTTCAACCGCTTAAGGTATTGACTTGCATTTTTCAGGATATGTTTATTATACTTATCTACAACGAAAAAATAATTTAGGATACGATCCAATATTTTGTTTGTAAGAAACTTTAACAATTAAGTCTACAAAGCAAAATTTCCTTACTATTAACCTCCATTCGAGAAACATATTCCCGAATATTTTTACAACCGCTTAAGATATCGACTTGAAAATTTTAGGATATGTTTATGATGCTTATCTACAACGAAAAAATAATTTATGATACGATCCAATATTTTGTTTGTAAGAAACTTCAACAATTATCTCAACAAAGCAAATTTTTTTTACTATTAACCTCCATTCGAGAAACATATTCCCGAATATTTTTACAACCGCTTAAGATATTGACTTGAAAATTTTAGGATATGTTTATGATGCTTATCTACAACGAAAAAATAATTTAGGATACGATCCAATATTTTGTTTGTAAGAAACTTCAACAATTAACAAAGCAAAATTTCCTTACTATTGGCCTCCTATCGAGACACATATTCCCGAATAATTTTTCAACCGCTTAAGGTATTGACTTGCATTTTTCAGGATATGTTTATCATACTTATCTACAACGAAAAAATAATTTAGGATACGTTCCAATATTTTGTTTGTAAGAAACTTTAACAATTAACTCAACAAAGCAAAATTTCCTTACTATTAACCTCCGTTCGATAAACATCCTCCCGAATATTTTTAAAACCGCTTAAGGTATTGACTTGCATTTTTCAGGATATGTTTATGATGCTTATCTACAACGAAAAAATAATTTAGGATACGATCCAATATTTTGTTTGTAAGAAACTTTAACAATTATCTCAACAAAGCAAAATTTCCTTACTATTAACCTCCATTCGAGAAACATATTCCCGAATATTTTTACAACCGCTTAAGATATTGACTTGAAAATTTCAGGATATGTTTATGATGCTTATCTACAACGAAAAAATAATTTAGGATACGATCCAATATTTTGTTTGTAAGAAACTTCAACAATTATCTTAACAAAGCAAAATTTCCTTACTATTGGCCTCTTATCGAGACACATATTCCCGAATAATTTTTCAACCGCTTAAGGTATTGACTTGCATTTTTCAGGATATGTTTATTATACTTATTTACAACAAAAAAATAATTTGGGATGCGATCCAATATTTTGTTTGTAAGAAACTTCAACAATTAACAAAGCAAAATTTCCTTACTATTGACCTCCTATCGAGACACATATTCCCGAATAATTTTTCAACCGCTTAAGGTATTGACTTGCATATTTCAGGATATGTTTATCATACTTATCTACAACAACAAAATAATTTAGGATACGATCCAATATTTTGTTTGTAAGAAACTTCAACAATTATCTCAACAAAGCAAAATTTCCTTACTATTAACCTCCATTCGAGAAACATATTCCCGAATATTTTTACAACCGCTTAAGATATTGACTTGAAAATTTCAGGATATGTTTATGATGCTTATCTACAACGAAAAAATAATTTAGGATACGATCCAATATTTTGTTTGTAAAAAACTTTAACAATTAACTCAACAAAGCAAAATTTCCTTACTATTGGCCTCTTATCGAGACACATATTCCCGAATAATTTTTCAACCGCTTAAGGTATTGACTTGCATTTTTCAGGATATGTTTATTATACTTATCTACAACGAAAAAATAATTTGGGACGCGATCCAATATTTTGTTTGTAAGAAACTTCAACAATTAACAAAGCAAAATTTCCTTACTATTGACCTCCTATCGAGACACATATTCCCGAATAATTTTTCAACCGCTTAAGGTATTGACTTGCATTTTTCAGGATATGTTTATCATACTTATTTACAACGAAAAAATAATTTAGGATACGATCCAATATTTTGTTTGTAAAAAACTTTAACAATTAAGTCAACAAAGCAAAATTTCCTTACTATTAACATCCATTCGAGAAACATATTCCCGAATATTTTTACAACCGCTTAAGATATCGACTTGAAAATTTTAGGATATGTTTATGATGCTTATCTACAACGAAAAAATAATTTAGGATACGATCCAATATTTTGTTTGCAAGACACTTCAACAATTATCTCAACAAAGCAAAATTTCCTTACTATTAACCTCCATTCGAGAAACATATTCCCGAATATTTTTACAACCGCTTAAGATATTAACTTGCATTTTTCAGGATATGTTTATCATACTTATCTACAACGAAAAAATAATTTAGGATACGATCCAATATTTTGTTTGTAAAAAACTTTAACAATTAACTCAACAAAGCAAAATTTCCTTACTATTAACCTCCATTCGAGAAACATATTCCCGAATATTTTTACAACCGCTTAAGATATTAACTTGCATTTTTCAGGATATGTTTATTATACTTATCTACAACAAAAAAATAATTTGGGATGCGATCCAATATTTTGTTTGTAAGAAACTTCAACAATTAACAAAGCAAAATTTCCTTACTATTGACCTCCTATCGAGACACATATTCCCGAATAATTTTTCAACCGCTTAAGGTATTGACTTGCATTTTTCAGGATATGTTTATTATACTTATCTACAACGAAAAAATAATTTAGGATACGATCCAATATTTTGTTTGTAAGAAACTTTAACAATTAAGTCTACAAAGCAAAATTTCCTTACTATTAACCTCCATTCGAGAAACATATTCCCGAATATTTTTACAACCGCTTAAGATATCGACTTGAAAATTTTAGGATATGTTTATGATGCTTATCTACAACGAAAAAATAATTTATGATACGATCCAATATTTTGTTTGTAAGAAACTTCAACAATTATCTCAACAAAGCAAATTTTTTTTACTATTAACCTCCATTCGAGAAACATATTCCCGAATATTTTTACAACCGCTTAAGATATTGACTTGAAAATTTTAGGATATGTTTATGATGCTTATCTACAACGAAAAAATAATTTAGGATACGATCCAATATTTTGTTTGTAAGAAACTTCAACAATTAACAAAGCAAAATTTCCTTACTATTGGCCTCCTATCGAGACACATATTCCCGAATAATTTTTCAACCGCTTAAGGTATTGACTTGCATTTTTCAGGATATGTTTATCATACTTATCTACAACGAAAAAATAATTTAGGATACGATCCAATATTTTGTTTGTAAGAAACTTTAACAATTAACTCAACAAAGCAAAATTTCCTTACTATTAACCTCCGTTCGATAAACATCCTCCCGAATATTTTTAAAACCGCTTAAGGTATTGACTTGCATTTTTCAGGATATGTTTATGATGCTTATCTACAACGAAAAAATAATTTAGGATACGATCCAATATTTTGTTTGTAAGAAACTTTAACAATTATCTCAACAAAGCAAAATTTCCTTACTATTAACCTCCATTCGAGAAACATATTCCCGAATATTTTTACAACCGCTTAAGATATTGACTTGAAAATTTCAGGATATGTTTATGATGCTTATCTACAACGAAAAAATAATTTAGGATACGATCCAATATTTTGTTTGTAAGAAACTTCAACAATTATCTTAACAAAGCAAAATTTCCTTACTATTGGCCTCTTATCGAGACACATATTCCCGAATAATTTTTCAACCGCTTAAGGTATTGACTTGCATTTTTCAGGATATGTTTATTATACTTATTTACAACAAAAAAATAATTTGGGATGCGATCCAATATTTTGTTTGTAAGAAACTTCAACAATTAACAAAGCAAAATTTCCTTACTATTGACCTCCTATCGAGACACATATTCCCGAATAATTTTTCAACCGCTTAAGGTATTGACTTGCATTTTTCAGGATATGTTTATTATACTTATCTACAACAAAAAAATAATTTAGGATACGATCCAATATTTTGTTTGTAAGAAACTTCAACAATTATCTCAACAAAGCAAAATTTCCTTACTATTAACCTCCATTCGAGAAACATATTCCCGAATATTTTTACAACCGCTTAAGATATTGACTTGAAAATTTCAGGATATGTTTATGATGCTTATCTACAACGAAAAAATAATTTAGGATACGATCCAATATTTTGTTTGTAAAAAACTTTAACAATTAACTCAACAAAGCAAAATTTCCTTACTATTGGCCTCTTATCGAGACACATATTCCCGAATAATTTTTCAACCGCTTAAGGTATTGACTTGCATTTTTCAGCATATGTTTATTATACTTATCTACAACGAAAAAATAATTTGGGATGCCATCCAATATTTTGTTTGTAAGAAACTTCAACAATTAACAAAGCAAAATTTCCTTACTATTGACCTCCTATCGAGACACATATTCCCGAATAATTTTTCAACCGCTTAAGGTATTGACTTGCATTTTTCAGGATATGTTTATCATACTTATTTACAACGAAAAAATAATTTAGGATACGATCCAATATTTTGTTTGTAAAAAACTTTAACAATTAAGTCAACAAAGCAAAATTTCCTTACTATTAACATCCATTCGAGAAACATATTCCCGAATATTTTTACAACCGCTTAAGATATCGACTTGAAAATTTTAGGATATGTTTATGATGCTTATCTACAACGAAAAAATAATTTATGATACGATCCAATATTTTGTTTGTAAGAAACTTCAACAATTATCTCAACAAAGCAATTTTTTTTTACTATTAACCTCCATTCGAGAAACATATTCCCGAATATTTTTACAACCGCTTAAGATATTGACTTGAAAATTTTAGGATATGTTTATGATGCTTATCTACAACGAAAAAATAATTTGGGATGCGATCCAATATTTTGTTTGTAAGAAACTTCAACAATTAACAAAGCAAAATTTCCTTACTATTGGCCTCCTATCGAGACACATATTCCCGAATAATTTTTCAACCGCTTAAGGTATTGACTTGCATTTTTCAGGATATGTTTATCATACTTATCTACAACGAAAAAATAATTTAGGATACGATCCAATATTTTGTTTGTAAGAAACTTCAACAAAGCAATATTTCCTTACTATTGACCTCCTATCGAGACACATATTCCCAAACAATTTTTCAACCGCTTAAGGTATTGACTTGCATTTTTCGGGATATGTTTATCATACTTATCTACAACGAAAAAATAATTTAGGATACGATCCAATATTTTGTTTGTAAGAAACTTCAACAATTAACAAAGCAAAATTTCCTTACTATTGACCTCCTATCGAGACACATATTCCCGAATAATTTTTCAACCGCTTAAGGTATTGACTTGCATTTTTCAGAATATGTTTATCATACTTATCTACAACGAAAAAATAATTTAGGATACGATCCAATATTTTGTTTGTAAGAAACTTCAACAATTATCTCAACACAGCAAAATTTCCTTACTATTAACCTCCATTCGAGAAACATATTCCCGAATATTTTTACAACCGCTTAAGATATTGACTTGAAAATTTCAGGATATGTTTATGATGCTTATCTACAACGAAAAAATAATTTAGGATACGATCCAATATTTTGTTTGCAATACACTTTAACAATTATCTCAACAAAGCAAAATTTCCTTACTATTAACCTCCATTCGAGAAACATATTCCCGAATATTTTTACAACCGCTTAAGGTATTGACTTGCATTTTTCGGGATATGTTTATCATACTTATCTACAACGAAAAAATAATTTAGAATACGATCCAATATTTTCTTTGTAAAAAACTTTAACAATTAACTCAACAAAGCAAAATTTCTTTACTATTGGCCTCTTATCGAGACACATATTCCCGAATAATTTTTCAACCGCTTAAGGTATTGACTTGCATTTTTCAGGATATGTTTATTATACTTATCTACAACGAAAAAATAATTTGGGATGCGATCCAATATTTTGTTTGTAAGAAACTTCAACAATTAACAAAGCAAAATTTCCTTACTATTGACTTCCTATCGAGACACATATTCCCGAATAATTTTTCAACCGCTTAAGGTATTGACTTGCATTTTTCAGGATATATTTATCATACTTATCTACAACGAAAAAATAATTTAGGATACGATCCAATATTTTGTTTGTAAGAAACTTTAACAATTAAGTCAACAAAGCAAAATTTCCTTACTATTAACCTCCATTCGAGAAACATATTCCCGAATATTTTTACAACCGCTTAAGATATCGACTTGAAAATTTTAGGATATGTTTATGATGCTTATCTACAACGAAAAAATAATTTAGGATACGATCCAATATTTTGTTTGAAAGAAACTTCAACAATTATATCAACAAAGCAAAATTTCCTTACTATTAACCTCCATTCGAGAAACATATTCCCGAATATTTTTACAACCGCTTAAGATATCGACTTGAAAATTTCAGGATATGTTTATGATGCTTATCTACAACAAAAAAATAATTTAGGATACGATCCAATATTTTGTTTGTAAAAAACTTTAACAATTAACTCAACAAAGCAAAATTTCCTTACTATTGGCCTCTTATCGAGACACATATTCCCGAATAATTTTTCAACCGCTTAAGGTATTGACTTGCATTTTTCAGGATATGTTTATTATACTTATCTACAACGAAAAAATAATTTGGGATGCCATCCAATATTTTGTTTGTAAGAAACTTCAACAATTAACAAAGCAAAATTTCCTTACTATTGACCTCCTATCGAGACACATATTCCCGAATAATTTTTCAACCGCTTAAGGTATTGACTTGCATTTTTCAGGATATGTTTATCATACTTATCTACAACGAAAAAATAATTTAGGATACGATCCAATATTTTGTTTGTAAAAAACTTTAACAATTAAGTCAACAAAGCAAAATTTCCTTACTATTAACATCCATTCGAGAAACATATTCCCGAATATTTTTACAACCGCTTAAGATATCGACTTGAAAATTTTAGGATATGTTTATGATGCTTATCTACAACGAAAAAATAATTTATGATACGATCCAATATTTTGTTTGTAAGAAACTTCAACAATTATCTCAACAAAGCAATTTTTTTTTACTATTAACCTCCATTCGAGAAACATATTCCCGAATATTTTTACAACCGCTTAAGATATTGACTTGAAAATTTTAGGATATGTTTATGATGCTTATCTACAACGAAAAAATAATTTAGGATACGATCCAATATTTTGTTTGTAAGAAACTTCAACAATTAACAAAGCAAAATTTCCTTACTATTGGCCTCCTATCGAGACACATATTCCCGAATAATTTTTCAACCGCTTAAGGTATTGACTTGCATTTTTAAGGATATGTTTATCATACTTATCTACAACGAAAAAATAATTTAGGATACGATCCAATATTTTGTTTGTAAGAAACTTCAACAAAGCAATATTTCCTTACTATTGACCTCCTATCGAGACACATATTCCCAAACAATTTTTCAACCGCTTAAGGTATTGACTTGCATTTTTCGGGATATGTTTATCATACTTATCTACAACGAAAAAATAATTTAGGATACGATCCAATATTTTGTTTGTAAGAAACTTCAACAATTAACAAAGCAAAATTTCCTTACTATTGACCTCCTATCGAGACACATATTCCTGAATAATTTTTAAACCGCTTAAGGTATTGACTTGCATTTTTCAGGATATGTTTATCATATTTATCTACAACGAAAAAATAATTTAGGATACGATCCAATATTTTGTTTGTAAGAAACTTCAACAATTATCTCAACACAGCAAAATTTCCTTACTATTAACCTCCATTCGAGAAACATATTCCCGAATATTTTTACAACCGCTTAAGATATTGACTTGAAAATTTCAGGATATGTTTATGATGCCTATCTACAACGAAAAAATAATTTAGGATACGATCCAATATTTTGTTTGCAAGACACTTCAACAATTATCTCAACAAAGCAAAATTTCCTTACTATTAACCTCCATTCGAGAAACATATTCCCGAATATTTTTACAACCGCTTAAGGTATTGACTTGCATTTTTCGGGATATGTTTATCATACTTATCTACAACGAAAAAATAATTTAGAATACGATCCAATATTTTGTTTGTAAAAAACTTTAACAATTAACTCAACAAAGCAAAATTTCTTTACCATTGGCCTCTTATCGAGACACATATTCCCGAATAATTTTTCAACCGCTTAAGGTATTGACTTGCATTTTTCAGGATATATTTATCATACTTATCTACAACGAAAAAATAATTTAGGATACGATCCAATATTTTGTTTGTAAGAAACTTTAACAATTAAGTCAACAAAGCAAAATTTCCTTACTATTAACCTCCATTCGAGAAACATATTCCCGAATATTTTTACAACCGCTTAAGATATCGACTTGAAAATTTTAGGATATGTTTATGATGCTTATCTACAACGAAAAAATAATTTAGGATACGATCCAATATTTTGTTTGAAAGAAACTTCAACAATTATATCAACAAAGCAAAATTTCCTTACTATTGACCTCCTATCGAGACACATATTCCCAAATAATTTTTCAACCGCTTAAGGTATTGACTGGAATTTTCGGGATATGTTTATCATACTTATCTACAACGAAAAAATAATTTAGGATACGATCCAATATTTTGTTTGTAAGAAACTTCAACAATTATATCAACAAAGCAAAATTTCCTTACTATTGACCTCCTAGCGAGACACATTCCCAAATAATTTTTCAACCGCTTAAGGTATTGACTTGCATTTTTCGGGATATGTTTATCATACTTATCTACAACGAAAAAATAATTTAGGATACGATCCAATATTTTGTTTGCAAGAAACTTCAACAATTATCTCAACAAAGTAAAATTTCTTTACTATTAACCTCCATTCGAGAAACATATTCCCGAATATTTTTACAACCGCTTAAGATATTGACTTGAAAATTTCAGGATATGTTTATGATGCTTATCTACAACGAAAAAATAATTTATGATACGATCCAATATTTTGTTTGTAAGAAACTTCAACAATTATCTCAACAAAGCAAATTTTCCTTACTATTGAGACACATATTCCCAAATAATTTTTCAACCTCTTAAGGTATTGACTTGCATTTTTCGGGATATGTTTATCATACTTATCTACAACGAAAAAATAATTTAGGATACGATCCAATATTTTGTTTGTAAGAAACTTCAACAATTAACAAAGCAAAATTTCCTTACTATTGACCTCCTATCGAGACACATATTCCCGAATAATTTTTCAACCGCTTAAGGTATTGACTTGCATCTTTCAGGATATGTTTATCATACTTATCTACAATGAAAAAATAATTTAGGATACGATCCAATATTTTGTTTGTAAGAAACTTCAACAATTATATCAACAAAGCAAAATTTCCTTACTATTGACCTCCTATCGAGACACATATTCCCAAATAATTTTTCAACCGCTTAAGGTATTGACATGCATTTTTCGGGATATGTTTATCATACTTATCTACAACGAAAAAATAATTTAGGATACGATCCAATATTTTGTTTGTAAGAAACTTCAACAATTAACAAAGCAAAATTTCCTTACTATTAACCTCCATTCGAGAAACATATTCCCGAATATTTTTACAACCGCTTAAGATATTGACTTGAAAATTTCAGGATTTGTTTATGATGCTTATCTTCAACGAAAAAATAATTTAGGATACGATCCAATATTTTGTTTGTAAGAAACTTCAACAATTATCTCAACAAAGCAAAATTTCCTTACTATTGACCTCCTATCGAGACATATATTCCCGAATAATTTTTCAACCGCTTAAGGTATTGACTTGCATTTTTCGGGATATGTTTATCATACTTATCTACAACGAAAAAATAATTTAGGATACGATCCAATATTTTGTTTGTAAGAAACTTTAACAATTAACTCAACAAAGCAAAATTTCCTTACTATTAACCCCCGTTCGAGAAACATATTCCCGAATATTTTTAAAACCGCTTAAGATATTGACTTGAAAATTTCAGGATATGTTTATGATGCTTATCTACAACGAAAAAATAATTAAGGATGCGATCCAATATTTTGTTTGTAAGAAACTTTAACAATTAACTCAACAAAGCAAAATGTCCTTACTATTAACCTCCATTCAAGAAACATATTCCCGAATATTTTTACAACCGCTTAAGATATTGACTTAAAAATTTCAGGATATGTTTATGATGCTTATCTACAACGAAAAAATAATTTAGGATACGATCCAATATTTTGTTTGTAAGAAACTTCAACAATTATCTCAACAAAGGAAAGTTTCCTTACTATTGATCTCCTATCGAGACACATATTCCCGAATAATTTTTCAACCGCTTAAGGTATTGACTTGCATTATTTAGGATATGTTTATCATACTTATCTACAACGAAAAAATAATTTAGGATACGATCCAATATTTTGTTTGTAAGAAACTTCAACAATTAACTCAACAAAGCAAAATTTCCTTACTATTGACCTCCATTCGAGAAACGTATTCCCGAATATTTTTACAACCGCTTAAGATATTGACTTGAAAATTTCAGGATATGTTTATGATGCTTATCTACAACGAAAAAATAATTTAGGATACGATCCAGTATTTTGTTTGTAAGAAACTTCAACAATTAACTCAACAAAGCAAAATTTCCTTACTATTGACCTCCTATCGCGACACATATTCCCGAATAATTTTCAACCGCTTAAATTCTAGAAGATTTAAGATTAATTTATGGTTGAAAACGCAAATTTGACGGGTGAAGGAAATTTTTATCATAATTTTTTTGGCTTCTTTTTAGCTTATTACGTCGCTTATTGGGTGTTATATCTCTTAGATGACTTTCCTATTTTTCATTTTCCACAGCTAATACAACTCTTGCAAAATTATTAATTTAGGTTATAAAAAATGTTTTTGTTATTAAAACTATCAGGAACCTGCATTTACAAATTTTTGCATCGCATAATTTAAAAATTATGCCGGGTTATATTCCGTAAACTAAAAAGCGCAAAATAAACTCCATTTTACATTGTATATCACATTAAAAGTTTCGTTTTAGTGCACCCAAGTGCAGCGACATGTAAAATATACGGCAAGAGATTGTGCTGTGTAGCTGCAAAACCTGAAAGCAAAACTTTACAGTAATTAAATGTTTAGCAAGTTAAGCGCACATATAGTACATGAAGAAAGCTGTTAACATAACCTTAAGTATTCTGAGGCGTAGTTGGACAACAATAAACGAGAAAAGAACTTTTCGTTTAAAAAAAAAAGTCTCGTTGAATACACTGAACCTGAAGATTCATACGCATAAAAAAAATTAAAGTCCTTTTAAACAACCCTTTAATTTTCGTAGTCAATATTGAATATAATCGAGAAAACTAGAAGAAAAGAAATTATACCCACACAAATCTCTTTTGTTAATAAATCAAGTTAAGCGGAGCGAAAATATTAATTTAAACTCACTTAGCAGATTTCATTACTTAACAACAAAGAATATTTTTCTTTACATCTTCCACATATTTTGACGTAGAAAAAACAATAACGAATTGTTATTATAAAAGTCTACCAAAACCTGATAAGCCATCAAACTAACAATACAAGAACGCCAACACGAAATGAAAAATTCAAAAACAGAGACAGGTCTAAGAGTTTTCTAGAAAGGCAACTTTTTTTGCGTTATCTTGAATAAAAATATTTCGCCACTGTCAAAACAAAATGCGTTTAGACATGTACGAAAGGTTAAAAAATTGCTATTGATTAAAACGAAATTAACAGTTTTAAGATAAATTGGGAAAACTTTTTTACACTAAAATAAACTATTTGCGCCGTTCTTAAATAATATATGATCATTTCCATTTCATTCGTTTTAAGAATAACCCAAACATACCTTAAATACGCTATTAAAAGTCAGAAAAACTACATAATGGCGCAAAAATATGCGAAACGTTTATGATGATGACACCCTTTTTCTTCTTCATCTGATCGTTTTGCTGTCAAGATGTTTACCTAAATCTTTATTATGTTTTTCCACCGTTTTCTGTTGTTGGCTAACTGTTGATACTGCGCAGAATCCTGATAGTACATTGGATCGTTCATAGCCTTGTAGGAACAAACATCCTTTTTAGGTACTTTAACATAATACTGTTTGATGCTAGAATTTAAACACATCGTATTGTACTTTGTCTGTTGACGACTAAAAAACAAACTTGTCAAAGCGTTCCCAAACCTTTTCGTGGAAAAATAGCGCTGTTTAACATCTTTATGAGACGATTAAAACAATTGAAATTGTTACTACTGCTTCGCCTGTTATGGATAATAAAGAAGCAATGATTTTAAAGTTACTGCATTGTTAAATCCGTTCGAAACAGTAACCAGTAATTTATTGACAGCAAAAGGTAATTTATCGACGTTGCTTTTGCCCTGCAATAATATTTTACAGTAGCTAACGATAGCAAATAGAGATTAAATGCAGTAGTTTATGCGGTCATAAAGTTATGGGAAAAAATTGCGGTTGCCTTTCGATAGACATAAAATTAGCTGATTTGATATTTTATCCTTGTGGATGCGGCAATCATTTTTGTCCTTAGAATTCTTAAGAAACGCGCCTCTACACTTTGGTTGATTTCTCCTGGTACATTGCATATTGCAATTTAATACAAATATGCAATTTAATGTATAGGTCGTAGGCATAACGTAAAATCCGGAATTTTATAAAAAGCCGGCAAAACGAGCATCTCTTGTTTTGACTAGGCCAATAATAAAATGCCGGCATAGGTATATGTTTTTAATGAAAACCAACCTATTAGGTTCATTTTCAGTTTTTTTTAAGTAAAACCTTAACCAACCTTTAACCTGGTCCTCTTTTACTGACCAAATGCATGAGGGTCAGGTTAAAGGTTTTTAAAGCTTTGTTTGTATGAAAACAAACGTATGAGGTTAAGAGAAGATCATAATTTGCTCGTTTTGATCTGTGCTAAAAACAGGATTTTCTAAACATAAGTACACTTTTGTGTCACTTCCGGTTTCTCCGGGAATGACCCTAACTTTGTTATTTTAAAGGGAACACCCTGTATATTTTTACATTTTCGGAAAAAGGGAGCAATTTTGAATACAATTGCACTATTTTAGTTAATTTTTATAAAATTTCGTTTGTCTAAAATCAAAACTAAAGAAAAAAAGGGCCTCATTTCAGTTACACCCGGTATAATTTTGGGACAAAAATAAATTTTTTTATTAAGTGTGCCAATTTCAAGACTCAGGTTTCCTGATCAGTTGCAGTGTTATTTAATAAGACAAGAAATACTTCAAAATAATTAAAATGATTTTTAATTAAGTGTATCTATAGTAAAAAATATTTAAGTAATGAAACTTTTTTGTGCATAAGTATGCGTTATTTTATTATAAATGTAAATAATTTTTGCAGCTCCCCAACAATTAAACCTGACCATGTCACAAACCCATTTAAACATTTCGCATTTCACAATCTTTGTTCACGTGATCTTTAAAATGTGGAAATTTTTCAAACCCTCCCACTCGATCTATGAGAATTAAAAGTCCTTGCCCTTCGCAGTTTTGTTGGGCGAATGACAAACAGAAACCTTTGATAATTTCACACAAAAGCGACAGGCATGCACACTAACAAAACCGAATATCCTGGGAAGTTTTACAAATGTTTTATTATTTACGAAAAATTCCCTTCGTTTTTTTTTCACAAAACCGAAGATATTAAAACACCAGTTTGACCTATAGTTAACCCTTATACGCGTCATAATATAACGTGAAATCTTGTACAACGTATCTGTGATAATTAGATAGCAAACTGGTTTATGACGGATGGAACGTGTGGAGTTCTGGTACAAAATTAATTGAAAGTGCTTTATTAATACGTTCACTGCACAAGGCGTTCGTCGTTGGCTCCTGTGAAATCGCGTTGTGTATGGTTTTGAAATGGTTATTTATCCTTGCGTGAAAACGTGCAAGAAATTTCAAAAACGGATTTGAACGTGTTAAAAGGCATCGCGCCCCATATAGGCAAATCGAATCGAATCGGAAGCTAAAATTGAAGCATTTGAAAATGTGATTTTGAAAACTTAGTGAATTGGAGTGGAGTAAATTCCTGAAATGTCACATGTAAGTCTTTATTCGTTTGTTTGTAATATTGTTTCAAAATACAGGGTGTTTCACTTTTCCATGGGACACTACAGCTATCTCCGTAAATAATGAAAATACAAGGTTGGTCAAATAGGACAAAAGTTAGCTATTTAGGAGTGTATTTTAAACAAGATCTTGTTTTGTTTTAAAAGTCCATGGCTTGCGTGATATAAAGAAAAAACCGAAATCAATCAAAATTTTTAAACTTAAATATCTCGGCTATTGTGAACACACAAAAACGCCAAAGGAAAAATGTTTCGCAGATTTTGTTTCCTATAAAATGGCGATAGTCAGATTTTTATTTATAAATTACCGTACGAGATATTTGACAAAACAACTTCTTTTTTTTTTAAGGCAGTCGTGGTAGGTGAAAATATTTGTGACTAAACCTCATCTCTCATGGCAAAAATAACAACAGTCGAATAATTAAAACTGTGGTGATTACTTTAATCCCTTAGTTTAAAAATTTAAATAGCGCTAGCCTTAAAAAAACTCGGTATTTCGCCCCATCGCAGTTCAAAAAAGAATCAAAGGTGTAGGACAATATGTAATTTAAAATTTAGTATTTACATTTTGTAAATGCAAAACACGGCTCGTTACAAACTAATGCAAACTTGTAGATTACATAAAGGTTCGTTTTGTATCCATAACAAAGCACACGCCGCATAGAGTTTTTGTGCTAGAAACTCGTTTGTGTTATATGAATTAGTACCGCTAAATAGACGGCTATGTGATATTAATGTAAACAAAAGGATGAAGATTATCTAAACTGGAATTTTAGTGAATACGTGAAATATTCATATTTCTCCAATACAATTTTGTAGTTTGCAATATTTTAACACCTTAAAAACTAAGTTGTACAAATTAATAACGAATTTTTTACAAGAAAATTTTCTTCACCTGTCAAATTTGCGTTTTCAACCAATCACTAATCTTAAATCTTCTAGACTAGCACTTAGCTCGTCCTAGGACGGGAATATTGTATATCTTAAATTTAAACTATTACTTTTTATAATACCGTGAGCTGATAGTTAGACACTGTTATGTTACCCGTGAGTAAAAATTTACGGTTTATTAGACACAACTCAGTCGGTCAAATGAACCCGTAGTAGTTTACTAGTAGCTATATTCATGCGTTACAGAGTCAGTCAGTCACAGACAGATAGATAGATAGAGGACAGATAGAGAGACAGAGTCAGGCTGGACTTTTATAAATATTTATACTACCAATAGGAGCATTATTATACGGTAATAATTTTACATTCCCCCATCAGATGTTGATCCTCCTGTCAAATTTGCGTTTTCGACCAAAAACAAACTTAGATTTCCTAGAAACGACCAATAAACATAATCATACACTGATAATATCCTTTTCGCAATTAACAGGTTTCCATGCTTCTTATGGTCGTTTCTAAGAAACCTGAGTTTGCGATTGGTCAAAAATGTAAATTTGGAGAGGGAATTGAATACTTTGGTCTTGATAGTTATTTGACGAATTTCGGCGACCAGTAGCGTTACTTTACTATAGATTAAACCACACCCCTGGCGCACCACTCTGACTGTACTTGTAAAATTTGACATACATTAATTTGACGCGTAGGTTAGGTGAAGGAAATTTTCTGACAAAATATAACTCATGCATTGCAAATAATCTATAATTTTTGACAATTTTCACTCATGCAAGTTGCATCAGAAACAATCACTCGTGCACTTTGTACACTCGTGTTTTTTTCAGCTCAACTTGCATTCGGGAATATTTACCAAAAATTATCGATAATTTTCAATGCACTTGTTATATTACTACTGATAATTAAATGTCGGTTGTCAAAATGTAACCTGTTTTACAACATGGCCTTGGCCATCCATTATTATTATTGTCTAAATTAATTGTAGTACTCCTAATTTTTAATTCCTGAAACATAATTATCGTCCCTTATAAAATAAAAATATGCTACTAAAAGTTTCTTAAAAAAAAGTTAACTCAAATTATTTTTTAACTTACGGTACACGTCTTTAAGTGGGAAGCAAATTATAAATTCACAGCTTTGCTCCATTATTGTAAGGCAAAAACACCCTATTCTTTAGTTTTTTCTTCTTAAAAACGACAATTTTTTAACTTTTAATTTATTCCGTTCTGAATGGCGTTAATTCTTAACCACAGAGGATGCCTGAAAACTTTTTTACAACTTTTAAAAAAGAAATTTTTAGCCAAGTACGTGTCAAATTATTACTGTATTGTGTGAGTTTTTTGTGATTTAATTTTATAAAATTTATTTAATTTATAAACCGCGATCAAACATATTTTGCAAAATAATAAAGAATACATAACCAAATTAGCTGATCAGTGTTCGAAATAGTTAAATTAACAGAAATTTAGCTAATTATAATCCAAACTAAAATTACTAAATACACTTGGCTGAACAATAACACACAAACTTGAGAAGTTAAAACAAAATCAAACACATGTTATTCAGGCAACGTTTACTTTACGTTCAAGTTTATCTCCAAACTTGCTAATTAGGCATAATTATTCAAATCATATACTTTCCCTTTCCAGCGTATCTTACATCAAAATTTATCTCCTGATGTAAATCAATAATAAGGCGTTTCATGGTACAGAATTATAATATCCTACCACACATATGTACGCGTGCAACCCTTCTTGGCACTTTGTAATTAATTATGTTTTCACAACCTGTTAGGAAATGTCACTTCGCTACCCCCAAGCATATGCTATGCATGTGTACCGAAATTTTCTTATACATGTGCGATAAATCTACATAGTTTTAGTTAAGCACCTGGGCGTTAATAACCGGCAAATTCATTTGCAAGTTATGCCTAAAATATATGTGACAGGCGGTTAGTTTATCATGCTAATGAAAATTGATCTAGACGTAAAAGATTCTTGTATTTCATTTTTTTTAAATTTAGATCCTAAGACTATCGGCATCGAATAGTTTGAATCTTGTAAGACATTGTGAAATTTCTAAATTGCAACCATATTTTGCGCAGCCATACTTGCTCTATAAAGAAAATGTGTGTTCTAAGCATGTTCATATGCACTTAAGTGTCCTTTGTACGATAAATTGCCAATATTTATAATTTATTACCGTTCGACGAAGCGGAAATTGACAAAATCCTGTTGTTCAAGAATCATTACTGCCTTTATAGCAGTCATCAAACCGACGAAAAACGCTTCAATTTATTTTATTTCACGATATTTCACTAACAAGTAGCACAAAAACTGCTATAAAAGTTTCTGGAAGTCTGCAGATGGTAACAATAAAATACAATTTAGCTTATTTTTATTTGTTCCTAAACGCATTTTGAAGGCAGGCTAATTACAAATACATTAATTGGTTACTGTGACAACTATCTGCGGCATGCAAGGGTAGCTTTAACATAATTTTTCACGATAATTCCCATATTAAATAAGCAAATTTTCGTCAAAGTCAATTTGAAACCTTAGTCTCATTAGCACTAATCATTTCTAAATGTAAAAATAGAACGAAACAGAGTTTATTTCTAGAAAAACAAGTCTGTTAGGTTTCATATTTATGAATTTAATTAAAGCGACTGACCTAAAATACCGCCAAATACCTATTACGAAACGAACAGATATTAAATTTTTCTAATCCACAAAATCCCAATAACGTTACCATTCTTCACAAACTTCATTATTACTTTTCGGTCGGACATAAATAAACCAGTTCAACGCTAATAACTATACTTCAAGCAGAAATTTTAACAAATTAAAAGATTTTTCAACGACTAAACTTATTAATCAGATAAAATAATCAGTAAACTTCCTCGAAATAGGATACAACTTCTGGATGAGAGCCAATAAACTAGTGTATTCGAGGAAACTCTTCAAGCGAACTATCGAAATTCCCTTGAAGACGGCTTCTGAGATACTCATCCCATCTTAGTTACATTTACGAATCTAAATAGAACTTAAAATACATTTCAAACATCTTTTGATGTACGAGTTACACTTTATAAGTGAATAAGAATTCAATTAAAAAACTTTTTCTTTGCAAGTTTGTTTGGTATAAATGCTCGAAGAATTGCCAAGTTTTCATTAGGTACAAGTGCGATGAAAATGAATATGAAACAAAATTAAATTACGGATTTTAGTAATACTTTGTCGTTATGACTGCGGTATAATTTGTTTTCGAGCTCAACTAAACTTTTTTTTTTAAATGCAAAGATATTAACTCTCTAATAACATCAAAAGATCTAAACTGTCTACTTTTATGCTAATATATTTAAGTTCAATTTAAAAATTTCATATCTAGACTTGGCAAAAGCATTTGGCTCCGCAAAAATCATATTATACTACTTAAAAAATTAAATTCGATTGGAATAAGGGGTAGTGTCCTTAACTTATTTAAAACTTACTTATCTGATAGACAACAAATTGTTAAAGTAGGTTGTTACTTTGGTCCCTTAAAAATTATCTCATGTGGTGTGCCTCAAGGAACAGTTCTAGATTCACTATTATTTTTAATTTACGTTAATGATCAACGATAAAATGCAAAACAATGCAAATCCATCTTGACACAATAAAATTACGATGTAACCACAAAATTACTTCAATAAATGTTCAAAATGACCTCGTTCATTTTCAGTACATAATCACACTCACTTTAAAAGCATTTTTAAATACAAAACATTATTTCTCGGATTTTTTTTACACTTTTGTTTTCGAAAACTTCACTGAATTAAAGTTGTAGCCCATAAAACATGCTATTCGGAATGCGCCGTCCGATCTTTGTACAACCTTTCGTATTAAAGATACAGCAGTTGCAAAGTCTAAGAAACAATTAACGTTTTTAAATTTTTCACATTTTGTTGTAAAAACTGCTTTATAACTGTTAAAGCATTGCGTGTAGACAAAAAAATTACTTAAAACCAATTTTGTAGAGAATTTCATGTTCTATTAAAAAGCTGCAAGGTATTTTACTATAAACTTGATATTTTCGGCGACAGAGCCTTTTAAATGCAGAAGTGTAAAAACATCAAGGAAGTGTTGATATCAGCTTAGCATTTAATTTTAGAAAAAAAAATTACTTGAAATTTTTTCTTGGAAAAAGGTCCTCTATCACCACTTAAAATATTTGCGAGGATAACTGGGACACCCTGTATATGTCTTATACACACTTTACGAATTTGTAAATAAAGGAATATTTGAATTTGAATTTGATTTCTTGTTCTCGTCGAGTCACTTAACAAAATTGATCTACAAATTTTTTTGTTGGTAAGAAAAAGAACAGAACTACATCCTTTTTGTATTTCCATCCAACTGGCGAAATAATGAACAAACCTATAAATTGATATAAATATGTAGTGAAAGGTCACAGCCAACTTATTTGCCATTAAAATTATATTTATGAAAGTATTTTTGGTTAAATTAAAGCGCCCTATCATAATATTATATTGGGTTCATTACAAATTTTGCGTCAATTGAAGACCAAACTGACAATTTCCTACACAACTTTTGGTATGTTCTCTTTTTCTTTGCCTTTTAATCGTGTTAAACACTTCTTAATATCGAACTAATTTTTACTTATTACAATTTTAAATAATTGTAATAACAGTGCTATATTTTATTGCAAAATCGATAAATACTAGAATAATATAGCGTGAAAATATTAGGGACCCATATAAGAAGTAGAAAGCAGTTTTCTTTTTAAAAGTCCATAAAATACACAAATATTACCACAGCCGTTGGTTCTACAGACATATTATTCAATCAAAATTCATGAATATGCAAAAAAAACACCTACCTACTCCGGTTTCGTACATAATATTTTCATGTTTTAAACGCGATATTTACATAGAATATTAACCCCTTCAAGTCAACAGCGACTTTGCCATTCATTGTCGATGAAAGAAAATCATAGATTTACCCGTACACAAACATTCATTTAAATCCTTTAAGGCCGCACTTGTAGATCTTTAGATGTTGCTAGCCTAAACAGATCCTGCAGGATTTAGTGATTTTATGTTGATTTCCTTGGTTCTTTCGCACTTATATTTTAACGAAAGTTCAGCTGAAAACTCTTAAGAAAATGGAACTACGTGTAAGAGTTATTTACTATAAAGTTGAGAGCACTTATGTGTGTCAGTGTTTTTGACATCGGAAGCTTAAGGAACAATAAGTGAAGGTCATTTCCGAGTCGAGCGCACAAATTACTCTTGGGATCTCAAAATAACGGGATAAGCGTCTGAAATAAACGAAAGTGGCGTATAATAGGTTAAAACAGAAAAAGGAAAGGAAATTTGTCTGTTTACGTTTTTAAATAAACTTAAAGACAGCTTAATTTCAGTGTTATTGTTGTAAAGTGTGATTTTCAAACAGTGCCACTGCAAGAATAAACGAATAATCTTCAGCTTATCCACAATAACTTCTATTTTTATTTTTAATTAGTTTTTATTTTGTATTTTTCCAGTATAATCATCGACTTTTATTACATTTCAATGCTGACCATGGAAGATCACGATATGTTGTCGTTAGGATCTGATCAAGGCTTTATTTAATGCATCAAGAACATCAAAACTAAATGTTTTGCAGAGTTATAAGTGCCACTGGCGATTTCCTTCGGAAAAATAGGGGAAAAACTGAAAAGCTGAATAATAAAGGTAAAATTTGCGATCGCGTTGGTTATGAATCCGTCAAGATAAAATCAAAATTCTTCTATTTACCAATGCACGCATCCTTTGCAAGTAAAATGGTGCAAAGTTTTTGAACAAATCTCAAACGGTTCCGGAGAAAAACGCGAAAAACGAGGCCTTTGTAAAAACGGTTTTCCCTATGTTAAACACCTATGCAAGACGCATAGATTTAGCTATAACAGATATACCACAACTTCTCAAATCGTAGCTCTTTTGCAGGGGTTTCGTTTTTGACGTTTTTCTCCGGAACCGTTTAGAATTTTTTCAAAAACTTTGCGCGCATTGGTAAATAGGAGAATTGATTTTGTCTCTGACGGTTTCATAGACAAAGCGGTCGCAAAAATTACTTTTATTATTCAACTTTCCAGTTTTTCCCCTATATTTCTGGAGGAAATGGCCATTGGCACGTATAACTCTGAAAAACATTTAGTTTTGATGTCCTTGATGCAATAAAGACAGCCTTAATCAAATTCTAGCAACAACATATCGTTACCTTCCCTTGTGAGTTTAATTTAACTTATTTTTGTTTAGAAAAAATTTTAGAGAACTCTTCAGACTTAATATTCAAGTATTTTGATAAATTTCTTCTCTTTAGGTAGATCACATAAAAGTACCTTATTTCAAATTTTCAAAATAATTACTCACATACCAAAAAATTTGTGTGCAATGAATTTTTTTAATTAATTCATCCAAAAATTGCTGTTGATTGGATGCTGTTTTTGAATGACTTAAAAATGTGAATTGTAAAATGGATTTCTTAATTTGTTTAATAAAAAACAACTGCACATTTAATTCGTTGCTTGTAAAGCAAGTTTTTAAAAATTGATGATGTTAATCTGAAATGAGACTGAACGAAAAATTTTGCTGTAAATAATGAATTTGTCAATATTTTGCCAGAGTTTGACAGTTAATAATTTATCATTGGTTAACTATACTGCGCTAATAAAGGCAAATTCAAAACTCGAATTCTTGTCATATATCCACTGAAATACAAACCCTTAAATATATCGAATCAAACATTAGGTTTTTATTATAATCGGCCCATATTAGAAATAAAAGTTATATGCATCCATGTAGTTAATTGGTAAGTCATGTTTTTAAAGATTATATTACATAAAAAATAAAGACAGTAAAACTTTGAATGTCCTACAATGTAAAGATGGCGGCAACAACGAATTCATCATTTCGGCTGTTGGTCGCTTTTATTTGAGTTATAAAACTTGTTGAGGAGCGAGATTTTCCGCCGAGTATTACTTCATCATCTACAATACCAACAGTTTCATATTTCACGATGAGCTTCTTTATATTCACCCCAAAATTGACTTTTTAACAATGCGCGTATAAACTGTATTTATATACTTGGGCTGTTCCATTCCTGACAAAATATTTGAGTAATCCAAGTCGAAAAAATGAGCTCAAAAGTTTTTCATGAATAAATATTATTCAACGGTGCTGCAAATTAGTTACTTTATATAGGGCGAGCATTTCCCGAATGAAGTTTTAAGTTCTGCATAATATTTTGAATCTTGCGTAAAAAAATTTTGTTATAAATCGTTTATTATATTATTTGGACGGTTTATTATAAAAGTGGAGTAAGCCATTTGAGGAAAAAATTGGGAGACAAATAATTTATCGGTAATTTAGTGTGGCCTTGATATACAGTGCTGCGCAAAAGTATAGAAACAGATAAATATCTAGAACACTATACTTATTTACGTAACAAGACCAGAAAGTGGTTCTCTACTGGACGAGTAGACAGTTTTTAAATACACTTTACGGGTATGTTACGTATAATATTTTTTCTGCATCCGCCACTGCCACCAAAATTACTATCGACACCAAAATCACTACTATCACCACCCATAATTAAACAATAACTGAACAAACTACAGGTGAACACTCGCTTGGTGGTATAACGACGCTTCTTTGACAACACAAATCAACAAAACGACTCATCAACATGGCAACCAGCTACTTTCCGGCCTAGGCCGGTAAATAGTTGTTATTGCCATGGCAACCAGTTACTTTCTGGCGTAGGCCAGTGAAGATCTATTTTCCATCCTAAAAATGTATCGGTAACAACTGATTTTCTGACCGGACGCAGAAAAAAGATATTACAATGAATTTTTGTCTCTTACCGTTTTGGTATGTTCCAGAAGAAAAATGAGGTTGCAATACGACTTCCGGTTCAACCGGAAACGAACACAAACATTTGCATATTTACAACCTCAATATTTTCATCAAATTTGGAACATACCATAACGGCCAGATACCAAATTTCATTGTAATATCTTTAATAGTTAACCAAAAATTACGACCATGTAGTAGTTTGAATAGAATGACGGGATAGTGGTCCTTAGGTCTATAAAGAAAACTCTTTACATCAGCTAAATATTTCGGATCTTTATTTGATCCTTCATCGGTAGCTATAAACAAAATACAAAAAGTCCTTAGAATTATAATTTAAATCTAATAAGGTGCTACTCACCGATGAGCGAGGATGTTTGAAAACAACAAAAAGGTTAACATTAAAAAAAATTTCTCGAAGATGAAATGGTTAAAATTGATGGAAGTACTTCATTAAAATTTGCTTGAATTATTAATCGTCGACACATGTGTTTTCTCTTGAATAAAAATAAATTGAAATTTGAAAAAATGGAAATTTAAGCTATAAAGAGAAAATCAACATGTGGATTCGTTGAAAAATCGTTTCAATAATTCAAGCAAATTTTAATGAAGTACTTCCATCAATTTTAACCATTTCATCTTCGAGAAAAAATTTTTAATGTTCACCTTTTTGTTGCTTTCAAACATCCTCGCTCATCGGTGAGTAGCACCTTATTAGACTTAAATTATAATTCTAAGGACTTTTTGTATTTTGTTTATAGATGCCGATGAAGGATCAAATAAAGATCCGAAATATTTAGCTGATGTAAAGAGTTTTCTTTATAAACCTAAGGACCACTATCCCGTCATTCTATTTAAATCTTTAATAGTATTCGGGAGAAGTTTCTGTTTCCATACTTTTGCGCAGCACTGTATATGAAAAAAACTTACAGTTTGTATTTTAAAATATCCACCATTCCAAAACTTGTTGGATATTAGTTTAAACCAATATATTTTATTTCAGAAAGAAAAAGCTTCTTCCTTAGGCGAAGCAGCATGAAGCTGGGAAACTGTTTGCAAGGTAAATGATTTTAATTATCTAAAAAATACATACAACTACTTATTTAATATTTGCTTATATTGGCGCTGTTTTGCATATCAATGTGAGTCAAAAGCCCATATAATTTGGTGTTAGCAGACTCTAGAAATATGAACACCTACACACATCGGTTCATGGGGAAATTTTTTCTTTTTACTTCTATAATTCTTTACGTGTGCTTTATTAAATTTTTAAATAATGTCATGCACCATGTAATAAAATTGGTATGGAAAAATCAACCAATCAAAGTGTTTTAAGAAAGTTATTGTGGGGTCGTACAAGATCTTTTACATGAAAGCTTATTCTGTCAGCATCCTTTTCAAAACTTATTTGCTATTTTATAAATTTTTCAAATCCTACATCCACAATACAACGGAAATAATTACTATATCGTTTACTCAATGACAAAATATAGATTGCTTCGTCATAAAACGTCAGCGAAGCAGTTTTTGTTGTTAAAACAATATGTATTTAGATATATTTGTTGTATTACTCGAAAAATATGAAGAAAATATCGTTCTGCGGACGTGGAATGCGAAATATTGATGGAAATCTTTCTCTGATAATAGTATCCGTTCCACGTTTGCTGCTTGATTGGTTTTGCTATTTGATGTACATTCTAGGGGCACGAACAAAGGGGGCGTCGTTGTGCAGACTCTCACCCACCCAAACCACATCACGATATTAAATACCTCTAAATCTCCATGTCTACATCAACTCCATACACCAACATCAGAGTCCGTTTAAGCTTCTATAACGCCCACCCTGGCTAAAATTAGCAATGAGCATAATTTCTAGAGCTTAAAATAACAATGAAGTACTTTTTATTACTCTTTTTAGTAAATCCATCCACAAAGTTATATTAATATAAAGAATCATCAAAAATTATGGGCTCAGTTTTAACCTTTGTTAATTTTGGTTGTACAGTTGTTATGAAAATTAGCAGAAAATTTACACGTCAGTATTGCTTAATCTCAAAGACTTTAGTTTTGTTCCAACAAGCCATTTAAAACCAATCCATGCATCCGCATGAACTGGTTTATTTGCATGTACCAATACGAGTATATATTCTTGCAAATTTTCATCAATCATATAACTAAGTTGTTTTCTGAAGTTTGCCACAACAAAAATCGATTAAATTAGTTTTAGAAAGGCACTTCTTAATCACTGAAAAGGCTAAAACCCAAATTTAAAAACGCATTCGCCAATCACAAACAAAGTTAAAAATAACATATTTCCATATGCCCTTAATATTTTTTTTTAAATCGTTTTTTCTTAATTTAATATTTTTTATTTTTAAAATCCTTCGAATATTCCGTGTTACTGAAAGTTCCATAAGTGTCCTATTGATTTTTTGTTTAATTTTGTACATCTTATGTATTCTTTCAACTATGTTCTGTTAATTTATTTTATACAATAACACATATCACAAATACAACTATTTTTTTTAATTTCTTCGCATTCGCGAGGAATTTTTCTCTCAACACTCTTTATAAAACTGTGAGTGTTTTTAAATAAACGAATTTATGTTTATAAATAAATAATTTAAATAACCCATGCACTTATAAAAATCTGAAACGTTTACATCAATTTTATGGCAACATTATCAGTTTAAAATACACCACCGATTGTTATCCGAGCTCCACAGAACCAACCGTGCGTGCATCATATACGATTTTAGTCCTTAAAAGCCAATTTGCTATATGGCAGCTATTTAAAAGATGCCGCCAATCCGATCCATCGGTTCCAGAAACAATTGAGTTTCTCATCTGATAGAACAAAGAACTGGCGTAAAAATTAGATCCCTAGATAATTCCGGTTTAATACTATTGTCCAAACTAACTGTTCCGGGCCAAAATTTAGAAGTTCTTGCAATTAGTACTTCACAAACATTGGAAACGCAAAGAGCTTGCCTTTTAAACACTTTTTTTGGAGACTTCTTCCTCCAAATTAGGACGATATTTATTTTGCTCGCATGTTAAAGACTTTTACAAACGCACAAGCTTAGAAAAATCCAAAGACAACAAATTCTATCATTATTAACGCTCAGATTACTAATGGCCTATCGTAAACCATTTTAGACTTCACAAAACTTCAACAAAACGCATGAAGATTCAGTCAAGAAAATCCAAACGCAAGGAATATTACATTAACCATTATATTTCGAACTTATCTATCACTACTTACTTAACATATTATTAATTCAACAACAAGATTACGTTATTGAATTTTTTTTTTAAATAATACATTCAATCTTTCTTTACAAAATCTTCTAACAACATTAATATAACATTAGCAGAATGTAGCACTTTCCAAGTACATTTACAATAAAAGTACCTAACGATAATCATTGAAATATCTTTAGAAATATCAGGGAACTATATTCTTTGTGTAGGTTGTTGCTTGTATGCAATCAGATACGGTAATCTAGGCTTTTCACGCGAAATTATTTATAAGCTACTTAACATTCAATGAAATGGGTTAAGGCTAAATGTGTATCAATTGAAATTAAATGTTTTAAAATGCAGCATTCTTGGTTATAAGAACAAAAATTGATTTAAGTTAAATAGCAAAATCGCAGTCAGACAGTTTTTACCATGCACATTAAAAAGCAGAACATTTATATCTTAAAATAATATAAAAATAACTTATGCCACTTTCAAAATAAACAGCTCATATTACCTACAACGTTAATATTTATTAATTTGGCGTTCAATTTAATGAAATAAATCATGTGTTTGTTTTTAATTGACTGATTTATGTAGTTTCATGTTTTAGGTAATTTGTATATTTATACATTATTACATACCTATAAACAGAGTGGCCAAAAAGTAACGAACTTTATTTGCACCCTCTCAGAAATCAATTTAACTAAAAATAGGCATTTATTACAGCAATTTTATGAAAGAAAATTTCTTTTTTCATGTTTTCGTGTATTTGTTTTGTCTTTAATAGTTTCGTTTAAAATCAATACTATTTTTTTTAATACCACATTTTTCTGTACCTATATTCGAGAAAAAGGTGTTTTTGCCGATAGGAACACATTGACATGTAAAAATATTTTTAGTTAAAAATTAAAACTTAAATACTTCCTGGTAGTTAAAGGTGAAAGATTAACTGACTGATCACCCAATATCTATCAACCTAACTCCTCCAGTTTATTTGTAGAAACTTTTAATGAGTAAATGTTGTATTGAATAGAATTCGTCAAGATAATAAATTATGCTTATTAAAATTTAAACACACAATTAAATATTGGTTAAAAACGAGCTTTAAAACACTAATAAATAGGGTATTAGATTATTTTTTTTTAAATCTGAACCTATTATTATTTGCTAAATCCTAATTTGAGTAGATATAAAACTTATGCGTTACTTTTCTGTCGCGCTGTTAATTCCTTACCTTTTTGATAAAATGCCAAAAGAATCTTTTTATAAAGCATATATTTTTATACATTCTACCGAACAATTATTTCCTTGATAAACAATTTTAGAAACGTTTTCTGTGCCTCAACGTTAAGAGATATTTTTGAACGTACAAATTTTTTTAATTTTTGTCATTAAATGAATTATTAAACAACTTTTAATTAAAATAATTTTAAATATATGCATAGTACGAATTTCAATCAGAAATAAATTAGCACATTTGGCAAAAATATATAAGAAATCCACAAAGGAAGAATCTAAAATGGTTATCCTTCTAATGAATGGGTTAATTAATAGGACGAAAGTGAAACCATTTTAAGTTATTTTTTATTACAAAACTGTTGATTAAAAGTGATTAAAAATAATGTTCTAGCCATGAAAATTGTTAATTGTGACCATTGGAATTTTATTGCCATAAAAATTGTCAAAATCTTAACTCCTATTGTACATACTTTTAAGAAACTTACTTATCGTTTGCAGGAAATTTACTTTGATTTGGTATTACGGAATTTGTGACGATTTTTAAATAAATTCAGTCTAGTTTTTGTACAAAAAAGATCCTTCATGTATAATGTTATAAGTCAGCGATTCTTAACCGGGGGGGCGCGACCCCCTGGGGTTTCGTGAAAGGTTTTAAGGGGGGCGCGAAAAATTTATAAAACGTTTTTAGAGACGCACCACGTACTAAAATAAAGGGAGGGCAAATACGATTGACTTACAAAAATTCAAATTAAGCGACTCCTATCCGAAATAGAGAATAAATAAATCATTATTACATTTTTTTAAATTGTACATGCTTTTAGATTTGCAAAAACGCGACTGTTCTATTCATTACATCGAAGAACGTAACAGGACAATTATTACCCCCTGCTTTTTTGCACGTGGGGTTAATTGTCAGATAATGCACTTACACGGGAAGGTTTTTAATCAGGGGGTTATTGTCCGGGAGGTTATTAAAGGGGAGTTAATATCCGGGTAGTAATTGCGCTAGAACAATCGGAGAGATTTGATTCGCCTAAAATAAATCGTAATAATTATTGTCACTACAAACAAGGGGACCGCGAAAATATTTTACGATATTTAGGAGACCGCGACTACTAAAACGTTAAGAACCACTGTTATAACTGATTTTAAACTAAACTTATTAAAACTTATTCCTGGTGTTAATTTTTTGCTTAATCCATAAAAGCATGTAAAATAGTAACGTATATTTTAACAATTTGTAACTAATATGCTAACGATGATAATTATAAGTTGTAAAGTTTAAAGCTCTAACGTTATTGTGTACAGTTTTTAAAATATTAGTTACTGATATTCTATTTATGGTTTTTTTTATGGGGTTTTGAGACAAGAAAGCCCCAACAAAGAGTAAACTTTTTCGCAAAAGGTTCTATTAATCCAGGGGGGGACACAGAGTGTATTTTTAAACCCTAAAAAGCTTTATTACCACTCTTGGTGGATTTCTTAGGCGGCGGTTTATAAATCTTCGTTCTTATATTATTTTTTTCACATTTAAGAGCACGTATATCGGTATTATCACTTCAGATAAACGTACGGTCGCAATTGCGCGTCAAACAATTTCTAAGAAACTTCCCTCTAACGTAACACTATCTCTACAAAAAGTTCCACCGTTGATCTTAACAAACGACGGGCATCGATAACACTGCAGCACACTTTAAAACATCTTGTGAAAAACTCCAATCGGCTTTCCCAAGTAAGGAATTTAGGACTCGACTAGATCTAATCGAGTTATAAAACTTCAGTTTCCACAAGAAAAAACTGTAATAAAAATCTTTTAATAGATTTAGCTCGCTCAAAACTTAAGGTCACGGACAACTGTTGAGCGCTCGGCGGGTAGTGTGGACATGTCAGTTAAATTTGTGGATGATAAGTCAGTCGTAAATGATAAACTTGCTCAGAGCTATAATGGGGTTTAATGTAGCGGCACTTTCTCACTTTGTTTCTGTTTCGTTAAACATCAGCGGGGCTTCTACATAGCCAGAAAATTAAGTATGATTCGAATCCGTATCAACGTTACAAGCGAAAGATTGCCTCGAAGCACGTTAGAATATTTAGTGTGCGAAATGTTTAGCAATCACGGAAACATTCGAAGCAATTTATAAACTCCAAACTTGGAATCTACAGTAATTAAATGGAACATTTTTCGTCCTCCTACCAGGAAAAAGGTTTTCACAAAATACATTTTTTTTAATTTCAAAATGAAATGATGAAAAAGGAAATACCAAAACGGAAGAATATAGTGGATGGTCGACGATTTCAAAGTCATAATCATTATTTTTTGCAAAACCACAAGTGTCTTATGGGCAGAGGCATAATCCTGCAAAAACAACACCTTTTGGACAGTTTTTTCCTGTCAGGTTAATTTTAGCGCAAATTTGAAATAAATAGAAGAGTTCCATAAATCACTGATGGAATTTGATAAGACAGGAATATTTTCCATTTTTAGACTAACACCTACATGAAAAATTAAATTAAAACAAAGTTTTGTCTATCGTTGTAGAAACCACCTTCAGGACATTTATTTACTTTGTTTAACTCGAATTAAAAAAGGAATCAGTCTTATTATACAACCTCATTAAATTTCCCCACAGTTACTGGATATTTAATTGATAGTTAATAAAAAAGTTCCCTGAAAATGGTCCCATCCTCGACGGACGAAACGTTCATCGACTAAGAACCGTCGACGCTTTTCTTTTGCGAAAACCACCCCAGAAACTAGGTCCCATAAACTTAAGAATTCATTGTTCAATGTAAATCTTTCAAAGAACCTTATTACCCACTACGCTTTTTTGACACCAGATTTCTTGCCCCTTTAACACGGTCCACCCACACTTATAAATAAACAAAGCGGTGCTTTACCATAAAATAACGATCAGGGACACATTTGGAGCATTGCAAACAAAACAAGGGGCGCGGCCGTACGTAAACAGCGCACGATCAAAGGAACTCAAACAGAGTCTTATTTTGATTGCCAAACAAACACCATGGGAATAATTAAACAGAAAAGAGAGGGTGAATAGGCAAATGAAATAAATCGCTGTGATTAAAATTGGCCACTTCTCGAACAAAACAACGCCATATAATATGTGACGGGCGTTTTATTACCTATAGAACAGGACATGTATTTTAAAAACTAAGAAATGCAGTTCTTCCAATTAGATTAGTCTTAAATTTTAGCGTAGTTAAATGCAATAACCTTATTTAAAAAAAAAAAACTAATTTTGCTATCCCATACAACCCTACATGATGCTAAAAATTCAAGTTTATCTTTAGTTATAAATTTTGATAAATGTAAACAACTGTGAATACAATTATTGATCACTTTTATAAATGCACTGTGACAAATAATTACATTACAACAAAATTCCATGAATAATAAAAACGACCATCCAATTTAAAGCAAATATTATGTTTATGCTGCAATTAATGTGTTTGTTTAATGGAGTATCAACTTTGAGATAACCAATAATTAGCTATAAATAATATCTTCCATTGATACTAAATTATCCACAAATTCAGAATTAACAATAACTTTAATATCTGGTGACCTACTTCCGCGGCACGCAATTAATTCGTTGCTGAGATACCCTCGGTATAATAACGCATTCGACTTTTGAATAACGCAATTCCCAACAGCTAAACAAATTCTAAATTGCAAAGTTTATTAGCTTGTAACGTTCAAAATTTAATTAAGGAATTGCTTTATTTTGCGACCTTAGGGTGTTAAGTAGTTTCACCTTTGCTTAAAAATTAATATTCAAATTTGCGTGAACTTCAGCTGTGAATCTTAAAACGGCACGTTTCAACCTGAAAAAACTTCGAGGTATTTGATTTACGTACTTAAAGCGGAAAAAGATACATATAAAAAGGTTAGATTAACCATCCCTGATGGCCTATTGGAGAATATGAGCATAAGTAAATAAGATATCGTTCCCAAAATAATTAATTGATGTAATGTAACTGAATAATTTATTGTTAGTGACTAAGCTTTCTAATCTGAGTTAAACTGTCAAACCGACATTCATTAAATAACCAAAGTTAATTTCTCAATCTAATTAATTAACAATTAATAACGAAAAAATGGCATTCAACAACCTAAGCTCACTTAATAGTATATTACGTAACAAGAGTTGTAAGAAGCATATTACGCGTATTTCCACGAGTGCGTCCTTGCTTTACAACTCGTGTTATGTAGCTTACTTTTTCTACGATCACATAATATACCTACGATTTTACCGGATTTTTGGCTAATATACACATGTAATTACGTTGTCTTGTCAATTTTGACGTAAGTCTACTTTGACATTTCTAGACAAGTATGCGTTTTGTTTACCGTGCGTTATAACTCACTTACTAGGCATGCAGGAAGTGTTAGACTTTGATCATTTCTTTAAAAAAAAAACTGTGCTTTTTGCTTACCGTGCGCAAGGACCCACTTACTATGCATGCCGGCCGTACGGTAAGTCATTTACATTAGTGGTCGTAGAAAAGTTAATGAAATTAAGTTTAATAACTTATCCATACTTCAATGATTGTCAAAATGTTGAAAACGCTGTGCGCTATTACGTAGCAGTAGCGCCGATCAGTATGTACAACTTAGCGATTTAAATAGCTAAATAATTATCGTAGCAACCTAGCAAGCCCCTAGCAAGCGTACCACAGCTGTCTTTCAAGATTAACAATTTCAAGATCTAACAATTAATTGAAATACTTAAGCCAGCGGAGCACTTCGGGGTTTTTTGAATTTATTTATGAAATTGAAATCAATAAAACCGACCGTATTGGTTTGTTTTTACACGAATACTAATCCCATATAAAACAATTGTATAATGGCACGAACAAATACAAAAATAATTGCGAGCTGAAAATCTATACTGCTTTACATTCCAAAAAACAACATTTAAATATTCGTTTCAGTGACATGCAAATAAAATCGTATTAAAATGTGATTAATCCGAGGGCGGCAATTGTTTTGTGCATAATAACAACCGTTCAAAATGATTGTTAATAATATATATAATATGATACTTTGTAACGTTTTAACTCGGTTAAAAAGCTTAGCGGTTGACAGTTAATTAATTAATGCAGGTATGAGCTTTATTTGTTCGATTCATTGTGGACTTTATGTGCAAAAGAGAAATGTTTGTATAACTAAGCGCTCCAAGGTTTGAGAGATGCTGGTTTTGTGTTTTAGCGATTAAAAAGACGTTTTTGAGATTAAATTGTATCCAAAGGTCTGTTAATACCATTGTATGAATTTTTTACATGTGCGGTTTATTTTTTAAATTTTGCTACACGAATTTGCGACATTCGCATGTGCGTATATGCATTTAACTTTATGCGGAGTTTGTACAATTATTGGTGGTTGTTCCTTGGTTAAACCTTGTGTAGAGGTAATACAAGTATGAAAGAAATAAAACCATTTCACTACATAATCAGTGTTACTAGCTGATGATCATGAATATTTGTCCAAAGTCGTAGTCTAAAACTTACTACAAATTAAAAGAGATAAATTAAATTTTTGTATACTGTTCGATTCCAAAATTTTATATTGCAAACAACTTTATTGCTAATACATGCAATTTCGTGCAACACAAGTAACGTTATAGATATTTTATCTTTTTAATTTGTTGATTGGATCATCGATAAATAATATACACTTGCTTGGACAACAATTTAAAAATATGACATTTCACATTGATGGTTTGACAAACTAGTTGTGTTTTAGCACCTGACGGCTGTTATACTAAATAAAATGCACTAAATTTATTTGGTTACATGTTAAATGTGTTAAACAATTTGGTAAATTTATTATTATTAAGGTATATTCTATTTTTTGTTCTTATTTTTGTATTTCACGTAAAAATTTAGTTAAAGAACCAAAAACACAAAATTTTTAATTTTATTCAATGCCTATTTCAGCCACTTTAGAGTTTCTTTTTTAATTATGTGTGTGGCCTTGGAATGCTGTGAGTATTCTGAATAATTTTACGCTAAATTCGTGAGTTAATGACAGTTACAGCTGCATTGATCTAATAATTTAAATTTGCCTATATTGGGCCCATATTTGGGTCAAATAAACTCAGTTTTATCATTGATATTCTTTGATCCATCTGTGTAGCTGACAAGATTGTTCCTCCATCTACAGTGTATCATTTCCAAAAATTGTTGTTTAATTTCGAAGATACCGAGCTTGGTAGATGGTTGGTAAGCAACCTAACAAGTAATCGGGAGATCGTGGGTTCGAATCCCAAGGCCGCCTGTCACTGCAGGGGTTTCAGGTGGTTTCCCCAATCTACCATAAGCAAATGCTGTGACAGTACTTCCACCTACCCTCTACCCTTATCCACCTTATCCTTGCTCCCTCCATCCCCTTCCACTTAGGTGATTAGCATGGCAACAAAAACATACCGAAGCATAATAAAAATATTATATGGCATTGTTTTGTAGCTAATACCAGTACAATTTATACAATGAACAGATTAAATGCTATAATGTTTTACGATAACTTTTTGTTGTTGAATAAACCGGAACCCATTGAAAATCGATACATTTTATTGTTTAATTTATCACATCGTTTTAACATATTGCTCAAATTTATCACGAAAAAACAAATTACAGTTAAATTAGGGCGTTTTTATCCTCGTCGCCGACCTTATATACGCAACTAAAGGGTCGATGAATTTTTAATTCGTTGCCGTAAATTATTAGGTCAATTTCACGTAACAAAAACGTTAATCCCACCAAGATCATATCGCCCATAATTACGAGATTAAAAGAGTGTAACACTCCCCGTTTTATCACGTTTTTTGATAACGTTTCATGGCGATTATGCGAAACTCGGCGGCTAACGAAAATTTTAAATAAGCAAGCAACATGTGAGCAAACCGGTAATACGATATAATTTGTAATTAGTCACGTGCGTAATTAAATTTGAATAATTATGACTTGGAAGAATTTGGTAGACTTTTCGTCGATAACTTTTAACCTATAAATAAATATCTAAATGTACAGGGTGTATGTTACACTATAAGAAACACGCAGTCTTGAAGTATTTGAAGATTATGTCGGTTATTATAATAGCAAAATCTAATTGAAGTCTCTGGGGCTACTTTATCTAAATAAATTTACGTGTGTAATAAGATTTGTCGTAGCAGTTTTAGTTTATCGGCTACAGATGAAAATTAAAATTTTGCACAATTGTCGCAAAAAAAAAATTCTAAAAGTATTCTGACGTCCTGTCAACATAGGTCTAAGACAGGGCTGCTGTCTCTCTCCAAAACTGTTTAAATTGTATTTGAATTCTGCCTTGGGAGTTTGGATTAGAAAATGTAATAGTATGGGAGTCCAAATTGGAAAGAGAAATAATAACAATTTCATAATATGGTGAATTTCATAACTTTGTTTGATGTATAAACAAACCCATTTCGACTGAAAAGACAAGTTTCAACTTGTCTGGCTATTGTTGGCTAATTGTAGATTAAAAATTCGACGACCAATTAGTTGCAGAAATAGCAATCAAAACAATGTATTAACTATTTATGGTATTTGAGCGAAGAACCCATATTTGATGAAAGAATAAGTGAGGGAGGGGGATGAAATATAGCACAAAAGAGACTGCTGACCGGAGAAGCAGATGAAGCGGAAGAAACCAAAAATAAACTACTTAATAAATAAGATGATTTGGAATACTCCCTAAATAAAGATCTATCCTTATAAATATTTAATTACAAATAAATCGAAAAAATTATTTGATAGGTTTGAAGTTTCCTTAAACTTTCTGCAATTAGATCCTATGCTTTGGGAAGATAAAGAAAGTTATGCAAAAGGAAGGGCAGCCATGATATCTTTAAGAGTGATAAATGATACAGCTGAAAGAGATGTGAAATTAATGGAAAAATGTTAATCTTATTTTAATTTTATTAGATTGTAAGTTTACTTAAAAAGTCTTAGACTGTTTTGATCTCTGTAGGAAACGAATTATTTTTGTCGCAAAAGATTCTACGTTCTTTGTGATTTATTTAAATGATTTGCTGCGATATTTGTGTTGTATTTTGCGGTTTCGCTTTCTGTATGCTTTTCAGCATTGATCTATTGCGTGGGACATAAAAAAGATTAGGCCCATAATTAAAAAAAAGCGGTTTATAGTGGTCCGGATCAGATCAGAGCCGTACGACAGTGATAAATCACAAGGGCTTATTAGCTCAGATACCAGATTTTTTCTTTTGTACGCTGCACAGCTACGGTCGCGGATTTAGGGAACATTAGTACTTTTGCATTTCGGCCTACGGTACGCGATTTTGTATGTTTATAATTTCAATTTCCTTGATTTACTTTTTCTATTTCCCGAGTCGTATTCATATTATCAAGTATTTGACTTGTATGGTCATAAATATTCCAACATTATGTTGAATTTTTCTGTATATTTAATTTCTGTACGCAACTATGGACTCAGACTTTGATGTGTTGTAAAAAACAATTAATTGACAGGAAATTACAGCGCTGATTATGATCACATTTAAAAAAAATTAATACGTTGGTAAATGCCATCACATGAAAAAGTTTTGACAGCAACATAAAAACTGAACGGTCGAGATAATTTTAGTAATGGTTCTGAAAAACCAAAAATTTAACAATATCCAGGTTTTGCCTTTGCTGAACGATTTGCCGAGCACCTAGAAAGCATCTTAACCCACTTAATATACAAGAAGAGTAAATATTAAATGATGACGCCATACAAGAACATGAAAAAACTACACATCTCTCCTAAGGAGAGTATGGATGAAATCAAAAACAATATTAATCCGAAAAAAGCTCCTGGTTTTGAACTGATAACAGGAGAAGTGTTAAAGTAGCTCCCAAGAAAAGCGCTAGTCAAGCTTACCAACCTTATTAATGCTGCATTTAGACTAGAATACGTACCTATACTGTGGATAAACGTAGAGATAGTTATTATACTGAAACCAGGTAAAGCTCCAAACGAAGCCACGCCCTACACACCAATTTCACTGTTGCCTATCATGTCTAAATTCTTCGAGAAACTGCTTTTCAAGAGAATGCTTAACACTTGATACTAAACTTCGCTGGAAAGTTCATGTCAGAAAGAAAATTGAGGAGTTAGGTATTAGATATCAAAAAATGTACTGGCTATTTGGAAGAAACTCCGGTCTCTCACACCATAACAAGCTTCTACTATACAAGCAGATATTAAAACCAGTGTGGACATATGGTATACAACCCTGGTATTGTACAAAAAAGAAAAAAACATTAAAATAATCCAAACTTTTCAAAACAACACCGATGCACCCTGGTACATTAGAAATGACGATCTCTATAGGGATCTTGGAGTAGAGTTTGTGAACAGCGAAATCCAGAAGTTTGCGTTGGCGATCTCCATAGAGACCTTGAAGTGGAGTTTATGGACACCAGAAGTCACGAAGGAAGACTACTGCAGCATGTGAATGTCGATGCTATCCAGCTTCTCGATAACACGGACATAGTAAGGACTCAAGAAAAAAAAAACCTTTAAGTTGGAGGTAACATTGATAGTCTATAAAACAACAGAGTCAGTGCTTGTGTTTGTGTACAAGAATAGAGTGCCCTGGATGTTAAAACAGCCAGGAGACGTCAATGGGTGACTTTTAGATCTTAACTTTGTTGGTATACTAGGAATAGAACTAATAAGTTACTCATTGGTCTTAAGACTACATCGTAACATTATACATATTTTTTTAAATAATTTTATTACCATTTCTGCTAGATATTTCTTTAATAAAAGTGGATTATACGCAATTAATTTTTTATAACTGTTTAATTAACCAAAATATCTTCTAAAATAGAGCGTTTTAAACCAGAACACCATAATGTCTGTAACGCTTAGATTTTTTAAAATTAAATTTAATAATCTAATAGTTTAAAAATTTTACCTGTCGCCCATTAAAAAACATATTTGCTCTGTTTAATTGCTTCAAAATTAATATTTATTGTTACGTTTATTGCAGAATAATATTTTTAAGTCTCACTTTACGGCAAATAAAATTGCACCAACCCTAATTTTATTACTTGCACTTTACATAAATTAACCGTGAATATTTGTGGAATTATTACCTTAACACTAAAGCTAATTAAAAAAGAATCGTAAATAACTTTACGGACTTGTCATTTTTATTAAGTCGTAATTTTAATAAGTTAAGTTACAACAAGTGGTAAGTGGTCATGAAATAATGATGGAAAGCAATTTTCTAAATTAACTGTTGTACCCACAAATTACATGATAATTTCTTGGCAGTAGCTTAAATTTTAAAATCAATAGCAAGTTATCAAGACGCAATGACAGTGACGATTAATCATAATTGCTAGTGAATTATAACAGGATTTTGAACAATGGGTTTAACGTGATTGCTGAAAAAATTGCTACCGATAAGGGCAGAACCAATCAACATCAAATTAAAAGACGGCTAGACTATTGGGGCGTGTACAGAATACACTTACCTATGTATGATGTACGACAATACAGAGAGACAAAAGGGAAATTAAAAAAGGATTAATCAAGCTCTAAAACGATTGATTGCTTAAATAGCGTGATAAAGAAAACGCTAAATAGATTAAAGCAAAACGACTGGTATGGAACGGCCATGTGCAACGAATGGGGAATATAAGGCTACCTAAGAAGATATTTGAGTGGACCCCAGGACACCAAAGGAAAAAAGGAAGGCCCAAGAAAACACAGAAAAGAGTTAAAAGAAACACTTAGTGCGTATTTCTTTCAAAATAGAAAAAAAAGTCTTAGGACACAATTTGTTGGAGATTATAGGATACATAATCTAAAAATATTTTCGACTATACAGAGTGTTTGGTTTCCGCGCACCGATGTGCAGCTTTTTTATTTTAAATACAACACCCTGTATATTTTTTATTTTTTGATTTCAAATTGAATTCTCTTTAAAAAATGTAAAGGTTTTATGTACAGGGTGGGCAAATTTCAATGTTTTCACAGGCAATCTCGGTAACTATAAGAGTTATGGAAAAACGGATCCCCGTTCCTCGATCTCTTTTTTCGAGAAAAAGTTAATGGTGAAAACTAAAATTTATGATGTTTATTACGACAACAAATTACAAAACCTTCCTAACTTGTACCAAATGAGTTTTAAAAGGTTTTACACCTTGTTTTGTTAACAAAAGTACCAAATTATTTTACACAGACGTTGTTAAATCGCTAAATATGAATATTTTGTTAAAGATCAGTAACCGTCAATATTTCCAAAAAAAACGTAAATAATTCAAAAACCTCTTACATTTTTTAAATAGAATTCAATTTGGAATTAAAAAAATTAAACATATACATCGGTAGGCGGAAACCAAACACTCTGTATAGTTGAAAATAATTTTAGATTATGTATCCCATGACAAATTGCGTCCTAAAACTTTTTTTCTATTTTGAATAATAAGTCAGCTATGAAAGAAATACGCACTAGGTGGACACCCTGTATATGCTAGAATAATCAGGGATGGGCAAAAGAACTAGAGGAAAGAATTGAGGAAGGTCATCAGACAACGCCACAAGACGTTTTCAAACCTATTTAATAACAATAATAATAATCAAAAACTTAATGAAAGCTTTAACACCTACCTATACACCAAAAAATAAAAAGTCTACAATTGTAAATTAGAAGCACTTAATGCATTCATTGTGAATTTTTAATGCAGTTCAAACTGATCGAACCAGTCACGGCTAGTAGGCTATGTAAATGTAATTACATTTAATCACGGCCCTGAAAAAACCGAATGAAGTACGTAATACGGCTGTAGCATTGTTCATTTCAGCAAATAATGAAAACGTAATTTTTAGTTCCATAGAGTTTCCACCTACTAGTTCTAACAAAACTGAAATTTTCCTCCTTCCACCCTTTCTTAGAACTTAAAGCTTTCAATTGAAGGCGCTTGATTTATAAAAACCTCTTGTTATTGATTTTTACCGAAAAAGCATTATTATCTGTAGAGTAAATTATTTATTTCATAAATAATATATGATTACTTTGTTTATATTACTATTATAAATAAATAGAATCAAACAGTAAATCTGCCTAGTATAGACAGAGTGGAATTGTGCTATTTATTAATTATTACAAAGTACTTCATTTTAGCTACACAATATGATTAATTATTAATAACTCACTAACAGAATATATTTATGAGATAATGACTAGTTGACGAAGAAAAAGTTTGATGGTTATTATCCATTAATACAGGAAATTATATAGAACTCAAATAATTTTAGATTAAAAATTCGATTGAAAGGTTTGGCACAGGAATTTTTTAAAGATCTTTAATTCAAGTAAATTTAATTTTCAAATGGATATCGACGTGATAATAAAATACAAGAAAATCATTCTGTAAGGCACAAATTTATTTCTCCATGAATTGGTAGAAACAGGCCGTAATATTTATCGTGAAATTTTGAAAACCCAAACGTCCCCTACGCATACATATTATAGACAAGTTAAAATTTAAAGTCGTTAAATATTTAAATAATAAAAAAGCTGTAACGTAGTACTTTTTTTAATTATTTTAGCAAAATAATAACAACAAACTCGATAATTTACAGTGGTATTAAAAGGATAAATAATTATTTACTACAAAAACTGTTATTGAGCTAGATTTAATTTTAATTGTTTCTCGATTAAAAATCAATTGCTTAGTTTTTATGAAACAACACATTTATTTTCGTTATTATGCACAAGATCAATTGTCGAATTATATGCTTGCTATTGTACACATCTGTGCCCTCTGATTTGTATAAATATTAAGTTAGTAATCGGCGAATCCAGAACAAAGTTTTAGTCCTTCCATCATGTTTTTGGTCTAAATTAGTGGTCTCCAAAGTGGGGTGCGCATAATAATTCTTGATAAATTAATATTTTTATTTCCACAGGATAATTCAGCAAATTTAGTGATAAAACTTTTGCGATGTTTTTATTTTGGGGTGCGCGCTAATCCTGCGACAATAAAGTAAAGAGCAAAAAAGTTTGACGACCGCTGGTCCAAATCACCCTATAAGTATTTAGTTCACAAAAAGCAACATATGCATCGATGTGACAATTCTATAAAAGTTTTTCAACAATAACAAGCCACAAGCCAGTACAGTAATTATCAATAAGAAACAAAAAATGTGCAACTTCTGTCCTTAATCTAAAATCAATAAAACAAATATTAGTTGCTGCTAAAGTTCTAAATATTTAGGGAAAATATACATATGTTATAAAGGCCAAAGTTGCAAAAATGTAACATATAATTTTTAGTACATTAACAGTTAAGTTTTGCACCATTCAGTGCAAACATTCATTTAAAACTAACAAATGAGTTACAAAAATTAATTTTTGTATATTAAGTGTGTACAAAGTTCTTTATATAAAATTATCATTTATTTCAAGGAATCAAAAATAATAAAATGTTTATATTTATATACATATAGGAGGGACAAGCTCATCTCTTACTATTTTTATGACAATTACTATTCTGTAAAACATCGGACAAAATCAACATAAGTCCGCAGTTTTTATAAACTATTAATTTTGAAAGTGGCTTAAGTCACTTTAAAGCAGGGCTAGAAACCGAAAAAAATTTTGGTTAACGGTTAACCGAAATCAAGAACTTTATTTTTATAACGGTTTTTGTTGAAAAACCGGTTTTTTCCGTAAAAAACCGGTTTTGAAAAAACCGGTTAATTTAACCGGTTTTTAACATTATTTAGATTTGGAATGCAAGGTATAAAAAGATATTATCTATTTATAATTTTATAATATATGTACAATCAAGCATTCAGTAATTACTTTTGGTAAACTAATCACATTTAATAAAGATTTTGTATTTTTTCAAAATAATTTTTATTAAAAAGAGATGTTTAAAAACCGGTTTTTTATAATTTTGGTTAAAGGTTACCGTTTTTTTTGCCTTTAAAAATAACGGTTTCGGTTTCGGTTAAAAATCACAATTTTGGACAAAAAATTAAGGTTAACCGGTTTTTTAAACCGGTTAAAAAAACCGGTTTCATGCCCTGCTTTAAAGTAACGAAAAATGGCGATTCGTTAACATCTGTGCGAAACTAAGTACCTACACCGGGAAAAATATAAGCTGAGATAACAAATATAAGTAAAATTTTTATATGTATAGTTGGCATAAATATTCTTATGCACATGCAACAAAATTACTTGACTTATGGCCACTTTTAAAGTAAACAGCTCATGTACTTATGTATTATTTTTTAATAGGTTAATAGGTTTAACAAAAAATGGAACAGAATAGTAGAGAAAAGTTTATTTCTAAATGTCTTTATGACACTTAATGTTGGTATATAAGTCATAAAAACTTTAAGTAACTTTAATGAGTGTATAAGAAAATTTTACACAGCATTCTGCACAGAAACTGTAACGTGTCACGCAGCCGTGACGATAGAGTTAAAAAATCTTAAATAAATATGAAAAACGTGCGTGTTTTTTTTTGTTATTACTTACAATAGTTGGTGATAATCCATATTATTTTCCAAAAACAGCTGAAGAAGCACCTTCACACCCGAAGATAACAGAACCGATAACTTGCAGCAGAATAGTAACACAAGTAGCCTGGTATTAGCTCAATAAGTTTTTGCTGATTGTTGGGGTTGCGTGCACCAACAAAAACCCGGTGAAGCGAGCGTCGCGACGGTACAACCCGCACTGAACAGCCGTCAACGACAGCGCTTTGCGGCCCAGTGTGGCGTTCTTACTGCATGTAAGCGCGTACAGCAGAAACCAGTAAATTGCTTGTCCACAACCCCCGTATAACAAAACGGTATAAACCTTGGAGATAAGCGAAATAATACGCGGGACGCGAAACTCTTAAATCGTTCCGGCGATATCGTTAACACGCCGTTATAATCTTGAAGAATGTGTAGAATGCAGGGGACGTCTTTGGTAATCCCGTCGTGGTGCGGCCGCTTCCCTTCCTAAAATAAACACTTAAAAATATTTACAAGATTTTAATGCGTTTATGAATGAATGGCTCATTAGTACGTACGGAACATATGCCGCGCGCAGTAGCATCTGCAGCGTAGGTAAATTATATCTCTTGAAAGACGTAAAGTTTTTTTACAATAAGTCTTCAGAACTGTACTTAATTTATTCTGAAATCGCTGTTGTTTATGAATAATAAAAACGGAACCTGCATCCTGTACCTAAAGTAAATTTAACACTTTTTTCAGTAATGTAATTTAATTATTAAGTCGTTAATTAATTAGAAGGGTTATAAAATAGAAAAGAAACATGAGGGAGTAAATTGTATGTTTTGATGCATACCGTGTTTTCTAAAAAAAAGCACCACAGTGCATACGTGAATAATTTAAAAATTTAGCGGCCTGGCGTAGAAACAGTTGTTTAATTGGTAAAAAATTATTTTTAGTTTTTTACATAATCTCCTCGAACCACAATGCGTTTATTCAAGCAATGCTCTAATCTCGTTATGCCCTTTTTGTAGACCGAATTAACCTACACTATGACGTCCTAATTTGTTGAAACAATTGTCCTTCCAAGTGTTTTTTCTTGTTTAAAAACATATGGTAGTCAGAAGGGAGCAAATCTGGAGAAAAATCAATTCGAACCCCAGTTTTTCAACTGTGGATGTTACAATTCCGTACGAGTCGTGTTGAAATAGCACATCCTTCTGTTCTTCTCAAAAATCTCATCTCCAGCTTCTGCATCCTTTATTTTTGCTTTCTTGTTAGTGCCTAAGTTTCTAAACTATAAGTAATTATTGGTACGTACCCTATATTAAATACTCGCGTCTTGGTTTCTTCTGAGATCTCCTTCCTACTTACCAAGAATTTGTTTTTTGCGTAATAAAATTTTGTCGTTGCAGCTATTCTGTTATTCAGCTCTACTACCAATTTACCATTCTCTGCAATTATCGTTCCTAAATATTTTATATTTGATACATGTTCTACCATTTCTTGGTCTAACCTGATTGAATTCGTTACATGATTCTTCCTTATAACCATTATTATTATTATTTTCGCGGAGGTGGTCCCCACTCGGGTTCTTGTACCGCGACCTATTGGTCTATTGTACCCTCTGATGATAGCCCCTTTCAGGAGTCCTGTGATTTTGAAAAACTCCAGGATTTTCTTTAAGGGGGTTTTTCTTAACTCTTCTTGGTTGGCTTTTTCATCCCTAGAAGTCAACACCTATAGAGTGTGAATCGTTCACTTTGGCATATTACGTAAAGAGGAGTTTCTTCTTCTTCACCACATCCTCTGCATATATCGGTCTCTGAGTCCTATTATGTAGAAGTGTTTGTTTAGCCCACAGTGTCCTGTGACGCACCCTGTGGCTGCTCTGATGTCTACTCTGCTCATCCTGAGCATTTCTTCTGTCTTTTCTTTGGAGACTATTGACAGGATTATAACTAAAGTCTTTGTCTTTTTTACATTGATGCTTACATTGTACCTTCTTAGTGTATCTGCCCACACCCCTAGATTATATTGCGTCCTTTTTTTAATTTAATTTAACCTTCCTTATTTGAGTGTTTTGTTTAAATTTTTCTCTTACGTCTGCTATATATTTTCGTTCAAATAGCAAGAGATGCACCAGCTATAACAGTCGAAACTATTTTAACAACAACAACGAATGGGCTAATGAAATTCAGTGCAACTTATCTCAAAAACAGAATAAAAGTTGCACTAAAGTACACAATAATTCCAGAAATATATATTAACACATTTCGTGCGGGAAGCGTATTAATACCCGTTCAAGCGACCGGCGGTCTCCGGCGGGAAGCGTATTTAATACCTTTTATGCAGAATTTTTATAAACTGCAGGAATTGTACTAAAAAATTTTTTCTGCGTTTGCCGTTATATTGGTAACTGTTACAGTCGCAACTAAATTGTATATAGAGTAGAAAAAAACTATCTGTAACCTTTTTGACTTTGATTTATAAAGTTTCTCTTACTGTTTAGTAATATAATGTATTTGTGTAATTATAACAACTGCTTATATATTAAATACATATGGTTTATGTATTGGTTAATGATTTAAAATCAAAAACTGTTAAAAATATTAACTGTTGTATTTTTTAATTAACTACACTATTAAATAAGAAATTCAATAATTTTATAGTCAGCTACGGTTGACCTTAATAAAAACACGAAGAGGATAATTTAAATGCGCTATATACGAGGTCTGTTCAAAAAATAACCGAATTCTTTGTAGATACATTTATTTTATAGTATTTACAACTTATTGGTCTTTAGCTCTTTCAAAGTAGCCCCCTTCTCTAGAAATTCCCTTATTCCAGCGGTTTTTCCACTTTGCCATATAGTCCTGGAATGTTTCTTTGGGTATCGCCATCTATTTCCGTGCCGAATTCTCTTCAATATCGTCAATAATGCCAAAACGACGTCGTTTGAGCACCATTTTTAATTTGGGGAATAAAATACGTCACACAGGGCCAGGTCAGGTGAGTAGGGAGGCTGGGGGAGGACAGTCATCTGATTTTTTGAACAAAACTCGCAAATTGTCAAGGTTGAGTGGGCAGGCGCGTTGTCGTGGTGGTGTCACAGAGGGAAAAAGGCGAATGGCGGAGGTGACGGGTGCCACAGTGGAGGCGCCGGGTCGGGGAAAGTCCCTTGGTGAACAACACTTATTAGCGATGATGGATAATGAATGACGTTGTGTGGTTCGAACTGAGGTTATGAGGCTGCGCATTACGACTGCGTACTCTTCCGTAATGCCAACCTCGTAGACTTTCTTACTCAGCAAATAAATGAAACAACTTATTCAAGAGTTGGAGATAGTCTGTTTGTCTTGTAGCCGTAACGTTTTGTCGCGCCACAACGCTGGTCTCTTCTTGCAAATTTTTTCTTGCAACTTTTTTAACACCCCTTCGTAGTATTGGCGGTTGATTGTTTGCCATTGGGACAAAAATTCAAAATGCACAACGCCATCAAAATCGATCATTGATTTTCTGAGTGTTAGTGTCAGTTGACGTCGAAGGCCTTTCTGGTCGAGGATCGTCTTGAACTGACTTACGACCACTTTTGAATCGTGTAAACTATTCATAGTTTTTGATTGGCACAATTTGTTTCGAGAAGGAATAGAGCTTGTTGAATACGATGAACGCTATCAGGACTTCCTACATCGAAATGTAACTGAAAATTTGGCAATGAGGAAAGTGTGTGCAATGTTGGTGCCGAGGGTTTTGACGAACGATCAAAAAGCAAACCGAGTGACGATTTGTCAAGAACTTCTAGATCGTGTGCGTGATGAACCAGATTTCTTAGACAATGTTGTCACTGGCGACGAACCGTGGGTGATCGAGTACGACGCGGACACAAAGCGCCAAAGCTCAGAATGGGACACCAGCGCCTCGCCTTGCCCCAAGAAAGCTTGCATGAGCAAGAAAGATGTAATCCATGTTGATTGTCTTTTTTGACTCGAAGGGGATGATTCACAGGCAGTTTGTGCAAGCTGGACAGACCGTGAAATTGATTTTCTACGTGGGAGTCCTTGAGCGACTGAGAAAACGAATCGTCCGCATCCGCCCAGCCATTGCCAGTTCCTGGAAGCTTCACCACGACAATGCGCCGAGCCACATCGCGCTCGTCGTGGAAGAGTACCTGGCTCAATAAAACGTGGTAACGCTGCCCCAGCCAGCCCAGTTGTCGCTCTCCCAGACTTCTTCCTCTTCCCCCACCTCAAGTCGGCGCTGAAAGGACATCGCCACAGCACGGTCCAGGCAGTACAACAGGCCGTGACGAAGGAACCAAATAGCACTCTAGTCGCCGCGTTCCAGAAGGTCTACCAAGAGTGGCAGAACCGCTGGAGGTAGTGTGTTGATGCACAAGGGTGAAGAATATTCAGTCGGTGTACGAATATTGGAAATACATTTTTTTATCGAATTAGTCCGACTACTTTTGGGACAAACCCTGTATTATGTATGTGTTCCTTTACCTATATGGAAACTATCAGTGAAAGTTCTAACTCCGATTAAAAATAATTTCGTGGGGGTAGGGGACGATCTGATTAAAAAATAGAAATAAGAAAAAGTTCTGCCGTAAAACTGTAGTTTTGGATGATGGTAAAGTACTCTACATTATCTAACTTTGAATTGAAACACGTTTAACATCTAAAATTCAAAAAAATCGCCTGCGGCGCATTTTAACCCCCCTCCACTTTTTTGTGTCGATCTTCGCTGGTTTAAAAAAAAAAAAACAGCAACCTCTGTTTAGAGGGGCGGCAAATTCAGGGACCGTCCCGGGCGGCACAAACTCTAGCTACGCCACTGCCGGCCATGTACGACCATCGAACGGTCAGGAGCATGCGTAGTATCGATATAGCGGACAATTATAGGCTCTCATGGCACGCTATATCGATACTACGCATGCTCCTGACCGTTCGATGGATCGTATATGGCCCTGCTGGAACAGACCTTTATATCTTCTACAGTCGACATTGTAGTACGGAACATGCTTTCCAATTTTAATGAAAAACATGTATTAGTTACAAAAGTGTAAATAAAAAATTTCGCCACCTAATTTTTTTGACCCGCTATACCTGCCAGTTACTTTTGCGCGCTACCCGCACAAAATGTGTTAATAGAAAAGTTTTCATTAAGGAGTTGCAAAAGTTTTAGAAAGCCCAAAACATGTTTTTAACAAAGTTTTATCAACACATTCAAGACATTGGACCATAACTAAACTTATCTGATTGGCATTTAAGCCAACCCCTTAGTTTCAGAGGCAGTAGTTTCCGTTTCCGTCCTGTCTAACAACGGTTTAGAGACAACTTCACAAACAATGCAAACTTCAAGCAAAAACTAATTCAAAATTTGCTTATGATATTATATATTTATTGCGAGTTATAAAAATGCAGTTCATTTGGTTTTAATTTTATTTACAAATTACAAATCTGTATCAATTTAAATTAATAATGGAATACGCCCAACAAATTTATACTTACAATCGGGTTTTACTGGAGCTTTTGAATGTGTTAAACAAAACTGATTATCTACACTAGCTTGTTTATAAAACAACGTTTAAACACAAATATTCAGTAACAATTCCCATACAACATCAAACACTTGTTTATTAAAAAAGTGAAAGTAAACACAATTAAAACTTCAAAGCGCCCTGATGATGTACTTATGTAGTTTGTTCAGGGGTGGACTCTACTTATAGTTCACCAGGAGAAACCCAATGCGACACTGAGATACAAAAAGCAATTTTTAAAATTACTGACATGTGTAATTATAGTCAAGTACAATGTAAATAAAGTTAGTTAAAAACTATTTATATTCATGTCTATTAAAAGCTTTATTTGTCGGACAGTGTTTCTCAACTTTTTTGTCTTGTAGTCATTTTTCAATTAGAGTTGCTACTATTTTATATCTTCCATCTAATAGAGATATGCCTGTATAGTTACTACATGTCTCATCTTCCATTTTTTTAAGTTAACAGTACCAAAAAAGGTACTAACAAAAATAGACATTTTTAAAATAGTACACTTAGTTCAAAAACGGTTGAGAAATAAAAAAAGGGTTTTGACAGGACTAGAGGATTGGAAGGGGAAGGAACAATAATGATGAATGTGGAAAACGGAGACACGATAAAAATTAAAGGAAGATAGTATGATGTGAGACGAGAGTGTTACAACTGGTATTGCGTTTCAACAAAAAAAATGTTGAGGAACGTTCAGTGATTTCTAATTTCAAAAAAAATACATTAAACTATATCACATAAGGTGTTCATCAAATTGTAAAAGAATATATTTGTAGACAAAAATTTGTTATTTTAGCAGTAACTTTGATGTTAGTAATGGAATTATTTTTAAAATTTTAGGTACGAAATTCACGAATCGTTCGAAAACAATTTCATTATTATAACAAAGCTATTTTTTTATTTATTTGACGTGTTGAAATCGGAGAATATTTGGAAGTTGCTGTCTTAGGATAAGATTAAACTTTGCGTTTTCGCAAAATTGTGGATGTGCCCTAATTCCGTTAAAAACAAAGTGGTCCATCCCTGGTCATATTTACGCTGTTTTGAAATTTTCGTTTTAATTCGAATTTTATTTACAAACAGGACGAACTCTCGAAATGTTTTTTTCCATAATGTGCGGTATTTATCTTACTCACAAGCAAAAATTTTTAAAACATAATTAGGCCATTTTTGTGTTTATTTGTTTATTGCCTACAACATACCTTGAGCATTTTATTTGCTTTGTTTACCATTTACTTAACAGTATGTTTTACTCCTCGAGCGCTTGAAAATATTGACTGCCCTAAAAAAAAAAACGCCCACAGGTCCAGAGATAGAATTACGTGCCTTTCTAGATATCATTGTCGAAGTAGATTTATTACTGCAGCATTTTTGCCGTAATTTAAAATATAGCGTATTCAACTAAGGAATTCTAAAAAAAAAACGATAAATGCAAAAAATATCGCACTGTTAAATAAATATTTCGGTTCTGACTTTCTCTTTAGTATTATTCCTTATAAGAGGATTATTGTGATAATCCTAAAAACTGTGACGAACCAATAACTGTTGGAGCATTTATAAACAAATCAGCTAACGAAAGTAGAGTGTCTATGTTGATTGGCTTGCAAAAGTAAACTTCGTGGTTACATTTCATCCCCTAATGCTTTTTAGAACTACCATTACACTTAAAACTCCACTTTAAACCAAAATTATCTAATCATTTTACATACAAGCTCTGGATTATCATTACAATAACGAGAAAACTCGGTAATAGATCGAAACGTTGCGCTATTAGTGATAATCACAGTTTTTAAAATATTCATGCCTCGTTAAGCCAACATTACCAATTAACAGCCAATTATTAATCCTTAAATTGGGTCCCGGAACATCCGTTCAATCACAGAGTGACGAATAATATACTAAATAAAATGTATTGATTAACAAAAATGTGCTGCAATTACCTCTGAATACTGAAACTCGAAAGTGCGTGCCTACGCGTTATTCAAAGTAATCGAAAATAACAATGGCAATGACCCAGCATGAAATCGTTAATGGATTGCCTTAATTATAAAAAAAGCAAGATGAAAGATCCATTAACACTTGTAAAGAATTTGTGCTAAATTAGTTAATAATCGGGCTTAATTAGATTTGTCCATCGTGAAAAGGAAGTTTTCCTTATTGATTAATTGCCGAACATAATTTATGTGCAATATTCCACTTAATTCTCAGATTACTTGCGGAAGAATATGAAAAAATACCAAACTACCCGAACCCGAAGTAGTAAAAGGTGTATCATACGAGAAATTTTGTGTTACAATAATTGATGACTTGTAGATTTACAGATTGAATACAATGAATTGTTTTTCAAATGATAATACAGTATAAAGTTTACAAAGAGGATAAAATAATCCGTAGAGGGAGAAGTTTACCCCAAATCTATTTCCGCTATTCATGTGCTGCCAATCCTCCTCGACTGATTTCTGCACCCCCTCGCAGTCATTGTTAATTTTTAAATTTATTAGCAGAGGGGTGAAATTAAGAATTATTTTTCATTTTACATTAACTAAATCACTTGCTTCGATATATGAGCCCGTTGTTTTGAAAGTGGGGGCAAGTCCCTTATTGTTATTGCAAGATATAAAATAGTCAAATAAAGATTTTGTTTTACCCAAATGACCTTACCTTAATTTCAAAATTATTGATTTATTATAAACATTGATTAAACATCTAAAATTTTAGTTTAATTATCCTTATTTTTAAGAATAACAACAAAATTGTATACTACTTTATTTAAATATTCATTTATTTGATTAAACGTTCAACAAAAATAACAAAAAATAGTTTGTTTAAACAGTAAAACTTACAACAAAAAATATTTCGATTTTATTAAGAATTTCAGGTAATTTATACCGTTTCGTTAATAAGTTTTATTATTTCTAGGTTTTATTAATTAGGTATTTAACATTGTAAAGTATTCATGAACAAAAGGTATATATGGAAATAGATTCATCATGCCCTTATATTATTTGTTTGAGGTACCTAATTGGTCTAGTTTTTTGGACCATTTTTAAAATAAGATGTTCGCAGAACTGTCATTGTCAAAATATTTGAGGTTTTGAACTATTTTAACTGTGTCTTCTTTTTCTTCTTAATCGGTCCCTCTTGTACCTTTCGGTGTCGAGGTATGCTTTTCTATTTCTGTGTTATGTTTCTCCACTCCTGCCTATCGTTAGCTTATTGTGGAGCATCTTTCCAGCTGACTCACTTTTCTTCTGGTCTCTGCCTCTTCTTTTTCCTATTTTATTCTTGGTCTTCCTCTATTTCTTTTTCCCTCCATCTGCATTTTTCAGGGGTTTGGAGCGGAGCGCGGAGCAGTGGAGCAATGGGTTTTTGCCCGGAGCGGGAGCGGAGCCCGGAGCAAATAATTTTTATTGCTCCACTGCTCCACTTTACTATTATAAACTACAATTTTTATTTTTTTATGAATTATTCTCATGGGTATAGTATTTAATAAAATTATAAATAAACTAAATTTGATGCCGGAGCGGAGCTGGAACGGAGCAACTAAAAAATTGGACTGCTCCAAACCCCTGGCATTTTTCATCCTATTTCCGCGTATCTATTTTCTGGCATGCTTAGTAGATGTCCAAGCCATCTTAATTGATTCGTCTTCATCTTTTTCTTAATATCTGTTACTCCCAGGTTTATTGTTTATTGTTTACCGATAAATACATGGTATTAAGTTGTATCTATTGTTACTATTCACTTGATTTTTATTAGAAAATAAACTTGTCCCTTTTTTATTGCTCATATCACGTAAAAACATGTTTTTTTTTTGCTTTTTCTTTTTATTTCTACTTTTTTTTAACTTCGAAGTTCTCCTTTTTCCTCTTCCTACCTGCTATACTCTTCTTTTTATCCTTGTTCTTTGTTTTTCTATCCTTCCTCTTTGATTCTTTGTACTATGTCTTTGTTTGCTCTTTTTATATTATTTTCCATTACTCATTTCTTTTCACTTCCTCTGCCCTATCTACATTTATTCCTATCTAATTCTGGCTGTTTTTTTTTTAATTTTGTGTTACAAGCTTTGTTTTCTCCTAACACTGCTTCTACATTTATCTTTCTCGTTTCCTTCTGCAGTTTTTTATTATTCTTTTTTTTACCGCATGTTTTCGTATATTTATGTAGAAGTATATAAATTAAAGAGATAACGACTATACATATTTACATAAATAGGGAATAGTGGTCAATAATGAAGGCTTCAGGCTTCAGCCAGGCATTAAAGAAAACTCTGTTGATCACCAATATTTCGGATCTATTTAAATTCTTCCTCAGGGTCTCTAAAAAAGGTACAAAGCCAGACATTGTAACGTCTAATTAAACAATACTACTTATTTAACAAATGTACATATACTTAGTCAAATAGTTATTGCAGAAGATCAGCAAGATATGACGTACATGCTAAATAAACTTATAGAGGAATACAAGAAGTGGGGACTGGAGGTAAATACAGAGAAAACACAGTATATGGTCATAGGTGGAAGAGGACATGACATACAGTTAGACAACGGAACGATAAAAAACGTTAGTCAGTACGAATATCTGGGAGTAACAATATGCGAAGATGGAAGAGACGACAAGGACATAATGAAGAAAATAGGCAGAGGAAAGAATATGATAAAAACATTACATCCAATCTTGTGGAATAAAAACCTAACTAGAAAAACAAAAATAAATATATTTAAAACGATAATAGAACCAGTATTGACATATGGGGCAGAGATATGGGTAAGGGACAAATCAATGAATCAAAGACTACTCTCGGCCGAGATGGCATATTGGAGAAGATGCTGCGGCCTATCCTTGTACGATCACGTTAGAAATGAGGACATCAGAGATAAAATGAAAATAAAAGGCAATATTATAGATCATATAAATGAAAAACAGTTAAGATGGTACGGACATCTGCGCAGAATGAAGGAAGAAAGAATACCAATAAAAGTATGGAACTGGACTCCAGCACAAAGAAATAAACGAGGGAGACCACGGAAGATGTGGAAAAACAACATAGATGAGGAAATGAAAAAGAGAGGTTTACGAGAAGATGACTGGAAAGATAAGGATAAATGGCGATTAGGATGCGAGAAGCGGCAATAGCTGCAAATACTCGCTATATATATATATATACATATACTTATTCAAAATGAGAATGTATCATAAAACAGGACTACTTGGTTCACCAGAGTAAAACTTCATTTTAGAGAATTTATATAGATGTATACTTCTTCTTTTTAGATTACCTATATCTATCCTGCTGTTGTTTCTTAATTTTTTATTGCTCTTTTTGCCTTTTAACATGTTTGATATTAACGTTTTTTATCGCTAAATAAACTTCAAACACTCCCATTAAATTTTTTGCGTCATTCTATTCAATTTTACTTTTTTTTCTTGCCGCCTTTTCAAATATTAATTGCGTTTTCGTGCTTTTGTTGACGCTGTACAGCTCCAATATTTTTTATCCTTTTTCTTATTTGCAAAAAAACGCACCCATTTTTTAAAAACTTTTTCATGTATCCTGTTCTTCCCTTCAATTATTCACGAATCCTTTTTTTATGCTAAACAAGAAAGGAAGTACTTTATTACTGTTATCGGCAGATCTGAAACGAAATTAATGTTGAAAATTTTACTTAAACGAATATGTGTAATGAACACAATCAGATAACATCGGAAAATTTAAATTTTTTGTTAGGAAAGGTTGAGTTTCAATGAACTCCTTCATAAACTTACATGACTAAATTTAAGTGGAAAGTTTTACATAACGCCTTGGGTTAAATTGGTTCTAATAACAGCCTAATCGCTCGTAAATAAGAAAGGGGTTATCACGTTATACCGATACTAACATTTCCAATAAACCTCTATGAATTATTCAGTACATACATATGATATTGTATAGCCACTTTGTTAGTGTATGATATACTTAAACCAGTAATTTTATTGATGATAACGAGCTCTGTGAAATCAATTTTTAATGTAAATATAGCCATTGCGTTAATATTGTTTATGGTAGAACTATGTCTATAGAAATGACATGGTGGATTTTATGGATAATTGACTTTGTAGTCAGTTGAGACGAGGGTAGAAATCGTTCAATGCCAATGAATTTATTGCTGTCAACATGCGCGTGTATTTTACTATTAGATATGACAATTACATTGTTCCATCAGATTATAAATAGAATATAGACCGTGTTTATAATATATGATGAACTGTCTTCATGGAACAAGGAAACAACTGTATTAATAGCAATTATCGATCATTTATGGCTAGGTTTGCGTTTTGTTAATAATTGAATAGTTACAACTGCTTTTATATTTAAATGTCTTAATTCCCCAACTATAAATATGCAGTTTATATTAATCATGATTCCAAAACCTGGTAAGCCAGTAGGTAAACGATGTTCGATCGTGTAGACCTATCAGTTTGCTTCAAATTCTCTTTAAACTATTTAAGAAATTATTCTTGGGGAGAATTACACCTATCCTGGAAGTAAATCAAAGTACACCAGACCACCAATTTGGGTTTAAATGTGAACACGGTACAATCGAACAAGTACATCGAATCACAAACACGATAACTCGAGCATTCGAAGACAAGGATTATTGTGCGGCAGTATTTTTAGATATCAGTCAACCTTTTAGCGGCAAAGTTATTAGTGAACACTGGACAATTTAAAACACTAAAGAGGCATAAACCTCTAGACTTGCCTAATCGTTTTAAGTAAAAATTTTACCTATGTTGGCAACTAGAGATTCTGAGTCTCGACAATTTTTAAAGTCCGGGGACTCAAGACTTTTTTTTATCAAAGTCCCGGGAATTCCCGATACTTCGAGACTTTTGCGAATTTTATTTACGTACTAGAAAATGGTGGTATAACCCGTCAAAAATGACGGAAGATTTTATAAGGTGCAAGAAAAATGATGATATATTCATGTACTCAAAATTCATCGGCTATTTTCACTGTAAAAAATAAGTTTTCTTGACAGTGACATTGTTTCTGAAAGCACCCGCTACATATTTAAAATTGCTTCTTTGCACGTATCGTGATCGTGAATCGGTCGTGACAGTTGACAGTTTTTTTTTTTTTTTTTATTAAACCAAATTCACTGATTTTGTTATTGAAGCATTTATTTTATAAATAAAGTATAGTAGTAGGAGTAGTGTTATTATTTTTAATTAAACCTACATTCTACAGTAAATAAAGTATATATTTCCAAGTAAATGCCCATTTTAAATAAACAACAATTTTCATTAAACTTTAAAACATAACAAGCATAAGTAAAATATATTTTTACTAATAAAGTTAACAATTATCCTTTAGCTTTAAAGCAGACAAGAAATTAACATAAACAATTAAATATGGCAGGCAAAAAATTTAAATAAAGTTAAGTAAATACTGATTGTTAGTATAAACTATAAACATAAAAAATTATGAAACAAAATATTTTTGCTAAACTCATGGACTAAAATTTGTTTAAAAATAAGAAGTATAAAAAATTAATTTCAGTGTTCTGTAACATTTAGTCTCGTCTCGAGTCTCGAACTAAATGTCCCGGGACTCGAGACTAAGAAAGTCCCGGGAATTTCCCGAGACGTAAGAATCCCTATTGCCAAAAATAAATTAATTTAAGTTAATTTAAACGGGTAGTTGCCACTGGACAAGCTTATATTTCACGTTAAATTAAAGCCACAACAATTTACTTATTGTTCATAAAGAAAAGATTGTAAATTAATCATAGATGCTGTTTAACACTAACATATATATTAATGTTCTCTTTTTCCATTCAATGGAACTGTGACTAATTAACGACAACCATAACAAAAATTATATATTTTCATATATACAATAGAGCACGTTTACATGTCGGTGTTCGAACGACTGCTCTTTCTCTCTGTCTCTGTAATACTAACTAGCCTAACGCTAACATAAAATCACATGGTATCAATGCATGCATAATAGTTCCGCTCAGCACTGGCAGAGGCCGCTACATACACCCCGCCTTGAAAGGCTGTGGCTTTCAAATGAACAAATATCAAAACAATAAATGACAAAGTAAATTAAACAAATGCAAAGGAAAAACAACAATAAGTACATGCAACAATTACGATAAGGCGATCACTCGCGAACTTTCACTTCCATTACACTCACGTGGGTAGCGGACATAGTTGCGATACCGCTCGGCGAGTTGTGTCTGTGGAGGTACGAATTGTCACTACGCGAACGTGACCATCTGGTCCTGGGTGAAGTTGGACTACTCTGGCCATTTTCCAATGGAATGATGGCAAGTTGTTTTCTTTAATTAGCACCAAAGTGCCCAATTTGATATCTTCTAGCGATGGTTTTGCTTTATAACGATTCTGGAGTTCAGTGAGATATTCTGTCGACCAGCGTTTCCAGAAGTGCTGTTTCAGTTGTTGTATTTTTTGATAAATCGATAATCTATTTTCAACAATATGTGTGACATCAGGGTCTGCCACTGATGTTAGAGTCTTACCGATGAGGAAGTGAGCAGGTGTAAGAGGTTCTAGGTCATTTGGATTAGACGACATTGGAGATAAGGGACGGGAATTTAAAATTGCTTCAATTTGAACTAAAAGAGTGTAAAATTCCTCGTAAACTAAATTAGTATTTCCCAATATTCTTTTTAGATGATATTTTACGCGTTTGACCCCTGCTTCCCAAATGCCTCCGAAATGAGGCGAATAAGGCGGAATGAATTTCCAAATAATGCCTTCATTCTGAGTTAATTCAGCTAATGAATTTTGATTGTTAGTTATGAATTTACCAAGTTCAGCAAGTTCGTTCTTTGCTCCAACAAAATTGGTGCCATTATCGGAACGAAGCTCGCATGGTTTGCCCCGTCTCGACACAAATCGTCTTAAGGCAGCGATAAAATTTTCTTTAGTTAAATCCGATACCAATTCCAAATGAATTGCTTTGGTGGTAAAACAAACGAATAAACCAATGTAACATTTCAATGTTTTGGCATTCCTACCTTTACGTTCCTTTATTGAAAAGGGTCCGGCATAATCTACGCCAGTTATTGCGAATGGTAAAGATGGAGTAACGCGTTCTTTTGGCAAATCTCCTATTTTGGGAGTTAAAGTTTTAGGTTTTGCTCGAAAGCAATTAATGCAATTGTGAACAACTTGACGAGATATGTTTCTCCCTGAAATTGGCCAAAACCTTTCGCGAACTGAATACAATAGTTGCTGTGGACCAGCATGTTTTAACTTTAAATGTTCGTGCTCGAACAACAATTTAGTGAAGTGATGATTTGCAGGTATAAGTATGGGATGCTTTTGCTCAAAATACAAATTAGAATGAGTAAGTCGTCCACCTACACGAATTATATTTTTAATGTCAACAAAGGGGCTTAAGCAAATGATTTTGCTATCCCTTTGCAAGGGTTTATTATCCCTTAATAAACGATATTCTCGAGGGAATGATTGATTTTGAACAATTTTGACTATAGCAACTAATGACAAGTTTAATTCGTCCATGGTAAGAGGACCAAATATGCGATTTTGCTTAGTTTGCTTGCAATTGTTTACAAACCGATAACAATAGGCAACGCAACGAAGTAGTTTATTGTAATTCGAATAATTATGTATGTGCAACGGATCAACGAATGGTGTAAGAACGAATGAGTAATTATTTGATTTTAATTCTGGCAAGTCATGAACTATTTCAAAATTTGGATAATCTAATTCCGATGCTTGTTGATGTAACCATTCAGGACCATGCCACCATAAGTAACATCCATTTAGCGAGCTTGGGTTTACGCCACGCGACAACAAGTCTGCGGGATTTTCTTTTGATTTGACATAATGCCAATCTGTACTGTTTGTTAACGATTGGATTTTTGATGCTCTGTTTGCGACAAATGTTTTTAACAAATTTGTTGAAGTACGAATCCAACTGAGAACGATAGTCGAGTCGCACCAAAATTTGACCGAATCCAACTTCAAAGTGAGCGAATTCTCAATATTTTTTGTTAATTTGGCTAGAATTAGAGCTCCACTTAGCTCCAAACGAGGAATGCTTATATGCTTGATAGGTGCCACCTTGCTTTTAGCACTAATTAAATGAACATGAATTTGACCGTTTGCATCAAATGATTTGACATACACACATGCGCCGTAAGCTTGCTCAGACGCATCACAAAAACCATGCAATTCAATTCTTATTGGGTTATCACAAGTTACACGTCGTTGTATTTCGAGATTGTTTAACTGGAGTAATTCGTTGTGAAATTTAATCCAACTATTATGAATGTCTGACGGAAGCGATTCATCCCAAGAAATATGTTCCATCCAAAGACGTTGTAATATGATTTTAGCTGTTATGGTACAAGCTCCCAATAACCCAAGAGGATCGAAGATTTGAGCAATACAAGAAAGAATCGATCTTTTTGTAATTTGTTTTGGTAAACTATATATATTGATTTTATAAGTTAAAGTATCATCTGTTGAAACCCAAAGAAGACCAAGTGTTTTACAGTTTTCAACAGGACTAATAATTAACCTTTCAATTGAGTTTTGTGTGTTCGAAATATTGTTAACTATGTTATTGCAATTCGACGTCCATTTTCTTAGTTCAAAACAACCTTGCTTAAGAATTGTATCAATTTGACGACAAACATTAATTGCATTTTCAATGCTGTCGAATCCAGTTAGCAGATCATCAACATAAAAATCATTTTGAATTATGGTAGAAGCTTCAGGAAAACTTGTAAGGTTTTCCGAGGCTAGCTGTTTAAGGCAACGAATGGCTAAAAATGGGGCAGATTTTGTGCCATAGGTGACAGTATTGAGTTCATACACAGACGGATCTTTTTCGTCCGTTTTTTGCCACAGGATACATTGAGTTAATCTGTCAGATGGTTGTACTAAAATTTGACGATACATCTTTGCAATGTCTGCAGAAACAACGAATTTGTGCTGACGAAATCGAATCAAGATCGAAAAGAGATCATTTTGCAATGGAGGTCCAGGCATTTGAAGATCATTTAACGAAACACCTGTCGAAGTTGGACTTGAGCCATCGAAAACTACTCGCAACTTAGTAGTCTGGCTGCTTTGTTTATATACACCATGGTGTGGTAATATACAAATGGGATTTTGCGAAGTTGAAACAAGTTTAGTCATGTGACCAAGCGACTCATACTCACCCATAAATTGTGAATACATGTTATATAACGAAGGGTTTGCAATTAATTTGGTCGTAAGGGATCGAAAACGTTTTAAAGCTGATTGATATGAATCTCCTAAATGATCTATTGACTGTTTGAAAGGAATGGCTACTATGAAACGACCAGTCTCATCTCTTGTTGTGTGTGATTTAAAATGAGCTTCACATGCTTGTTCTTCGTCAGAAAGAACACGAGAATTTTCACATTCTTCAATTTCCCAAAACCGTTTTAAAGTATCTTGAACTTTATCGACATGATTTAAATTACAAAATGTGTTTTTTGATGTATTTGAAACAATGCTACCTGATACAATCCACCCAAATCTAGTTTTTTGTAAGATAGGCTTATTGCTTCCCAAACTTACCTGTCCAACACAAATAAGTTGCCAAAACAATTGAGCTCCGATGAGCATATCGATACGAGAAGGTTTATTAAAATTGGGATCTGCCAATTTTAAATTTGTGGGTATTTCAAACGATGCAAAATTGATTGTAGAACTTGGAATACCTTTGCAAATTTCAGGTATAACGAAGCAAGAGATCGATGTGTTGTAAGTGTTGATGCGAGATTGTAAACGAATATGACACTTACGATTTAATGTTGAAGAAATTTGATTGATACCGGTCACCGAAAGCTCGACTTGTTCAGTGGGTAAACCTAATTTCTTACATAATTCTGAAGTAATAAAGTTTGATTGCGATCCTGAATCGAGCAAAATTCTACAGTCGTGAACAGCTCCCTGCTTATCAAAAATATGAATGATTGCTGTCGAAAGCAAAACATCACGATTTCCATGATCGATACTATTTGTCATTGCTATTTGGTTTGGAGTTGTTTCTACTACAGGTGTGTTTTGTACGACGTGTTTAGTTCGTTCAAAATGTAGTAACGTGTTGTGTTTAGAATTGCATTTTCTACAACTTGATGACTTACAATTTTTTGCAATATGACCAATATTTAAACAATTGATGCAAAGATTTAATGACTTAACCTTTTCGAAACGAGCTTGTGAATTCAATTTTTTAAATTGATCACAATTATAGAGTTTATGCGAATCATTACAAACAATACAGACGTCACCATATGTAACAAAGCTTTTGACATTTGACGTGCTATATTTATACTTTGTTGATGTGGGTTTTTCGATGTTTTTATTCGATTCCAAATTTCTGAGCAATGCGACTCTAAGTTCAATGAATGATTTCAAATCTTGAAGAGTTGGAAGTTCAATGCTTACCGAATATTCCTCCCATTTTGCAACTGTTTCCGAATCTAGTTTTTGGCAAATCAAATACACTATTAAAAGATCCCATTGATCTGTAGCAACTTTCAAATTATTTAACACTCGTAAGTTTATAGAAAATTCATCTAATAAATCACGCAATGCTGACGAAGTAGGTTTTGCTATGTTAGGTATATGCCAAAACAATTTGATATGATGAAAGATTAACATTTTACAATTGTTGTACCTTTCGCAAAGCAAATCCCATGCAATACAATAATTTGATTCACATAATGGTAGTGATTTGATTATTTGGGCTGCAGACCCTACAAGCGACGCTCTTAGATAATGGTATTTTTGTATAGCACTGATTGAACTATTTGAATGAATCATTGATTCAAATGTATCTCGAAATTCAAGCCAATTTTCAAAACTACCTTCAAACTTTGGAAGAGATATGGTTGGTAATTTAACAGTATTTAAATTTAAATGTTCGATATTCGAGTTAATTTGACTTGTGGTTGATACATCAGAATTTGGTGTTACTATTGAATCATATTCCGCGATTAAAGTTTCAAGATCTCCTATAATTTCAAGATGTTGTGACTGAAATAACATTATTTCTGCAATAATTTCATCTGAATTTTTCTCTGAACATTCAATTTGAGCTTGATCTTGAAAATCTTCTAAAAATGTGTCTAATTTCTTAACTGTTAATTTGCATTTGAACAAATATGATTTATTTGCTAAATAATTTGGATCACCCTTGACATCTTTATAAAAGTTTTGACATTGTATCAAATATGATTTCAAAATATTACGTTTGTAATGCAACGATTTGACAATTGGTTGTGGTTTAGGCATTTTAATTCGATATAATAATGTAACTAAACAATACGAAACAATTTTAAATGGATTTAAAAAGGCTAAGGAGTAAGAGAGATGAAAGTTGACTCACTTGTTTGTAAATGCGTGCGCCGAACAAAGATGCTAGGTGCGGCCGTTGTCAAAGGACTGGTTGCCGCGCCAGTGGTGTAGAACTGAACACGTGCTCGGGCGGTGCTGCTTGCTAACGAACGAATATGCGATGGTAATACTTGCCAATTTTGCGAAAGTATTTAACGAATGGATTGCCGTCAATGTAATTGCGATGATGCTGCTTATTTTACGACGATATGCTTGTATACTTGCAGATTCGCAAAGTATATGTACGAATTCCAATTTGCTTCTGACTTCAGTACGACGAATAACAATATGTATATCCAAATCAAAGGATCAATTTTATCCGGCTCGAAGAACCAATGTTTAACACTAACATATATATTAATGTTCTCTTCTTCCATTCAATGGAACTGTGACTAATTAACGACAACCATAACAAAAATTATATATTTTCATATATACAATAGAGCACGTTTACATGTCGGTGTTCGAACGACTGCTCTTTCTCTCTGTCTCTGTAATACTACTAGCCTAACGCTAACATAAAATCACATGGTATCAAATGCATGCATAATAGTTCCGCTCAGCACTGGCAGAGGCCGCTACAATGCCATTAATAAAATAAAATGTAAACTTATTTATGTTAACAAATTAATTAATAAAGTAGTATTGTATTACGTGTTGTATTCTATAATTTAAAAACGTATCTAAATATTTTACTGCTACGGAGATACCAATGTTATAAAATCAGTTTTCCCTTAAAATTGAAGACAGTTGCTTTGCAGTCCTAAAACTTATTTGCTTTCCTCAGGAACATTTTCGTGTTATTCATTGCGAACAGCAAAAATAACATTATGATAATAGTAAAAATATGTTAGAATTTCAATATATTTCAGAGAATCCCGGACAAATATAAGGTGATACGGTTTTTAAAGTCGATCTTGAACCCTTAATAAATCCTGACCGAAATCAGACACACGTGTGGCTTATCATTCGAATGTTATCGATCTGGCGTTTGCTTTTCAAAGGTTTCTTTAATTTCTGCGCTTTAGAGTAATTCGCTAAGTTCCCCAAAGCTTCTTTGCCACTATATACCGGATATTCCTGAACATACAATCCAATAAAAATGTGATTTGTCGAACCTGTCCGTTATCTTGAGTGATAATGTATTTGGAAAGAGCGTCTTAATGCGTTTCGCGTTTGAAACTCGTCATTAGTTTAGAAGTCATCAAGTTTGAAGCGTTATCGATTACATATTGCACTTGTATTTTTAAAATATCGACGAGAGTTTAAAATTACTTATAAGTTTGTTTAGATAAGTTTTTAAATCAATACATTAAGCCACCTTAAGTTTATTAATAGCCTGAATGATTGATCTTTATTTACCGGTTTATATAATATTTACGGCAAGAAGCGGATGTTTGACAGTTTTATATGAATGTAGCAATAAATACGAATATTAAAATCGTACTAGAGCGTTTGATTATGTTGGAATGATTTAATCGGTTTATATTCATCAGACCAGCGAATAAAGAGTTTTTAGCACACTTTGTTATTTATAAACATATTAAAACATTTAGACAGCTACAATTTCCACATAAATTGGTAATAAATATGTAAAGGATTAAAATTAAAACTATTTTAAAATTGTTCAGTTTGTTTAAAAATGGTCTAAAACAATTTTTTGCAGCTCTTAAACTTTTTGAAAAAGTTTTTAGTGTATAACCACTGATGAAAACGAAAGAGATGGCGTATAGACGGAATATATAATTAAAAATGACGAGAAAGACAGAGTAAAAGTAAAGGCTGGGTTACACGGTGCCAGTAACTTGTATAAGTTACTAAAAAATTAGAGCATACCAACCTGTCGCCCATATTTTACTTGTTTTTTTTTTTGTCTCGCCGACTTATCCTACCCCTTTATCTTTTGTGTCTGCTTCAGATTATGTAGCACTATATCCTGTCGAAATTCTTCAATATATCACTACCTACAGTCCGATAAATTTTTGCTATATTGATATATATTATGCTATCCTTTTCAAAGTTAAATAAAAAATGGGAACGACATAGACAAAGTTTACACTCCTTATCCACTTGGGGTGCTTATTTTGTTTTTGAATAAAGGGGGCATTTTCTGAAGCTCCTTTAGTATGAGGATAAAATTCACAGAATGGGTGGACGTGGGCGTATTGATTTTAATTCTGAACCCCATCAAGCTTAACAATGGAATGTTAGTTTCACAATGCTTTTCTTTGAAAAGCAGCTTACTTGGAATATTAAAACAGGGAAAAATAAAACTATATCTAATAAACATTTTAAACGTTTTAAATATCGTCGCCTGAGAGTTATTTTGTTCAATACGCTATTTTGAGGCAAATTGATTATGTTTAAAGTGTTCCCTATCCTTCAACATAACAAAATTTAAATTCGTTATCTAATAACAAAGTTCTGAGTATTAACTTTGTTCCATATCAAAAAATCTATTGACAAATTGCAGTTTTATTTGTTCCGTGTCCATAAATTACCTGTCTTAGGTGTCATTTGTTCTTTTTCCAAAATAAACCTCTAACTATACCTATAAATATAAATTAAAAAATAGGTAGGTAAGGATTCACCTTAAAACAATATTTGCGTTATTTGTTTTGGTTTAATATAGGACATGTTTAATGTTTTTTGTAGGCAATTAAATTTTCTGCAAGAAAACGTAAAAATATAGGGTAATGTATTTAAAATAACAAAGTTGCATGTCGGTTCCAGAAAACCAAACACTCTGTATATTTAAGAAATATGCAGGGTTATGCAGTTCGTGATGGCAAACAACTTTTGTATTTGAAGTTTTTTCGTATCTAGTCAAATAACGATGAAAAAAAATAATTTGTGTGAAACCTTTATTTTTTCGAAAAAGTTTAAAAATCTAAATTAGTCGAGAAATATCAATTTTAGGTATAGGACATGCTTAATGTTTTTTGTAGGCAATTAAATTTTCCACATGAAAATGTAAAAATATACAGGGTGTTGTATTTAAAATAACAAACTTGCATGTTGGTTCTCAAAAACGGAACACTCTGTATATATAAAAATTATGCAGGGTTATGCAGTTCGTAATGCGAAACAACTTTTGTATTTAAAGTTTTTTCGTATCTAGTCAAATAACGATGCTAAAAAATAATTTGTGTTAAACCTTTATTTTTTCAAAAAAGTTTAAAAATCGAAATTAGTCGAGAAATATCAATTTTAGGTATAGGAGATGCTTAATGTTTTTTGTAGGCAATTAAATTTTCCACATGAAAATGTAAAAATATACAGGGTGTTGTATTTAAAATAACAAACTTGCATGTTGGTTCTCAAAAACGGAACACTCTGTATATATAAAAATTATGCAGGGTTATGCAGTTCGTAATGCGAAACAACTTTTGTATTTAAAGTTTTTTCGTATCTAGTCAAATAACGATGCTAAAAAATAATTTGTGTTAAACCTTTATTTTTTCAAAAAAGTTTAAAAATCGAAATTAGTCGAGAAATATCAATTTTAGGTATAGGACATGCTTAATGTTTTTTGTAGGCAATTAAATTTTCCACATGAAAATGTAAAAATATACAGGGTGTTGTATTTAAAATAACAAACTTGCATGTTGGTTCTCAAAAACGGAACACTCTGTATATATAAAAATTATGCAGGGTTATGCAGTTCGTAATGCGAAACAACTTTTGTATTTAAAGTTTTTTCGTATCTAGTCAAATAACGATGCTAAAAAATAATTTGTGTTAAACCTTTATTTTTTCAAAAAAGTTTAAAAATCGAAATTAGTCGAGAAATATCAATTTTAGGTATAGGACATGCTTAATGTTTTTTGTAGGCAATTAAATTTTCTTCAAGAAAACGTAAAAATATACAGGGTGTTGTATTTAAAATAACAAACTTGCATGTTGGTTCCAGTAAACCAAACACTCTGTATATTTAAAAATTATGAAAGGTTATGCAGTTCGAGATGGCAAACAACTTTTGCATTTAAAGTGTTTTCGTAGCTTGTCTTAGAACAGAGATATTAATTGATTTGTATTACCATATTAAAATACCCGGCACCTCCACCATTTTAAAAAATAAATTATCAAGATTGAAATTAGTCGAGAAATATCAATTTTAGGTATAGGACATGCTTTATGTTTTTTGTAGGCAATTAAATTTTCTACAAGAAAACGTAAAAATATACAGGGTGTTGTATTTAAAATAACAAACTTGCATGTTGGTTCTCAAAAACGGAACACGCTGTATATTTAAAAATTACGCTGTGTTATGCAGTTTGTGATGGCAAACAACTTTTGTATTTAAAGTTTTTTCGTATCTAGCCAAATAACGATGCAAAAAAATAATTTGTGTGAAACCTTTATTTTTTCGAAAAAGTTTAAAAATCGAAATTAGTCGAGAAATATCAATTTTAGGTATAGGACATGCTTAATGTTTTTTGTAGGCAATTAAATTTTCTACAAGAAAACGTAAAAATATACAGGGTGTTGTATTTAAAATAACAAACTTGCATGTTGGTTCTCGAAAACGGAACACTCTGTATATTTAAAAATTATGCAAGGTGATGCAGTTCGTGATGCCAAACATCTTTTGTATTTAAAGTTTTTTCGTATCTAGTCAAATAACAATGCAAAAAAAATAATTTGTGTTTAACTTTAATTTTTTCGAAAAATTTTAAAAATTAAAATTAGTCGAGAAATATCAATTTTAAGTATAGGACATGCTTAATGTTTTTTGTTGGCAATTAAATTTTCTACAGGAAAACGTAAAAATATACAGGGTGTTGTATTTAAAATAACAAACTTGCATGTTGGTTCTCGAAAACGGAACACTCTGTATATTTAAAAATTATGCAGGGTTATGCAGTTTGTGATGGCAAACAACTTTTGTATTTAAAGTTTTTTCGTATCTAGTCAAATAACAATGCAACAAAAATAATTTGTGTTAAACTTTTATTTTTTCAAAAAATTTTAAAAAACGAAATTAGTCGAGAAATATCAATTTTAGGTATAGGACATGCTTAATGTTTTTTGTTGGCAATTAAATTTTCTACAAGAAAACGTAAAAATATACAGGGTGTTGTATTTAAAATAACAAACTTGCATGTTGGTTCTCGCAAACGGAACACTCTGTATATTTAAAAATTATGCAGGGTTATGCAGTTCGTAATGCCAAACAACTTTTGTATTTAAAGTTTTTTCGTATCTAGCCAAATAACGATGCAAAAAAATAATTTGTGTGAAACCTTTATTTTTTCGAAAAAGTTTAAAAATCGAAATTAGTCGAGAAATATCAATTTTAGGTATAGGACATGCTTAATGTTTTTTGTAGGCAATTACATTTTCTACAAGAAAACGTAAAAATATACAGGGTGTTGTATTTAAAATAACAAACTTGCACGTTGGTTCTCGAAAACGGAACACTCTGTATATATAAAAATTATGCAGGGTTATGCAGTTCGTAATGAAAACCAACTTTTGTATTTAAAGTTTTTTCGTATCTAGCCAAATAACGATGCAAAAAAATAATTTGTGTGAAACCTTTATTTTTTCGAAAAAGTTTAAAAATCGAAATTAGTCGAGAAATATCAATTTTAGGTATAGGGCATGCTTAATGTTTTTTGTAGGCAATTAAATTTTCTACAAGAAAACGTAAAAATATACAGGGTGTTGTATTTAAAATAACAAACTTGCATGTTGGTTCTCGAAAACGGAACACTCTGTATATTTAAAAATTATGCAAGGTGATGCAGTTCGTGATGCCAAACATCTTTTGTATTTAAAGTTTTTTCGTATCTAGTCAAATAACAATGCAAAAAAAATAATTTGTGTTTAACTTTAATTTTTTCGAAAAATTTTAAAAATGAAAATTAGTCGAGAAATATCAATTTTAGGTATAGGACATGCTTATTGTTTTTTGTTGGCAATTAAATTTTCTACAGGAAAACGTAAAAATATACAGGGTGTTGTATTTAAAATAACAAACTTGCATGTTGGTTCTCGAAAACGGAACACTCTGTATATTTAAAAATTATGCAGGGTTATGCAGTTTGTGATGCCAAACATCTTTTGTATTTAAAGTTTTTTCGTATCTAGTCAAATAACAATGTAAAAAATAATTTGTGTTTAACTTTCATTTTTTCGAAAAATTTTAAAAATTAAAATTAGTCGAGAAATATCAATTTTAGGTATAGGACATGCTCAATGTTTTTTGTTGGCAATTAAATTTTCTACAGGAAAACGTAAAAATATACAGGGTGTTGTATTTAAAATAACAAACTTGCACGTTGGTTCTCGAAAACGGAACACTCTGTATATATAAAAATTATGCAGGGTTATGCAGTTCGTAATGCCAAACAACTTTTGTATTTAAAGTTTTTTCGTATCTAGCCAAATAACGATGCAAAAAAATAATTTGTGTGAAACCTTTATTTTTTCGAAAAAGTTTAAAAATCGAAATTAGTCGAGAAATATCAATTTTAGGTATAGGACATGCTTAATGTTTTTTGTAGGCAATTACATTTTCTACAAGAAAACGTAAAAATATACAGGGTGTTGTATTTAAAATAACAAACTTGCACGTTGGTTCTCGAAAACGGAACACTCTGTATATATAAAAATTATGCAGGGTTATGCAGTTCGTAATGAAAACCAACTTTTGTATTTAAAGTTTTTTCGTATCTAGCCAAATAACGATGCAAAAAAATAATTTGTGTGAAACCTTTATTTTTTCGAAAAAGTTTAAAAATCGAAATTAGTCGAGAAATATCAATTTTAGGTATAGAACATGCTTCATGTTTTTTGTAGGCAATTACATTTTCTACAAGAAAACGTAAAAATATACAGGGTGTTGTATTTAAAATAACAAACTTGCATGTTGGTTCTCGGAAACGGAACACTCTGTATATTTAAAAATTATGCAAGCTGATGCAGTTTGTGATGCCAAACATCTTTTGTATTTAAAGTTTTTTCGTATCTAGTCAAATAACAATGCAAAAAAAATAATTTGTGTTTAACTTTAATTTTTTCGAAAAATTTTAAAAATTAAAATTAGTCGAGAAATATCAATTTTAGGTATAGGACATGCTTAATGTTTTTTGTTGGCAATTAAATTTTCTACAGGAAAACGTAAAAATATACAGGGTGTTGTATTTAAAATAACAAACTTGCATGTTGGTTCTCGAAAACGGAACACTCTGTATATTTAAAAATTATGCAGGGTTATGCAGTTTGTGATGCCAAACATCTTTTGTATTAAAAGTTTTTTCGTATCTAGTCAAATAACAATGTAAAAAAAATAATTTGTGTTTAACTTTCATTTTTTCGAAAAATTTTAAAAATTAAAATTAGTCAAGAAATATCAATTTTAGGTATAGGACATGCTTAATGTTTTTTGTTGGCAATTAAATTTTCTACAGGAAAACGTAAAAATATACAGGGTGTTGTATTTAAAATAACAAACTTGCATGTTGGTTCTCGAAAACGGAACACTCTGTATATTTAAAAATTATGCAGGGTTATGCAGTTTGTAATGAAAAACAACTTTTGTATTAAAAGTTTTTTCGTATCTAGTCAAATAACAATGCAAAAAAAATAATTTGTGTTAAACTTTTATTTTTTCAAAAAATTTTAAAAAACGAAATTAGTCGAGAAATATCAATTTTAGGTATAGGACATGCTTAATGTTTTTTGTTGGCAATTAAATTTTCTACAAGAAAACGTAAAAATATACAGGGTGTTGTATTTAAAATAACAAACTTGCATGTTGGTTCTCGCAAACGGAACACTCTGTATATTTAAAAATTATGCAGGGTTATGCAGTTTGTAATGGCAAACAACTTTTGTATTTAAAGTTTTTTCGTATCTAGCCAAATAACGATGCAAAAAAATAATTTGTGTCAAACCTTTATTTTTTCGAAAAAGTTTAAAAATCGAAATTAGTTGAGAAATATCAATTTTAGATACAGGACATGCTTAATGTTTTTTGTTGGCAATTAAATTTTCTACAAGAAAACGTAAAAATATACAGGGTGTTGTATTTAAAATAACAAACTTGCATGTTGGTTCTCGAAAACGGAACGCTCTGTATATTTAAAAATTATGCAGGGTTATGCAGTTTGTAATGGCAAACAACTTTTGTATTTAAAGTTTTTTCGTATCTAGTCAAATAACAATGCAAAAAAATAATTTGTGTCAAACCTTTATTTTTTCGAAAAAGTTTAAAAATCGAAATTAGTTGAGAAATATCAATTTTAGGTACAGGACATGCTTAATGTTTTTTGTTGGCAATTAAATTTTCTACAAGAAAACGTAAAAATATACAGGGTGTTGTATTTAAAATAACAAACTTGCATGTTGGTTCTCGAAAACGGAACACTTTGTATATTTAAAAATTATGCAAGGTGATGCAGTTCGTGATGCCAAACATCTTTTGTATTTAAAGTTTTTTCGTATCTAGTCAAATAACAATGCAAAAAAAATAATTTGTATTTAACTTTCATTTTTTCGAAAAATTTGAAAAATTAAAATTAAGCGAGAAATATCAATTTTAGGTATAGGACATGCTTAATGTTTTTTGTTGGCAATTAAATTTTCTACAGGAAAACGTAAAAATATACAGGGTGTTGTATTTAAAATAACAAACTTGCACGTTGGTTCTCGAAAACGGAACACTCTGTATATATAAAAATTATGCAGGGTTATGCAGTTCGTAATGCCAAACAACTTTTGTATTTAAAGTTTTTTTGTATCTAGCCAAATAACGATGCAAAAAAATAATTTGTGTGAAACCTTTATTTTTTCGAAAAAGTTTAAAAATCGAAATTAGTCGAGAAATATCAATTTTAGGTATAGGACATGCTTAACGTTTTTTGTTGGCAATTAAATTTTCTACAAGAAAACGTAAAAATATTCAGGGTGTTGTATTTAAAATAACAAACTTGCACGTTGGTTCTCGAAAACGGAACACTCTGTATATATAAAAATTATGCAGGGTTATGCAGTTCGTAATGAAAACCAACTTTTGTATTTAAAGTTTTTTCGTATCTAGCCAAATAACGATGCAAAAAAATAATTTGTGTGAAACCTTTATTTTTTCGAAAAAGTTTAAAAATCGAAATTAGTCGAGAAATATCAATTTTAGGTATAGGACATGCTTAATGTTTTTTGTAGGCAATTACATTTTCTACAAGAAAACGTAAAAATATACAGAGTATTGTATTTAAAATAACAAACTTGCATGTTGGTTCTCGCAAACGGAACACTCTGTATATTTAAAAATTATGCAGGGTTATGCAGTTTGTGATGGCAAACAACTTTTGTATTTAAAGTTTTTTCGTATCTAGTCAAATAACAATGCAACAAAAATAATTTGTGTTAAACTTTTATTTTTTCAAAAAATTTTAAAAAACGAAATTAGTCGAGAAATATTAATTTTAGGTATAGGACATGCTTAATGTTTTTTGTTGGCAATTAAATTTTCTACAAGAAAACGTAAAAATATACAGGGTGTTGTATTTAAAATAACAAACTTGCATGTTGGTTCTCGCAAACGGAACACTCTGTATATTTAAAATATATGCAGGGTTATGCAGTTTGTGATGGCAAACAACTTTTGTATTTAAAGTTTTTTTGTATCTAGCCAAATAACGATGCAAAAAAATAATTTGTGTGAAACCTTTATTTTTTCGAAAAAGTTTAAAAATCGAAATTAGTCGAGAAATATCAATTTTAGGCATAGGACATGCTTAATGTTTTTTGTAGGCAATTAAATTTTCTACAAGAAAACGTAAAAATATACAGGGTGTTGTATTTAAAATAACAAACTTGCATGTTGGTTCTCGCAAACGGAACACTCTGTATATTTAAAAATTATGCAGGGTTATGCAGTTTGTGATGGCAAACAACTTTTGTATTTAAAGTTTTTCGTATCCAGTCAAATAACAATGCAACAAAAATAATTTGTTTAATTTTTATTTTTTCGAAAAATTTTAAAAATCGAAATTAGTCGAGAAATATCAATTTTAGGTGTAGGACATGCTTAATGTTTTTTGTTGGCAATTAAATTTTCTACAGGAAAACGTAAAAATATACAGGGTGTTGTATTTAAAATAACAAACTTGCATGTTGGTTCTCGAAAACGGAACACTCTGTATATATAAAAATTATGCAGGGTTATGCAGTTTGTGATGCCAAACATCTTTTGTATTTAAAGTTTTTTCGTATCTAGTCAAATAACAATGTAAAAAAAATAATTTGTGTTTAACTTTCATTTTTTCGAAAAATTTTAAAATTTAAAATTAGTCGAGAAATATCAATTTTAGGTATAGGACATGCTTAATGTTTTTTGTAGGCAATTACATTTTCTACAAGAAAACGTAAAAATATACAGGGTGTTGTATTTAAAATAACAAACTTGCACGTTGGTTCTCGAAAACGAAACACTCTGTATATATAAAAATTATGCAGGGTTATGCAGTTCGTAATGAAAACCAACTTTTGTATTTAAAGTTTTTTCGTATCTAGCCAAATAACGATGCAAAAAAATAATTTGTGTGAAACCTTTATTTTTTCGAAAAAGTTTAAAAATCGAAATTAGTCGAGAAATATCAATTTTAGGTATAGGATATGCTTAATGTTTTTTGTAGGCAATTAAATTTTGTACAAGAAAACGTAAAAATATACAGGGTGTTGTATTTAAAATAACAAACTTGCATGTTGGTTCTCGCAAACGCAACACTCTGTATATTTAAAAATTATGCAGGGTTATGCAGTTTGTGATGGCAAACAACTTTTGTATTTAAAGTTTTTTCGTATCTAGTCAAATAACAATGCAACAAAAATAATTTGTGTTTAATTTTTATTTTTTCGAAAAATTTTAAAAATCGAAATTAGTCGAGAAATATCAATTTTAGGTGTAGGACATGCTTAATGTTTTTTGTTGGCAATTAAATTTTCTACAGGAAAACGTAAAAATATACAGGGTGTTGTATTTAAAATAACAAACTTGCATGTTGGTTCTCGAAAACGGAACACTCTGTATATTTAAAAATTATGCAGGGTTATGCAGTTCGTAATGCCAAACAACTTTTGTATTTAAAGTTTTTTCTTATCTAGCCAAATAACGATGCAAAAAAATAATTTGTGTGAAACCTTTATTTTTTCGAAAAAGTTTAAAAATCGAAATTAGTCGAGAAATATCAATTTTAGGTATAGGACATGCTTAATGTTTTTTGTAGGCAATTAAATTTTCTACAAGAAAACGTAAAAATATACAAGGTGTTGTATTTAAAATAACAAACTTGCACGTTGGTTCTCGAAAACGGAACACTCTGTATATATAAAAATTATGCAGGGTTATGCAGTTCGTAATGAAAACCAACTTTTGTATTTAAAGTTTTTTCGTATCTAGCCAAATAACGATGCAAAAAAATAATTTGTGTGAAACCTTTATTTTTTCGAAAAAGTTTAAAAATCGAAATTAGTCGAGAAATATCAATTTTAGGTATAGGACATGCTTAATGTTTTTTGTAGGCAATTAAATTTTCTACAAGAAAACGTAAAAATATACAAGGTGTTGTATTTAAAATAACAAACTTGCATGTTGGTTCTCAAAAACGGAACACTCTGTATATATAACAATTATGCAGGGTTATGCAGTTCGTAATTCCAAACAACTTTTGTATTTAAAGTTTTTTTGTATCTAGTCAAATAACGATGAAAAAAAATAATTTGTGTTTAACTTTTATTTTTTCGAAAAATTTTAAAAATTGAAATTAGTCGAGAAATATCAATTTTAGGTATAGGACATGCTTAACGTTTTTTGTTGGCAATTAAATTTTCTACAAGAAAACGTAAAAATATTCAGGGTGTTGTATTTAAAATAACAAACTTGCATGTTGGTTCTCGAAAACGGAACACTCTGTATATTTAAAAATTATGCAGGGTTATGCAGTTTGTGATGGCAAACAACTTTTGTATTTAAAGTTTTTTTGTAGCTTTTCTTAGAACAGAGATATTAATTGATTTGTAGTACTATATTAAAATACCCGGCACCTCCACCATTTTGAAAAATAAATTATTTAGATTGAAATTAGTCGAGAAATATCAATTTTAGGTATAGGATATGCTTCATGTTTTTTGTAGGCAATTACATTTTCTACAAGAAAACGTAAAAATATACAGGGTTTTGTATTTAAAATAACAAACTTGCATGTTGGTTCTCGAAAACGGAACACTCTGTATATATAAAAATTATGCAGGGTTATGCAGTTTGTAATGCCAAACATCTTTTGTATTTAAAGTTTTTTCGTATCTAGTCAAATAACAATGCAAAAAAATAATTTGTGTTAAACCTTTATTTTTTCGAAAAAGTTTAAAAATCGAAATTAGTCGAGAAATATCAATTTTAGGTATAGGACATGCTCTATGTTTTTTGTAGGCAATTACATTTTCTACAAGAAAACGTAAAAGTATACAGGGTGTTGTATTTAAAATAACAAACTTGCATGTTGGTTCCAGTAAACCAAACACTCTGTATATATAAAAATTATGCAGGGTTATGCAGTTCGTAATGCCAAACAACTTTTGTATTTAAAGTTTTTTCGTATCTAGCCAAATAACGATGCAAAAAAATAATTTGTGTGAAACCTTTATTTTTTCGAAAAAGTTTAAAAATCGAAATTAGTCGAGAAATATCAATTTTAGGTATAGGATATGCTTAATGTTTTTTGTAGGCAATTAAATTTTCTACAAGAAAACGTAAAAATATACAGGGTGTTGTATTTAAAATAACAAACTTGCATGTTGGTTCTCGAAAACGGAACACTCTGTATATTTAAAAATTATGCAGGGTTATGCAGTTTGTAATTCCAAACAACTTTTGTATTTAAAGTTTTTTTCTATCTAGCCAAATAACGATGCAAAACAATAATTTGTGTTACACCTTAATATTTTCGAAAAAGTTTAAAAATCGAAATTAGTTGAGAAATATCAATTTTAGGTATAGGACATGCTTAATGTTTTTTGTAGGCAATTAAATTTTCTACAAGAAAACGTAAAAGTATAAAGGGTGTTGTATTTAAAATAACAAACTTGCATGTTGGTTCCAGTAAACCAAACACTCTGTATATTTAAAAAGTATGCAGGGTTATGCAGTTCGTAATGCCAAACAACTTTTGTATTTAAAGTTTTTTTGTATCTAGCCAAATAACGATGCAAAAAAATAATTTGTGTGAAACCTTTATTTTTTCGAAAAAGTTTAAAAATCGAAATTAGTCGAGAAATATCAATTTTAGGTATAGGATATGCTTAATGTTTTTTGTAGGCAATTAAATTTTCTACAAGAAAACGTAAAAATATACAGGGTGTTGTATTTAAAATAACAAACTTGCATGTTGGTTCTCGAAAACGGAACACTCTGTATATTTAAAAATTATGCAGGGTTATGCAGTTTGTAATTCCAAACAACTTTTGTATTTAAAGTTGTTTTCTATCTAGCCAAATAACGATGCAAAAAAATAATTTGTGTGAAACCTTTATTTTTTCGAAAAAGTTTAAAAATCGAAATTAGTCGAGAAATATCAATTTTAGGTATAGGATATGCTTAATGTTTTTTGTAGGCAATTAAATTTTCTACAAGAAAACGTAAAAATATACAGGGTGTTGTATTTAAAATAACAAACTTGCATGTTGGTTCTCAAAAACGGAACACTCTGTATATATAAAAGGTATGCAGGGTTATGCAGTTAGTAATGCCAAACAACTTTTGTATTTAAAGTTTTTTCGTATCTAGCCAAATAACGATGCAAAAAAATAATTTGTGTGAAACCTTTATTTTTTCGAAAAAGTTTAAAAATGGAAATTAGTCGAGAAATATCAATTTTAGGTATATTTTAAAGAATGTGTAAAGCGAAAATTTAATTTTTTTCTATAAACGTAAATATATTAAATATTTTATGATAACAGTCAGTTTTAATATTAGTACCATATGAAATAAAAACAAGCGGTTGTTTATATAAAAAGCTTTTATGACAAAAATTTTGAAAGGCAGAATATTTATCTTATAAAAATAGCTAACAGCAAGATTACTTCGCATACAAAGTTGTCTAATGTAAAAAAACATTGTTATTGCTTTGAAAGGCTATTTTTTTGTAAGCAAGCCTTTTAGTTGGCACAAAGCATACATTTACAATAATTTAACTAAACAATTTGTCTTAGGACGGCCCTGGTACTAGGTAAAAGTATTTTATTTGATACCTAAACTTAAGCCCCTTTTGTTGTTGATACAATTAGTTGAATAACCCACCGCCTTGTAAAAAGTTTAATATTAAATCGTCCTGTATAAGGAGGCTGGGTAATGGAATTCGAGATAGGGTGTAATATATTAGGTCTCCTGAAAGGTTAAGGTCAAAAGATTTTTATCAGGCTATAGCTTTATTACAATCAGGGCGGCTCCTAAATGATTCTTCTGAGCATTATTGCAAAATTTCAAGAGCTTTTTAAGCTACTATGATATTGAGAAGCGGTGAATTTTACTCAAAACTTAAAGATTAAAAACGATATTAAACTGTAATATCCAAAATAGTTTTAAAAAACAGCATACAAGTGACAACCAGACTTTCGTTTATCAAAAGGTGCTTTTCGTTTGAAATCCATTAAATTTAATACATATTCTCAGTCAGTGACGTAGATACCATGTAAGTTATAAAACGAGACCTATAAAAATGCATTTTTGCAACTAACTCCACACATATTTGTATCATTGAATAAAAAGATAAAGGAAGGAGCGTTATAGCGATACTAAGGCGTCCTGGTTAGCCTCTCAATATGGCGGATGCATGTTTTCGCTTCTCAGTGGCGTATCTAACATTTTTAAATATGTATTGATTAATGTAAATATTTGCTTTGTTTTGAATTGAGCCTGTTATTTACTTATTTATTTCTTGTTTCGTGGTTGAGGGAATTAAAAAAACGAAAGCATATTTCAATATTTGGATTGTTTATTATGTGAGTTAAAAAATATGCTGTACACAAATGCACGCCACTGATATGACATACAATTTTGACAGACCACATCAAATTTTCAATACATGATTACACTACAAAATATTAATGTCTACTTACCTATGAAACGTTATCTTTTAATTTAATTTTTTGACCTAGTAAGACTACAAGATCTGCAACTAACCATTGTAGCACACAAAACCCTAAATTTCTTGACTGTTTTATCTGTCAAAACCGGCCGCCATCAGAAGCCATTTATGTCGTCATTTCCGTCGCCGCTCAAACGCTGCAGTATAGTATTAAAAGCTCCTTCCTTTATCTTTTTATTCAATGATTTGTATGCATTCAAAATTAAAGAACTCCTATTCTACAACTGTCAAATTATGTTTCTATTTTACGGTCGCTTTAGAGCTTCCTGTTATTTTAGGTAATTTTATAGGGAACGTTTGCAGTTTCTTCCATCTCTCGTCACATTAAATCTCTAATTTAGACTTTAAAATACGTATTTTTTAAATTATTTTGTAGTTCGTTGTTGATCCTTTTGTATTATTAAACCAGACGTAAAACTATAAATGTACCTACAGCCTAATTTTTTGTATCAACTGTAAATTATTGAAGCCAAGGAACACGCTTGCTCACATGGGAGGGTCACGATATGTTGTCGCTAGAATCTGATCAAGACTGTGTTTATTGCATCAAGAACATCAAAACTAAATGTTATCCAGAGTTACACGTGCCACTGGCCATTTCCTTCAAAAAAATAGGGGGAAAACTGAAAAGTTGAATAATAAAGGTAATTTTTGAGCTCGCGTTGGCTATGAAACCGTCGGATATATTCTATTTACGCATACGCGCATCCTTTGCAAGTAAAATGGTGCAAAGTTTTTAAAAAAATCTTAAACGGTTCCGGAGAAAAACGCGAAAAACGAGGCCTTTGTAAAAACGGTTTCCCCTATGTTAAGCGCCTATGCAAGTCGCATAGATTTATTTATGGAACTTCTAAAATCATAGCGCTTTTGCAGGGATTTCGTTTTTGACGTTTTCCTCCGGAACTGTTTAAGATTTTTTCAAAACCATTTTACTTGCAAAGGATGCGCGAATTGGTAAATAGAAGAATTTCTATTTTATTCCTGACGGTTTCATGGCCAACGCGATCGCAAAAATTACTTTTATTGTTCAGCTTTTCAGTGTTTCCCCTATTTTTCCGAAAGAAATGGCAAGTGGCACGTATAACTCTGCAAAACATTTAGTTTTTTTTTGTTCTTGATGAAATTAACACAGCTATGATCAGATTCTAGCGACAACATATCGTGACCTTCCCTGGTCAGTATCTAAACACCGAATCGTAGGTGTCGTCGAATATTGCAATATCACGTTTCGAACTTTTGGGACCATCTTCAGGTTAAAAATAACTTAATTTATAACTGGAAAACGGTTGCAGATAGAAATGTGCGGTTTTCACCATTGGGATGGTACTCGTAAGCAAAGTTACATTTTATAACGTTTCCAATTAGGTTTATTCATCTTCGGAGCTACAATTTCGTATATCGAGAACGGGTCGAGATAGAAACGTGCGGTTTTCACTGTTTAATAACTTTTGAGACCATCATCAATTTCTACGCGCTGCGTTCCTTTTACGCGCAACGTTTTTTTTTGCTTTGAGCGTTCTTTCTACGCACGCAAATAAATATACCATCCGCTCCAACTATAAAAATGTTATTAAACAATTCAAACTTTTAATTGTTTGCATGATTTGTTTCAGGAGTAACACAATCACCCAATAAACGCCCAATGCTCTTCCTGATGGATTCGAATCAGCTTCGAAAAGAATGGAAGATTCCCGATGATGTTAGAAAACTATTAAACTCGTAGCAACCAGAAGGTAAGTTAATACAAACTTCTTAACCTTTTTTAAAGATTACGTTCTGACCGTCTAGTCTCTTAGTCTGATAAATTATTTCCGCTGGACTCGAGTTGGTACTTGGTATTAGTCCAACGTACGCAACACTTTCACCTTGAAACTTGGCACATTCGCTATAGCAAGTTAATGGGTTTCTACCCCTTGTCTAAGCTTATTCACCTATATCTAAGTTAATATTGTTTTTGTTTACGATGCCTACACCCTCAGGGTAAAACTAAATCCATTAGCACTGGCGTGTTCTAATTTCTTACACCATCTACTGTAAACTAATTCGATACTGTATGATATGAACTACGGCACTGCTCTCATTATATCGGAGCTGAATATGACAAGAGAAAATTTAAAATCGTAAATTATGAGCATTTTGACCCAGAAAAGTTTTCTTGCCGTTCCTGGGATATTCAAAAGTGTATCAAACTTGAAACAAAAGCCAAGAAAAACCGGAGTTGAATTTCGAAACTACGCAAAGTTTACAAAAAACTGATTGATAATTAAAACATCTTAGCGCAGTTTGCGGTTAATGTAATAGGCGAAAACGTTTTTCTACCATCTTCCGATCATTCCAGTCCTGGTTATCGATACCCCCTTGAATAAATGTTTTTGAAAGAATTTTACTAATTAAAAAAAGGTGACAAATTAAGAGTGACCCAATTTTAATCAGCAACAATTTTTTTATGGCATATATGATTAAATTACAATCTATTCTTTATAAACAATAAGTAAATTGTTGTGCCTTTAATTTAACGTGAAGGACAAACTTGCCCAATGGCAACTACCTGTTTAAATTTACTTAAATTAATTTATTATTGGCTACATAGATTTTTTTACTTAAAACGATTAGGCAAGTTTAGAGGTTAATGCCTCTTTAGTCTTTTAATTTGTTCACTAATAACTTTGCCGCTAAACGGTTGGGATGATGAGACGATCTTTCTAGATATTTGACACTAAAACTTTGGATCACATTTTGCACTGAGCACGTATGAAGATCTCGCTGTATAACTTCATCAGTAACATACCATGGTGCGTTGGTTATTGTTCTTAAAGTTTTGGCCTGAAATCGTAGTAAGATTTCTATGTTAGAGTTACTGCTTGAACCTCACAGTTGTATTCCGTACGTCCATATTGGCTTTAATATCGTTTTGTAGATTAGTAGTTTGTTATCGATCGACAGTTGTTAGTTTCTGCCAATAAGCCAGAACAACTGTCTAAATTGCACTCCCAGCTGTTAACATTTCATCCATGTGTTTCTGCCATGTCAGTCTGCGATCTAAGTGCATTCCCAGATATTTTGTGTCTTCTGCTTGCGGCAAAACAGTACGGTTTAGTGAGACGGGAGGGCAGGTGTCTCTCCGCATACTTGATAAAAGTTACGTGTGTTGACTTTGCTTCATTGACTTTTATTCTCCACACTTTTAGCCATTTTGAGATCTTGTCGAGGTTTCTTTGCAGCATTTGCGATGCGATCGTTGGATCTGTGTGTGAGGCCAAGACCGCTGCATCGTCGGCAAAGGTAGCTACCATGTTATGTTTCACTGTTGGAAGGTCGGCGGTATGAAGCAAGTAGAGGACGGGTCCGAGAACACTTTCCTGCGGCACACCAGAGGTTATGGCAACGAGATTAGTTTGCTCCTGGTTAAATTTTACTTTAAAAAATTTGTCACTAAGATAGGATTTTAAGATTTGGTGAAATGGATGTGGTAGATTTTTCGGAAAGATCCCTCTCAAAACTCCCATTGACAGATTGGATACTTGAGGCCTTGCACCGTCTTGCTGATACCATATATCGTCTATTGGTAACCGGAGTTGGCCTATGGCATCGTTTAAGAACGTTTATAACATTTCCACTAATAACAACTACTGCATTTCCCATCTGGTCTTCAAAAACAATTTGGGCCGAATATTCCAGCTGAGCATATTCCACCTTTTGGAAATGCAGCTCTTCTTCGAATACAACTTGAGGATTTTTGGCAGACCAGTAACTCAAATTCTGTTTACACTTCTCGCCATGCAATTAGAAATGTTCCTCGTCGCTTATAATTATGTTGTTAACAAAATCATCCCCTCTATCCAAAATCCAACGACTGAATTCCAATGGTGTTTCGGTCAGTTGGAAAAAGTTTCTGAACTTTTTGCTATTTGTGTGGATGAAGGTATAAATCTTTCTTCAAAATTGTTCTTACTGACTTACGTGATATTCCTATTTGTTGAGATAAGCGTTGCCAACTTGCCAAATATTCCCTTCCGATCTTGCTTGTTTTTCCCGACCACAGTTATAATATCTTCAAGTGATCCTGTGCGGCAATATTTTCCGACCCATCTTCCAATTGTCTTGCTACTCGGAGCAACGAGAACATGAAATTGTTGTCGGAACCACCTCTGAGTCTGAATAATTGAATTGGTTCTAATGAAATGCTTTACAATTCGATCAATCGGCCAGCGCTCCATTTGCACAAAAATTGCAGAAGGTGTGACAGTTACAATTATGACAACTAAGTGATTACTTTTTGGTGTTATTATTAATTAAAAATGGGTCACTCTTAATCTGTTACCCTTCATTTCAAGAAGTCAGTTTTCATCACAGTTGAAAGAACACAATTTTCTTCACGACATTTAAATGTTATTTGTATTATATTTTGCGACATACTATGCTTCAATGCCTGTTGGTCTTAAAATATAAATAAACCCTTCTTTTAACATTTTTCTAATGGAACTGTCACGTATATACAAGCAAGCACCTGTCTTTTATTTCGTATCAAAATGGAATTTGCGACGTAAAAATATATTTTTTATGCAAATGAAAGCGACAACCTTTTACAAAACACTCGAGTCATTTCTATGTTCAACCTTTTTACATTTAATTATACTTTGACCTTCTCGGGAAAAGCTGTGTTACAGCTTAAATAAAATAAGTTAAAATGGGAAAAATTTATAGCTATTAATTTTTAAAGGCGATTCCATTTTGTCTAACCAAAGTATGGTGAACGTAATTACAAGCTATTTGCTCAATGAAAACGTAATTACACGCCAAAAAATTATTTTAACCCCTGTTCTATAATTGAGGGTTTGATAGCATCACATTGTTGCAAACATAATCAAGCGAATCACCAAAATTATACCGCTATTAATCGCAATAACATAGGGATTACAGCAATTATCAACAAGTTGGATATTATTAGTTCCAAGCATGAAATGCGGCAGCCATTAATTTATAATGTTATGCTCAGTTTAACTTATACATTTACATAATTTAAGAATAAATCCTTTAGGTTGTGTATCAAAAGAAGAAATTTTTGATTAGCTCTGAAGTTAAAAGACACTAAACGAAAAGTGATTTGTATTTTAAATACTACAACCAATTAAACATTTTATTTAAATTGAAACCCTAATAGAGTTTATAACAATGCAATCTGGTCTTTGAGACCAATGAGCAGTTTAATTCTAGCCTAAATTAGTAATGTTTAAACTTCATCTAAGGTTTACCCAATAGTAGTCCTTAGTTTGCTAATACATAAGTACACTAATTATTTTTTTTTCTCCCAGAACATTTGCCATCTGTCCGAAGACAATAAACAAATCCTTTGACATTGACACAATTAAAATAACGTAACAGAGAGACATGTAAGTGGCTGCCCAGTGGCACCCACTCCTTCAATAAACATAAGAACTTATTTCTATGTACTTATCTACTACTCATAACGTTCTATTAAGTCTGCTGTTCTCCAGCGCTTTAGTCTTCGCTTGTCTGTCCCTTCATTGATCAGGTTCGCGGCCAGGTGGTTGGGATGCTGACTAAGCCTGTCCATGTATCTTTTGCAGTACTTTTTGATTTCTTCTTTTACTGGCACTATTTGTAAGTCCTGTCTTATTATTTTGTTCGTAACAAACCATGGGGCGTCCACTAGCATTCGCAACACTTTGGCCTGAAACCTTTCTAGGATATCGATGTTAGAGTTAGCGGCTGTACCCCACAACTGCAGGCCGTATGTCCAGACCGGTTTAAGCACGCACTTGTAGATGAGCAATTTATTTTCTAATGAAAGTTTTGAATTTCTTCCTAGTAACCAGTACATTTTGCTTAGTTTTATTCCTAGCTGCTTCCTTTTCTGCCATATATGTGTCCTCCAGTTCATGCGTCGGTCGAGGTGCATTCCCAGGTACTTAACTGATTCTGCCTGTGGTAGTTCCTTACCATTCATATTGACTGGTTGGCAGCTGTCTCTTTTTGGGGTGAATGTAATTTGTACGGACTTTTGTTCATTCAGTTTGATTCTCCATCGTCTACACCAATGTTGAATTTTATTTAGATGTTGCTGTAGGTGCTTCGTTACTATTTTTGCATCTTTATCTGACGCCATTACGGCCGTATCGTCTGCAAAGGTTGCAGTTTTAGTATTTGGCGACAAAGGCAAGTCCGCGGTGTACAGTTGGTACAAGGTTGCCCCAAGATGCTGCCTTGCGGGACTCCACTATAGATCGGGTGCAGGTCAGTGTAAATATCTTGTTGTCTTACCTGGAAGTGTCTCTCGCTAATGTAAGATTTTAGTACTTCGTAGATGTTATAAGGCATCTGTTTTTTGATTTTATAAAGAAGGCCCATGTGCCAGACCTTATCAAAAGCTTGTGACACGTCCAGGAAGACTGCACAGCTATATTTTTTTTCGTCGAAGTCATTATTTATTTGTCGCACCAACCTGTGGACTTGTTCTATAGTAATTATTAACGTGCACACTACCGCACAGTCTCTGCTTTTAAACTTTTACTTAAACAAACTCAAAATCCTTTTAAGTCTTCTTACTAATCCTGTAGTGTCCAGGAGCTGGATCGCCTCGACGTTTACTTGTTGATGGAGCATTTCTTCGTGGCTCTTAGCAAACGTCTTAATGGTGTTGGTCAAAATGTCCATGTTGAGGTTCCGATGTATGTCACTATTTCTGCAATACCAAGGTGGATCAGCGATGTTTCTTAGTGTTTTGTTCTGCAATCTCTAGATGATCTAAATATTACTCAGTTTGGTGCATCCCCATAGCTGTATCCCACATGTCCATACAGGCTTTAAAATTTGCTTGTATAGCAAAAGTTTATTATGTAGAAAGAGAGACGATTTCCTCCCGATTAGCCAGTACATTTTTTAATATTTGATACCTATTTTTTCCCTTTTTTCTTAACATGAGCCTTCCAGCGTAGCTAAGCGTTCAGTGTAATACCTAAGTATTTTGCTGTGTTGAAGTATGGAATTTGTTTATTATTTAAGTTGATTGGTACATGTTTAATTCTCTTGTTGGTAAAATTAACATGTACTGACTTAGTTTTATTTAACTATATACGCCATGTTTTTGTTCAGTTGTTGATCTGATTGACAGCTGCTTGTAATTTCTCGGATGATTCTATATTGTTTCTTCCCACTGCTAAAATAGCCGTGTCGTCGGCAAAGGTCGCTGTAGTATAGCTTTCTAACTTTGGAATATCACATATATACAATAGGTTTAGGACCGGACCTAGTACGCTTCCTTGTGGAACTCCTGCTTTAATGTCTTTAAGTTCTGAATAAGATTCTTTTTGTTTCATTCTGAAGTGTCTCTCTGAGATGTAGAACGAAAGAATTTGGAAGTATTGTTTCAGGAGGAGCGATCTTGGTTTATAATTTAAACCATCATGCCACACTTTGTCAAAAGCCTGCGCTACGTCTAGGAAGATGGTAGAACAAACTTCTTTTTTTTCTTTTGCAGCTTTTTCGATGACATTCGTGATTTTATGTACTTGGTCAATAGTTTATTTGTGAATTCAAATTGATGAAAGGGAATTGGTTATTTTTCTTCTATTGTTGGTGTCATTCCTTTGATCGACAGCTTTTCGAACAGTTTCGATATAACAGGCAATAATGATATTGGCCTGTAAGATGAAACTTCATGGGGATGTTTCCCTAATTTAGGGATCATAATCACCTCTGCAACTTTCCACAGCCTAGGTACATACTTGAGCCTAAAGGCAGCATTTATTCGGGTGGTAAGTTTTACTATGGCTTTCCTTGGGAGATGTCTTAGCACTTCACCAATAATTAAATCAAACCCAGGGGCTTTTTTCGGGTTAATATTTTGTTTAATTTCAGTAATTATTTCATTAGGTGTCGTAAGTCTGATTTTATTGTTTTCTTGTAGGATTTCTTGCCAATCGGGAGCTTCCTCGTTTTCTCCCATGTGGTTGGAATGTTTTTTTTTTTCTAAATGATTTGTAAATTAAACTTAAACAAAACAAATAAATGTCCTTCTTTTAATTATTCAAACATTTTACTAACACTACATTATTTTATTTATATTAAGTTACAAAAATTGAAAGTTCTCTTTCTTCTTAATCGTTTTTCTTGTACCTCTTGTACCGTTCTTCTATCTTTAAAGTCTGTTTTAGACTACACTAATTTGTAACTATTTTTTCGTTCAAGAAAATCGTATACGATTTTTGTACAAAAATTTCGTTCCAGAATTTAGCATGGAAAATATGAACCATTTACATTATACTATTTTTTGGTACGAAAACTGCAATATATTTTGGTTACTTTTTAGTAACTTTTATCATATTTTGTTGGCACCTTGAGTAACCATGTCAAATGTTCAATTTGATCACAGAACAGAAAGCGAATAATTTTCAAATTTATCGTATATTTAATGCTTGTTCCATTCTACATATTTATTCCTACAAAATAAATTGTGAGGGATTATAACGGTAACAAGTAGGTAATATTTAAGATCGTTTAACATTGTGATTTAATGATCCTACACCCGTATTAATGGCCTAACTGTGAAATGGAGATTATAAATAGTTCTAGGAAATTTAGAATGGGTCCTCAAATATGGATACCAAAAAATCATTTCATATATTGTAATATAAATTAAAATAGCACGATGTTCTTCACTTCGCAATCAACAAGGAACTGTGGATGTTGTTTGATTGTTTCACTTAACCTAACTCACAAATGACATGCTCAGATACATTTACAGTAGAATGCGCATGTGCGCATGCTAAAATATTGGACGCATATAGAACAGACAGTAATTCCGTACGAATTTTTCGTTCAAGATTTTAAGTTTCTGATTGACACCGTACTAGAAAATCGTGTACGATTTTCTTGAACGAAAAAATAGTGTAGTATAAAACAGTCTTAAGTTGTATTGAAATACGCATCATATTAAAGCATACGTACACCTTGTGTATTAGTTTAAAAAGTTCTCATTTAGTCGTTTTACATTAATAGCATTTTTATAGCACTTTAACATGAAATGTAATACTTCTATATAATAGCTAAAACTACGTCACCACCACTTAACAGTATTTTACTGTGTCTTTTATTACAAGCACACAGCAATAAGCGCCAATTACCACTGTCCTATGACCAACTTCAGAGTGCACTTTTATCATTGAATTATTCAGAGTTCAAACATTTTACAAATGCAATCCACTTTGATGAGCAAACAAATTGTTGTTGATTATAATGCTCAAAGAGTCACAAAATATCTTTTAAAATCGACGCTAAACCCTTTTACCAACTTGAAAACTAACATTTAATTATATTTCAGTACTATCCAAGACACTTCAGTTGCGTTCGCGAAAACGTTAAACAAAAATAAACATCACTTCGAATATAAAGGAATTTAAAATGCATTACGTTAATAAATTTAAAATGCAAATTGAAGACGTGTCGTTTAAAATAAACAAAAAGTTCTCGGCAAGTGAAGCGCGAGCAACTTCTCCATTAATTTAATTTAAACTTGCAGTTTAGTTATTAAAAGAATCGTCACCTTATTGGCTTACACATTGTTAGCAAGTTCCAGAATCTGTTTTGCAAATTAACACAAATTTTTATTTGCATGCTAAGCTCCGCCAAGGTTTGCGGGAGCTTTTTAGCTAAAGCAAAACAATCGGTATCGATCGGTGCTGATTAAAAGCACGAAGCTCCGAAGGAGATTTTCCTTTTCTTGATTTTCTGCAAAACGGTGAGAGCTTTTCTTTTGTTTCGATTTAAGTAGTCACCATATTTTCGGAATTACATCGTTCAGGATAATGTGTTTTCTGTCAAAACGTTCTAAGAAACAACACAATAATTATGAACGTCCTTGAGCTTTTAAGTACATTGTCAACATCAACAAAAGAAGTGATTATTCGTCGATATAATTGTGCGTTTAATACATCGTTCTATTCCTTTTTTATATCAAATCAAAAATGAATGATTTTCTTTTCATAAAATAGACGAAATGAGGTTGTAAAATGCTCTAAACTCAAGCGGATTACATTTAGAAGTCAAGTACAACTTTTTTACAAAGACACAAAAATAAGCATAACTACACTGGAAAAAAATCCAGGCAACTAAAATTTAACTAAGGGTATAAAAATCAAATACCACAAGGCTTAACCCTTCTTCAGGCGCAATGTATCTGTGACATATGTTGCACTGAATTTTTTAAGTCAGTTTTGTTTAAAACAGGGTTGAGCAGATTTAAATCAATTGATTTAAATCACGATTTAAATCATGATTTAAATCAAGTGATTTTTTTTTTAAATCATTGATTTAAATCAAGTTATTTTTAAAAAAAAATTATCAATTTAAATCACAGATTATATGAGTACAATATAATATTTATAATAAAACAAAATTGTATTACTATTAGTAATTAAATACACGAAATGGTGAATAAACCATATCAATTTGCTCTTGCAAAGAATATTCATTGCGGAAATGCAATAATTCAAAAAATAAATGCAAGTTTTTGACGTTAGCGAAGTGAACAGTCAGTTTTTTCAATTTCCACGGCACTCTATTGCTTCAATAACGATTTGAAGAAAAATGTCGAATATCTCGAAAAGTATGAGTTTTGGGTATAGGACATACTTAACAAAAAACGAAGCTCTCTTAAAGGCGAATTCGATGACAAGAAAATACAGGGGTTTGCATTTGAAAAAATCGAGTTACGAGCTTCTGAAAATCATGGAAGTTGCCACATATTTATAAACACCCCTGTATGTGTGATTCAAATTTTTTCATATCGGCGGAACAGAGAAATTTTTTCTGCACGTCCATACCAAATTACAACTCTGTACTTCAAAATAACTTCAGGAGAACTTTTTAAATAAAGACTTAAAACCTTGAATAATTTAAATTTTTTTTTTTTTACAACGCCGTTTAAAAATCTGTAGTAGTTTATATTGATGCAAAGCTAAAATTAAGGCGGTCAAAAATATTAAATCAAAAATTGGGTGTTGTATTTGAAATATAAAAGTTGCTATTAGTTCCAGAAAGGTGACTCACCTTGTATATTTTAAATATTTTTATTGTGTGTTAAGAAAAAAACTGTATAAAATAGCATTTGAATCAACTTCAAATCTCAAGCCGTTTAGCCACAATCGACCGATTCCGCACTAATGACACCCTGTATATAATTAATTAAACATCACCATTTAGCACTGATTTTTTTAAAAATTTTTAATCATTATATTTAATTTTTCATTTTGACAAAAATTCACCAATGAATTAAATATATTGGTTATTAAATAATATATTAGCACAAAACAGAAATAGCATGTGAATATATCACTAAATTCGATAATATGGTACATTTAATTTAAATCAAAAAAATCTGATTTAAATCATATAAATCGATTTTTTTGATTTAAAAAAAAAATCATGATTTTTATCCACCCTGGTTTAAAATAAGATCACACCTAGTGCAAGCACAGGTTCTTAAACTTATCGCCATATAACGGATTTTTATGGCGAATGATTCTTTCTCATCGCCATCTAGCGAAAATTTATGTCGAAAAGTTCCAGATTTTTTGACAGGCTTCCTAACCTGAGTAGTAAACCGTGGTATGGACTGTTGAAAGTAAAAACAACCAAACTCCAGGACTTGGGTTATTTTTGCACTCAACTCGTCTCCGTTCCAACTTCAACAAAGATCTTCAGACTTGGGTTTTTTTTTACAACCAACTGATGAATTTACTCCTAAGAAAGCTAAAATATCAAAATCTAATTTTGATTGAAAACTGGACTTTTGCAGTCAGCGATTTATTTTTGTTTCGGTGTGCATAAATGTTTTTTTTATATAATCTTTACTATTTTACAACAATATGATCGTAAATTTAAATAAATACATACAATTTAAAATCCGTGTGTCCTTAACTGATCAAACACCAGACGCCAATAATTTGTTACTTATTTCTGTGACCAGCAATTAAAAAAGATCTGCGCAAACTTCAAAATGAGCCGTTTATTTTGAATGAGGCATAATTCATTTTTCATGACAAAAGAATTGAAGCTATTTACTGATAGCACCTAGACTTAAACAAAACCAAACTGTTATAAAAAATTACCCCTTTTAGCACAAAAAAGACATTCTTTGTTATCATAAAATCAGCATTAATTAATCAAACCTCTTAATTTTGCCTTAATTGGAAATAGTTTTTAAATTCACACCAAGTAATGCACCACAAGTATTTATTTCATGACCAGCAATGCTTAAAGAATTGTGATAATTTTTCCGTGAATTCGTGAATAATTCATATACCAGTTCTGCATTTCTTTCTCATATACTTTTTTTTCAACTTAACTGGATTTTAAGAATTTAAAATTACTGCAAGCCAAGCACTGCGGCTTTATATTTTATTTCCCAAGGTAAACATCCAATATAAAATGTAAAACAATCTTGAATCTAACAACCCCATTAACTTAAACAAGAAAATCCAAGCTGATTGCAAACTATACAATTTAGAGTTTGTTTAGTTTGCAAAGTTCAGTTTGCAAAGTTCATTTGAAAATATCAACCAAAGCTTTTGAGATAAATCTTGCACGAAATAAATACGTAAAACCAACCTTAACACTACATTCTAGTGCTAACAGTAGTACGTTTGTTGCTTTTTAAACACTCTGTAGACAACCAATTTAATTACAGTGGTAAATAATTCCATCTCACTAGAAATGGTCACTAAAATAATATCCTAGGGCATATTACAGACGTTAAAATAATGTTCAATAAATGTTATTAGCCATTAACATATCCCATTAAATAAATTCTTGGAACTAGTTTCCATATATAATTTCGCTAAGGAGTACTACTCATTGAATATTTATGAAATGACTCGCTGCTGGTTTTATTGCAATTAAAAATTAATAATTTACAACGACACAATTAAATAGCATATAATGGCCGGACACTAGGAACAACAACTACAAGAAAACCTTAAATAGACACTTAAAGCGACAGTAAAACAAGCTATTCCTGATTTTCAGGCTATTTAATGGCTTGGCTTTCCCTCATTAATTCCCGATATTTATCTAAATGTGTGCCACAAACATTTAAAATGTATCGTTAAAAGCGACAAAGTTCAGAACGTTTAGCTTAAATGTTTGTTTGTGGCCCCATTTTAACTGGGTTACAGTTCAAAACTCAGTTAAATGCAACTTTTTTTTAAAGACTGAACAAAATAAAAACCTTCTCTAATTATTCGTGATGAAAGTTTTACAAAAAATGCCTTAATACCGCAAAAAAGTTGAAAAACCGAAAATTATCGCTATACCTATAGTAATAAAACCAGGAGAATTTTTTGTCACTAGTGACAATTAAAGAAGAAAACATTTTACTTTCTAGTTGGGCTTTAACCTTTTTATTTTCGATCTGTACCTGTAATTTTTCCAGTTGTAATACAGATAAAATTGTAAACTCTGCAGCGTTTGAAAGGACTAAACCAAAGCTATTTAAAAAAAGTGTTGTAAATTATTTTTACCATTAAAGCTTCCACCAACGTTAGATTTCTAAATAAAGCACCCTGTATATCATAATATTTTTAGACTCTCCGATTCCGTTAAGTTGCTATTTTAGAACGTTTCTTGCAGCTGATATGCATAGTTTTCAAGTTATTTGCAATTAAAACAGCGTTGTTTTACCTAGCACCTCCACCAACATTGAGGTATATGCAAAAACAATTTTTTTTATTGCTTTTTATTTTATTTATAATAAAGATAAAATTTAAAACAATACACATTTTAAAGTAGGTACATCTCTAAAGGTATATAAAAAGTATGCTGAAACTGTTTAAGCTCATAAAAGTTGTTCATAAATTGCACCAACTTTACCTTTTTGTGTAAAAGACCCTGTATATTGTTAAATTTTTTATATCTTTCATTCGTTTTAAGATATTTATGTTAAGGGTTTGTAAAGGCGTTAATGCGTGGTCTTAAAGTTATTCCTATTTATCTAAAACACAATTTTTACCCGGCTCCTCTACCAAATTTTATGTACAGTGTGACCTATTTTCGATGGCCATACAGGGGGAGTCTCTCGGTTATTATCAGAGATAGAAAAAACTAAGTGCATAGTCTCGATTTATTTTTTCGAGAGAAATTTATTGCCGTAAACAGATTTTTGATATCTTTTTTAATTTTCGAAATATAGCCAAAAACCGATTTTTGGCAATTTTCAAAAATGTTAAATATCTCGCTTAAACGAAAAGATAGAGGACAACTTTAAATACATTTTTGGCATGGTTTTTTGTCCTTAATAAGATAGCGTTGTTCAATTTTTATTGCTCATATAAATATCGATATATTACACCTAACTTTCTTATTTTAAATGGCCACCATAGTTGGCTTTGACAGAAATCGAAAGCTTACTTTTTGCGCTTTTCAAAAATATATAATTTGCTTATGGTTGCTCTGTATAATAAGAAAGCTAAGTGTATTATATCGATATTTATATCATTTTCAAAAAATTTAATATTGCTATCTTATCAAGGACAAAAAACCATGCCAAAAATATATTTAAAGTTTTTCTCTATTGTTTCGTTTAAGCAAGATATTCAACATTTTTGAAAAATGCCAAAAATCGGTTTTTGGCTATAAGTATTTCGAAAATTTAAAAAATATCAAAAATCTGTTTACGGCGATGAATTCATCTCGAAAAACGAAATCAAAACTACCTTTCTATTTTTTTTCTATCTCTGATAATAACCGAGATGCTATCCCTGTATAGGCATCGAAAATAGGCCACCTTGTGCAATTTAAATTTGTTTAAAAAAACTCTTACTAAACAGACTCAAATCCTTTATATTAAAGTAAAAGAAATAATTCCAAATAATTAATTTGGATTTAGGAAGTCACACTCTACTATAAATCAATGTCATCGAATCACGGATGTAATCGAAAAACCGTGTGAGAAAAAAAGATATGATATTGACTTAATTAACAGTAAAAACAACTTAATTACTTCTTTTAATCGTTCTTCTATCGTTTCTATATGTCCATATTAACTTAAACTTTTTTTATATTTGTTTGTTAGTTCTCTAACCTTATTCCTTTCGATCCTTCTTTCACCTCCTTATTCCAAAATTTCCTTTAGTTCTTTTTTGTCCATATTGCCACAATAATAGAAACAACTTTAAAATCCCAATGTTTAGTAATAAACTGGATGCCGTTTTTTGAATTGCAATACGTGTCGGTTTAAGCTTTGTACATTCACTTATATTTCACGTTAAATATATTTAACATATGTGCACATATCGTGGAAACTTTGTCGAGTTGCTCTGCTCTTTCAAATGTTAATCTTTGCTTTGAAAGTTCCCGAAATCATATCGCAATATATTTACCCGAAAATAATGTTAAACTCATACGGCGATAAATCTTTTTTGTGGTGTTGGCATTCTCACCCTCATCTGAAACGCACCGGCTCTAACGAATGGCTCCGACGCACGAAACTGCTCCCGGTTTTTACAAACGCGCGAGATATCGAACAAACCTAAAGGTCCCAAGGGTTGCTACCTCATAAGCAATTTAAGTACGGGATTCTTACTCTCCAATCTGCCGTCCATTTATTGTCACAATGTGGGGTATCTGAGGCGAGCAATCTCTTAGTCACCCATTTTACCTTCTTAAATTCGTCGGAGGAAAAAGTGCGAAAAAAAATTCGCCGTTCCGTTTACTTGAGTTACCCGGCAAGTCATAAAAATATGTGAAATATGGGTTCTTTTCATAAAATTATATATTTTCTTATAAATCAAAAGTGTTTGCTTTAAATAAGTAATTAGAATCAAAACTAAGCGAACATACGAATATTTATTAGGTACATAGCAGCTTGTTCCACCCTTCTTATCTTATGTACACAATAACATATGACCTCTAGATTTTTCTGTATTTACATTGTAGTAACAAATATGACTTGAAACCATTGAGGTAAATTTTTCCAAATGAAACACTTTTCATACACAGGGTCCCAAATTACCACCATGATAATCTCTACAAATTCATTTACTTTTGTTTAAGTTGCATAATGGATGGCGCCTCTAAACCTGAAAAGGAAAGTGCATAAACTTGTAATACAATTATACAAATTACTTCACATAGAAGGGCCACTATTGAGATTTCGTAAACGGTAAGAGTTACAAAGAAGTTTAAATTAGACAAATTGTTCCCCTTTCTGACTAGGGAAAGTCACTATATGTTGTCGCTACAATCTGATCAAGGCTGTGTTTTATTGCATCAAGAACATCAAAACTAAATGTTTTGCAGAGTTATACGTGCCACTGGCCATTTCCTTTGGAAAAATAAAGGAAAAGCTGAAAAGTTAAATAATAAAAGTAATTTTGCTATCGCGTTGGCCATGAAACCGTCAGAGAGAAAATCGAAATTCTTCTATTTACTAATTTGCGCATCCTTTACAAGTAAAATGGTGCCAAGTTTTTGAAAAAAATCTTAAACAGTTCCCGAGAAAAACGTCAAGAGAAGTTGTATAACTAAATCTATGCGACTTTCATAGGCGTTTAACATAGGGGAAACCCGTTTTTACAGGGGCGTTGTTTTTCGCGTTTTTCTCTGTAACCGTTCAAGATTTTTTTCGAAAACTTTGCACCATATTACTTGCAAAGGATGCGCGCATTGGCAAATGGAAGAATTTCGATTTTATCTCTGAAGGTTTTATGGCCAACGCAAAAATTACCTTTATTATTCGAGTTTTCAGTTTTTTCCTATTTTTCCGATGGACAGTGGCACGTATAACTCTGCAAAACGTTTAGTTTTAATGTTCTTATGCAATAAACACAGCCTTGATCAGATTATATGTTTAAAAAAAGTTTTATGGCACGCTAGATAATAAACAAAAATCCAAATAGGCCTTTTTTTAATCCTTAATAACTCGATCATACTTGATGATACAAAAATGTTTTTGGGAAAAAAATTGTAAATTTTTTACCCACTGTAAAATGAAAACAATTAATTTGGTTCAGTATTGTTTGAATTCTTAGATAAATTACAAACTTGCATTTTTTTTAAGGAAATTATAATTGGCTTTGATCTTTTAAAAAAGGCTTCTTTTTTCCTCATTTTAATAATGTACAGGGTGGTCCAAATTTAATGGGATTACATGGGTATCTCGCTTAATAGTCAAGATAGAGCAACGGTTAAACAACCAAAAATGTGTAGCTTTTTGGGAACCGTTTTCGAAAATGTTCGATCATTTTCGGTTTTTGAGTTATAAGAAAATAAACAGTTTTTTTGTCATATTAATAATGTGTCATATCTTCCTTATTGTTATAAATATCAAAAAAGTGTTTGAAGATTATTTTTAGATATTTTTATGTTAATTTTGGTAGTACTTAATAAAAATTGTTTCCGCCAACCGTTAAAAAGTTATGATACAAACTTACCTTTTTTTAAATGGAAGCTATAGTTGGATATGATCTATTTAAATTCCTTATTTTTTTTTCTGATTCCAAATATATAAGATTTGATTAATTTATTTTCAATAATACGCAAGTAACAAAGGTTTTTTAATTTTTTAAAGTCTCAAAAAACTGTACATTTTTGGTAATTAACCTTCTCTCTATATTGATTATTAAGCGAGATACCCATGTAATCCCATTGAATTTGGAGCACTCTGTACGGTTTAATGTATTTATTTTGATATTTAGACCCAAAACAAATGAAATTTATCAAGAAGTCCCTATGGATGATTTTTTTCATTTTACAGTGCGTAAAAAATCTACATCTTTTTTTCCAAAAATATTTATAATTTTAACGATTTAAAAAAGCCCTTTTTTTTTGTTTTTTTCGCGTGCTATGGAATTTTTTTAAAACATTAAAGTATCACTGAATTTAAACTTCTTTGTAGCTCTTACCGTTAACGGAATCCCAATAGTGGCCCTTCTATGTGGACCACCCTGTATATGTCCTCAAAAATATATTGGAGGCCATAAAATGTCTAAAGCTCGTTAAAGTCATTTGAAATTAGTGTAAAATTATTGAGGTAATATGTTTTTCCAATATTGTAAAAAAGGCATTTTCATTTTAATCCTATAAATTCACTTAAACCCTTCAATCAATTTCGTATATATCATAACTTTTTTCAACATAACTTATCTTGTGTAGAAATTCCAGTAACCAGTTTTATACGTACCGTTACGATTTAATTTCCAGTTTAGAATAGAAAGTAACAAGCAGATATTTTGCATTACCAGAAACTTGTTAGTTTAACAGAACCATAGAAACGGAAAAGCAGTTTAGCAAACAAAGTAATTCATGTGGAACTAGATCTAATAAAGATTAATTGTCTAGGAACAATACGAAACTAACACTAGCTTGTACATTATGCACACTGCTCTGAGTACCAGAGCACATGACGTCTGAAAATTTAAACTAAAGTAGACGCATAGTTTATTTTTAACAAAGTAACATATCTATGTTGCTTGATATTTTGTGCACACATATAAAATCTTAATTTAATTTAATTTTATGAAAAGAAACAAAGTAACTCTTTGATTTTATTCACAAAAATTCTCTAACGGTCTTTTTAAAATACAAGCAACCACAAAAATCTGCAAATAAACATTAACCCTTCGTCAGAGATCCGTTGCACTGATTTTAAGTATCTCGTTAGCTGATTCGTGTTTGTCTAGCTAATCCCTCTGTGCAGTAACTTTATACCATTGCGCCTGACGGAGGGTTAATAAGAATTAAAAACGCTCTCATTTATACATTTGTTAGTTCTATATCTTCGCCGTGGAAATCCAAATACGTCAGGTCGATGTTCGATGTTTCATGTCTTTAAAATCTTCATTCACTCTTCATCCGTTCATTCCATTAAATGTCGTCTCTCAAAACAACAGACACTATGCCAATTTTTTTCAACCTTTCTGTTTCATATCAAGCATGGCACTTTTAAAACACCTACATACCTATTTCCATCTAACCGCACAAGCTGTCAAGCCCGATATTATTCGGTTAAAAAATTCTTACACTACTCGAACACACTTGCGCGTGACAAGGAGCTGTCACTGCCAACAAAAATGTGGGTGTAGAAAAATACATATTTAATGTTTACTGGACCTGTTTATTTATTTCTGTAGTGTTAAACATTTAAAAAGGCTATGATTTGTTTGCGAAAATTGTTTAGTACAAAATTTGTTTGGCGTGACGAGCAGCATGTTTTAAAAATGTCTTTAAATATACAGGGTGTTTAATTTTCACGGAACAACATGCAACTGTGTTATTTTAAATAGAACACCCTATATATTTCCTTGTATAAAATTTAATTACGTTTAACAAACATGTATATTTTTATGGTTTCTTGTAGACCATTTATTGAACTTTAAAAAACATTAACCATGTCCTCTACCTAAAACCTATATTTCTCAAGTTATTTAACTTTTTAAATAATTTCGGAAAAATTGGTGGAGGTTCCAGGTAAATTATTTAAGTAAGGCAAATTAATTAATATCTCTGTTTATTAAAGTAAATACGAAAACAAATGTTGAATACAAACATTGTTTGGCATAACAAGCTGCACGCAGAAATATTTCCAAATATACCGAGTGTTTAATTTTCTTGGAATAATATGCAACCTTGTTATTTGAAACACAACATCCAGTAAGTATAATTTTACGTTTTCTTGCAGATATCAAATGTGACTGTTACTAGTAATTTTGAATCCTAATTAAGCTAGATATACTGTGTTTAAAAATGAAAAAGCATTATTGGACAAGAAACTTTAACGCAAACTCCTGAAAAACAAATTTCCGCCAAGTATGAAAAATTGCGGGCTTTTATAGCGCTTGTAAAAAAAGTGTTGTAAGATTAAAATTTGATCGCGTGCCTATATTTATTATTACAGCGCACTTTAATATCGATAGCCCATAAAGTTTATAGAAAGACGTTATCGCTCACCATTTCATGCATACATGTTATTATATAACCCAATATTGACTGAAATTATAGGTGGCGGACGGGTATAATTTCGCTAATAAATTGCGATGAGCTAAAAATTATTAAACGGACCTTAATTTTAATTTACGTAACGCAAAAATAGTTTCTTTTTGATTGAATCAATTCCAAATGAATTTCGTTTAAAGTATCAATATTGAAGTTGGTGTTAAAAGTTAATATTGAAGTTTACCACGAAATGAAACAACAAAAAGTTTGAATTTTTCCTTCGTTAAGTGTTTTTTAATTAAAAAAATGAAAACGTAATTCCTGTTGTTTGTGTTGTTTCGTGCAAAATTAATTTTGCTTTATAATTAGTGTGTCACATTGCATGTTTTCCGTGTAGCTGAACCTGAGATAGAGGATTTTGTCGTGATCAACTTTAACAAGTGCGTGCTAAAAATGTAAATAAATAAATTTTAAAACAAATTTAATAACTTAAAAGCAATTGATGTTGGGTAATCACGTACATTGCTTGCTAAATAATTACATAAACTTTGGTAAACTAAATAAACAGTTGTCGGATTATTAAAAAGATTCATTGAAATTTAATCTAATTTAATAAAAGAAGTGTAAATCCTTAATTTTTTGTTTCGAGATATTTAAAGGTTTGCATTTCAGTCAAAAATTCTGAGAAAGGCTACTAAGTGTGCCCTCTTTTCTATGTATTTAAAGATATTATAACAGTTCGCTAAGAACTTTGTACTTCATTTTTGGTTACTTTCTTTTTTTGTAAGCTCGTGACTTCTCCAAACTCCTTTCTGCATTTTAGAAAATCTGTGCATCACCCAGCATAAAATAGGCGTTTATTTTGATATTTTTTCTCCCCTATTTGTTACTAACTCAAAGCAAATTGTGACGTATGCAGGACTGTACATTTACTTGTTCGTGATTCGTTATTTTCCCTCTACTTAAATTTAGTTAGAAAGTTAGAATATTAGTATCCCTATCCCCACTTTAAAACAATGACTGGCAATCAATTTCCAATGCCTAAATATTCAAATTAAATAGTTAAATCATTGATTCATTGAAATTACCTTAATTTCAATTGGATTTATTATTCAATCTATCACGTTCGATTAAATAAATATTTTGAGTTATTTATTTTATTTATTTGTTTACACAGAACAGAACAAAACAGGTGGAGCCCAAATTATGTTCTCGTTTTTATTATTAATATACATAGATAGTAAAATAAATGATCTAGTTAGAATAGGGTTACTTAAGAGTAATGTTTAAATGAATGAAATGATAGACTAAATATATTAATATTTATGAATGTTTGATTATAGGAGTAAAGGGTTCTGTTGATTGGCGAGTTAAAAAAAGGCATTTGTGCTACAAGGTGTTAAATAAAAGAGAGACTGGTGTCGTAGACCTAATCTCGGTACGTTAAAATTTATTAATGATAAAATATCAGAACAATCTATTTTGTAGTTAATAATTTTGTAAAAAAATATATCACTAACTGTTCTACGAGATTTTAAGGAGGGCGTGTTTAGATCTTTACAATGTTGTTCATATGGTTTCTCTAGAAGTTTGTGTTTTTGTGCAAAAATGATATAAATTTCTTTTGAATTCCCTCGATTTTACTAGCGTAGGTGTCATATTGTGGGTTCCATGTTATAGAGGCAAAATTTAAAATGCTATTAGCATATGAATAATACAGTGTTCTAATAGCATTAACATTATTGGAATGTTTTGAGGAGCGTATGATAAAACCAAGCATTTTAAGAGATTCATTTTTAATGTATTTGGTATGTTCAGCAAAAAGAAGTTTAGGGTCTAATAGAATTCCTAAATCTTTTACCACTGTGGTGTTCATAAGAGTTGAATTATTCAAATAATAGTTATGTAGGATTATATTTTTGTTTCGTGTAAAAGTAATTTTATAGCACTTACTGACATTCAAGGCAAGTTTGTTTATTTGACAGTATATTTCTAATCTATGGGAGATCCTTTTGTAGCAGTAGACAATCTGTAATATTTGTTATTGTTCTAAATATTTTTAAATCATCAGCGTATTGTAGGTATCACAATTTAGAAAGCAATGCTGTATATTATTGATGTGAATGTTAAATAGAATGGTGCTAAGAGACTGCCCTGAGGGACTCCGGATGTTACTTTGACAAATGCAGATATGAAACCATTTAATTTTACAGTCTGTGATCTATTGGATATGTATGATTTTATCCATCTTAAAAGATCTCCACAGATGCATGTATCGTGTAATTTGTCTATTAAAATTGAATGATCTAATCGGTCGAATGCCTTACGAAATCCGAATATAACTATATCATATTAAAGTGTACGTCAACCCCCGAAATTACCTAGAACTGGAAATACTTCACTATCGTTTGTAATTTTGACCTACTAACCGACATATTTATGCCCAGATGTCCTACGGGTCCGACCTACCCATGATTGCATAATTTTTACGACTTGCCATCTGAAAACTTTCATGTTTACCTCAAAACATATGTACTTTTGTTTATGTTACCCTAATTTATCAAAACTAGCAAAAAAATTCCAAGAAATTGCGACTGGTAGGTACGTAATGGGTTGCTTAAGTTCAGTGGCAAGTACAAATGGGAAAAGGCGATACATGCTATCGTCCCTACAGGATTTTTATCATGATTGAGATTACTTTTATAACTAACTGGCTTTTATAACTAAATTTTTATTTAATTTCCCCAGACGCCTTTGACCCGGTTATCATATTCACAAATCTGGCAACCCTGTACATGGTTCTAACACTTTTGAAGTTGTTCAGTAAATTTTGTGAAATCGCACCTATTTCATCGGTGTAACAATTCATGAACTGAATAATTTAGTCTGGCCATATAGTGTTTGCTGTCAGACCACAGCAGATGGTAGGAACAGATCATAGTAAAGATTACCGCATGCAGATGAGTTGGCTCGGAGCTACAACAGATGTCAATTTAGACCTTAATCCGTCGATCCTTGCCCCAGGATATTCTACGCTAAACTGTTAGTACGGATCCTACAACTTTTATTTATCTATATTATTTGTATTGTACAAAACTAACTTTATGTACTTAATATAGCGTGCAGTGTTGTTTGGTCTAGCTAATGAAAAATTGGGAAATTACGTGATTTTCTCTTCGTGCAAGTTGGAAATAACGACACAAAGCGAGTGGGTGCTTTTAAAAAGGCGGTAATACAATTATACAAATGTATTGTTATGCGATTTTAATGGCATTAAAAATATATGAACAATGAAAAAGGATATTGATCTGAAATTTTGGTTTGGACTATACTTGCATATGATCTGTTTAATGAAAATATTTTCAAGATGGCGACACTTCCGGAAATACCGGAAGTTGACATCTACTTTCTTATTTCAAATACGATAGTCTAATTGTTTTTGCATTTTTGGATTAAACACGTTATTTTAGATACGCTTTTGATAGCATTCGCTATGCCCAAGTGCAGTCGTTTTTTAGACTTTTTGACTTTTGAAAATTTTTTGATTTTCATTGTGATGCTTAATATTACCGCCGCCATTTTTGAAGAGAAAACGCTTAAATTTAGACTATACATATAAGAAACCTTGGAGTTCATTCTGGAATTTTTGCAATCGATGCATTACTTACAGGGTGTCCAAAATTTAATTTTCTTTTAATACAACTTCAGACCACTAAAACTCGTTAAGAAAATTGAAAAATTTTCAAAAAAGTCCAAAAATCTAAAAAACGACTCCACTTAGGTTCTTAGGTATAGGAAATGCTATTAAAAGTCCCTCTAAAATAACGTGCTAAATCCAAAAATGCAATAAAAAATAAATCATTGTATTTGAAATAAGAAAGTAAATGTCAACTTCCGGTATTTCCGGAAGTGTCGCCATCTTGAAAATATTTTCATTCAACAGATCAGATGCCATTATGGTCGTAACCAAAATTTAAGATCAATACTCTTTTTCATTCTTTATATACCTATATTTAATGCCCGCCCTCAATCAATTACCCTGTATAAGCTTATCAAGTATATTTAAAAAGAACAATTTATGCATTATTTCCTTACAAGTTCGTTTGTGAATATTGAATAGAGCGTCAAACGTAGCCCCAATTGCAGTAGTAATTACATTTTAATTGTTATTACTGCAATTACAATATCTATGAACGCTGTTTTTACTTTTTCAATTTGTGCTCGTATCATTATTGAAAATTAATTCCGCAGTTCGTGTGCTACAACAGTTTTCTCCGCTTATAGCCCGACCGTTATCCCTTTCTTTTCCACAAAACGCTTTGTCAACACACGAAATTTTCCACGGGGTAAGTTGTGTGACAGACAAATATAAACCTAAAATCAAGTCCAATCGACTTGTCAGAGTAAGGGTTGTTTTCTCTTGTTGTCTTGCTCGGGTCTGAGTTCCGGGTCGCAGCTACGGGAGACAGGGGTTGTTAGAGCGAACGTTTCCGGACTCACAATGCTATTTGGACATGAACACGCATTCTAGAAATGCCCACTTTCAAATGACTGTGACCACAATGACAAGCAATTCAGTTCGATCGAATTAACGAAGATAATAACAGTTTTAGACACGATCCGAACAAGATAATTGACTTTAAAATTGATGTTGAACACCAAACGATTACAGATAAAGGCAGAGGGAATTATTGCATAATTACCGATTTTTACCATTATCGGTAATACCGAAAAAAAATATCTTTATTAGAACAATTTTATACATAAGATAATAAAGTGTACCCAAATTTGTACATCTTAAAAAGACATTCCAAGACTTAATTATTAATTAAACCGAGTAAGTATTTTACGTAAAACGTTTTTTGTGCGATCGTACTAGAAACAGTTGTTTGACGGACGCGTTAGCAACCATAAAGTACTGCACTTCCGGCCCTATCCTTAGCAACGGCCGAAAAAGTTTTTTCGGCCGCTACAGCGTACGAAAAAGTTCATTTGCATTAAGCAGAACGGAAAGCGCATGTGCGTGTCTGAATGTACGTTCTCTGAGATTATGGCTTCCACGCTAAGGGTAGTGACGTAGAGGTCTTTAGGTTGTTAACTGTCAGGTAGTTTATAACCTAATATTTTCGTGTTGATACTGTTACTGAATACTGTTCTATTGCTGTCAATTATACCATGTATTAAGAAATAAATATATGATATGGTACACGTTATGTAATTAATAATTAATCAATGTTTAAATTTAAGAATAAAACATTACAATCGCACAAAAAAAAAGGTAATTTAAATTATGTACAGAATTATGCAAGTACGTTTCCACCTCTAACAGCATACGCCGTCATCTGTTAGTGACAGAATGTCACGTAGTTTCTAACCTATATTTTTGAAAAATGCTACGTCTCAGCCAGCAAAACAGATGCGGCCGAAAAAGTTACACGTTGTGTCCTTGATACATAAATAACTATTTTAAATGTAACAGTGGTAAAATTACACCTTGTCAGGATCAAAAAATGTCTAAAACTCGTAAGGAAAACATAAAACCATAACTTTCTTGTTTTTATCTTTCAATTGTTCCAAAATTACCGCCGTCTACCTTTATAGCCTACTCGAAAATATTACGTTTTAGGTATAAAACATGGTTAATGATTTTGAAAGACAATCAAATTTTCTGCAAGACTGTGTAAAATCATATAGGGTGTTGTGTTAAAGAAAATTGAGTTAACGATGTTTAAAGTTTCACAAGTTGGACCAAGCGTAAAAAGCACCTTGTATAATATTTTTTAAATGTAGCTAGCGCAAAGTGTTAATTAATCTATTGTCAATCTAATTTTTAAACGAAATTCTACTGCCTTTTCAAAGAACGTAAATGTTTAAAAAATTGAAAGTGCTGTATCGCTCAACATTTTCATAAAAATGTAAATTTTACGAAAACGGTTGACTTTAGACCCATACATTCTCGGATGTTTTTAAAGTAAATTTTAAAAGGAATCCGAAAATATGTAAATATACAGGTGTTCCATTTAAAACTTCAAAGTTTGAGTCCGTTTCCGATTGAACCGGAACTCGTATTGCAACCTCTACTTTCATCGAATCCGAAAAATACGCAAACGCTTAGATACAACATTTTATTGTGGTATCTTTAATGATGTTTTAGATATTTGTCTGTTTCCATACTTTTGCGCATCCCTGTATATCAACTTGAAGCAACTAAAACAATAGCTTTCAAATTCTGTTTTTTAATTTTCAGTGACTGCTTTTATTCGTATTTATTTATGTACAGTTTTTTTATCACTTAATAATTACACAGTTCATTCAGAGGAATCTGGTGTTAGACCACAGGGTCTTATCAATTCTTGGCCACTGTGATGCAACCATACCGTTGAAACTGAAAATATACTAAGTTTAGGATTCACTACAATAATTATTAACAAAAAGTAATCCAAACTATTTTACGTAGCAAAGCCTAAGACATTAAATACTTATTAACTTCTTTGGTACAGTGTGTTGTTTAAATTTAAAAAACTATTTTCAACAACAAATTACTGTAGAGTCCCTATTAATAAACACTCGGTTAAGCGAGGCTCCGCTTTATCCAAGGCAAATTATAACATTATTCATACATACAGAGCATGAAAATATTTTACGTTCAGTAACATTGACTGGTTTTTTCGCCAAGTCAAACAATTTAATATTTTTATTATATTGAGCGTAGCTTAAACTACTCCGCTTTATAGAACAGAGCCGACTGTGAAGACCGCCACTCTCCTACAATACTTTATTGTTATTATTGCTCTCTTAGCATTTTCTACAAATTTCAAGAACTGTTTTATTACCAAATTGTTTGTTTCAGAAATTGTGCTCATACTGGGTGCCGAAAATGCTCTCCGAGAAGCACACACAAACTCAAGAGTTTGGGCAGCAGACTTGTCTTCATTCCTTCCCTTCTTACAGTCCAAACTTAGTCCCAAGTGACTTCAACTTTTCCTGCATCTGAAGCATCTTTGCTGGCCAATGTTTCTTCCACGATGATGACGTAGAAGCAGTAGCTCTCTTACAGACGGTCCTGTTCTATGAAGAGGTTATACAGAAAACTGGCGCCCCGTTATGATAAACGTTGCAACAATGGTGGAAACTATGTTAAGAAGTAATTTCAGGTATGACGATTTTTTTACGCAATTTATAGTTTGTTAATAAATACTTAAATAAACGTATGATTTTATAAATTACAAATCTTACCCCACTTCGATCCAATAAGGACCGGACACGCACCGTGCAAAGTGTTTAGAATTCCTCGGCCACTAGGAAATAAATTATACCAAAACACTGCAGCGCCTTTTTTGGGCCTAACGCCTGTTTCAATTCTAGGAAACACGGTTGCTCCTCCTGCTTGTACGTCGCTCATCTAAACCAATTTAAGAATTATTTACGATCAATTTCACACCATATTAGTATCTTCTTACATAAAACAGTACTGTCGCGATTCGGTTGTTTTTTAGCGTTCCATCGACTATCGATTCGTTTTTTGACTGAAACGATTACTAATATATAACTGTTGTATTGTTTTTAAGCCGTAATATTTTAAATAATTTTTTAAGCCTATTATTTAACTTACAAACAGGAAATTAATCAAAGTCTGAAAATAAGCAAAGAAAAACCTAAATCTTTATATATAAGCGCGTAAGAGGTTAAATATAAACTAAACCTCGGTGCGATAACACTAGGAGATAAGAAAAGCTTTGTGTAAAAAATATACAATAAGAAATAAACGTGGAGATGTATAATATAGTGTTTTAAAGAAAGCTGTATTAGAAGTATGGGAATAATATTTTTAAGGAACACCTGGAGATGGATTAAAAATAAAACACAGAAAAAAAACTGTAAAATACAAGAAATTAAGCACAACATCAAAGAGACAACTGAAATATTTAAGACATGTTAAGGGAATGGCGGAAAAAAGGATTCCTAGAAACGCCTGTGGTCTGAAAGTTGGAGGAAAAATCTAAAGAAAAGAGCAAGAAGGATATGTTACCAGGAAGCAAAAATGTCGTCACAGACAAAGAGATCGAGTGGGTAATGTTAAAAGAGTTGACTACAGAAAGAACGAGGTGGAAGGAAACTCACAAGCACATACATACGCAAAAACACACCTCACACATAATGGGAAAAAGGCGTAAGAATAAGAAGGGGAAAAAATGTTAATACCATGAAGTAATCAAGGTGAGGAGCATAGTGTCCTCCAATACCGTAATTTGCAACTTGTAATCGTTCAGCTGTTTCAACGGAAAGACCTGTCATGTGGGAAACTCTTCGAACTATTTTACCGATGTAGTCGTGTACATAGTTCTCTAAAAAAACAACTTTTGTTGTTCTATAAGAAGCCGTGCTATATGACTTTTTTTCCCAATTGTAAACTCTTCCTCTTCTTAACTAAAACGTTAAAGTTATTAGCAAGTTTTACAGTAGGTACTAAATTATCTTACTAGTGGTTGAGCTATTTCTTTAATTGTTTCTATTTCGCTGTCTGCCATCACGTCATGAAAAAGCATTATCTTTGGGTTATTATGAACCTCTTCTAATTTAAATGGCGCCAGTTTAAGAAACGGATTGTTGTTGCTAAATAGATAACATTTGAACTTGGAGCTTATTTCTATTGGAGTTGCACGTTCACCTCTACACATCTCGTGATACAACGTATCAGCAGCCTAAAATTATTGGTGCTAGTTCAATATGCATTTTAAAATATTTTAGAAATTATACTAACTTTATATTCATCACTATAATTGTTTTCATGTTTATTTTCTTCTTTGGAACTATTTCGCAATCCAATTATATTATATTCGTAGTATAATTTATCAGCCAATGCTCTTTGATCATTTGGATTTATCTCTAAGAGTTTGTTTGTAGCTTTAAGAGCAAGATGAATATTACCTAGAACATGGAACATACTTTGGTTAAAAGCCTTTTTTTTTACGGATATGCACAGGATGAAAATAGTTGTCTTTTCAAAAGTAGGATATTTTAATGGGTCGAAAAACTTGGGCAAGAAAGAGCTCGTAACGAAAATTAGTCTCACGTGCGCCTACCTGCAGCTTCAGATAAACAGAAAAATTATCCAGAAATTAATGCCTAGATCCGGAGCTTGCTTCCTCCAATTTTATTTGTTTGGGGAAAAGTTTTAGTAAAATTTAGTTTTGAACTTAAATCGCTCTCCTAATCCGACTTTTTATTTTTTATAAAAACAAGTATCTACTATTTTCAACTTCTTTGTTTTCCCTCCCCTTACTTCTTAAAATTAATTTCCTTTAGCTTTTTTTTCTCCATTGCTCAATATAAGGAAGCAATGTAACAATAATGTAAAGTCATTAGACATGTTAGTAAAAGTAATTATAAATACCTAATTGGTATTCTGTATACCCTAAATAACCCAAGATTTGAGTATGATTAGCAGTTTTCGTTTCTTCTTTTTCTATTCTTTTATCTGCCTCCGTCAGCCATACTTGACTATGATAATAATCTCCATTGTTATATAACTGACGACCTAATTCAAAGCAATCGGCAGCATTTAATTCAGGACCGTATTTAACATCATTTATGAGTCCATTTGCTAAAGCGGAAGTTTCCAACTTATAAGTATCTTGTAAACGTGTGATAGCCACTGCTATTCCCGTCAGATCTTCATCTGACGGAAATGTTACTTTGCCTTCATTTTTGTCCCGTGTTAAAAACGACAAATATTCTAAAATATGATAAATTGTTTAGGTACATAATTTTCAAAAAATTTAAACGACTGTGTGTTCCTTTGGAATAATCAGTGTTCAAATGTTACTTGCTATTCATTTTTGATTACCTTCGCCAATGTTATTCTCCATAAAACTTTTAACCACTTCCCAATCAACGGTTAAGCGTTTTATTAGCATAAAAGCTGTAATGGGGTTGTAAAGAAAACCTTCAACATTTTTGTTGGCCATATTGTATTGATTTTCATAAACTTTTTTCCATCTGTAATCGTTATAATCACAAAAAAAAAGTCAAAAAGACTTAACTTACCTTCGCAGTTTATCTAATTTGATTTCTTCTCTCCGAATTAAGTTTTTCATAAGATCTATAACTACTTCTTCTGTATGCATAAGTGTCTTTAAATGTTCTACAGCAGAAAATAGCTCGCATAATCCTTGTGATAACAATATGATAACAAATAGTGAAATGCACAATAGGTACATTTTGTTGAACAATAAAAGTTTCCAACCTAAAATTGAACTTGCCAACTAAGAAACTATAGCACCGTATTAATTTGCCATTAACCATTGCATTACACATTGTTTTACTGCCTATACAATTGTTTAACTAACAATAAAATAAAGTTATTCATTACACTAAATTGTAAATGCAAGGTTATACAAGATATTGTTATTACAGTTCACCTAACTGTACCCTGACTTAAACTATTATTCGATTACCAATCTTATTTTAAAACCTTGTCACATTTAGTTAAAAAACTATAAACTTCTTTTATTTTTTTTATTAGTTACGCACCTCATTATAACTTGGTAGCAGCATACTACAATTATTTCCCAAATAACCAATTTTTTTACACAATCTTATACAAAAATTCATATTATAAGTTAAGCCCCTCTAATTATAATACTGTCATATTATATATCAACTTAAAGCAACTAAAAGAATAGACTTTAATTCTGTTTTTAAACTTTGGTGTCTGTTTCTATTCATATTTATTTACATCACTTAATAATTACACAGTTCATTCAGTGGAATCTGGTGATAAACCACAGGGTCTTATAAATTCTTGGCCACTGTGATGCAACCATACCGTTGAAACTGAAAATATACTAAGTTTAGGATCCACTACAATAATCATTAACTAAAAGTAATACAAATTATTTTTCGTAGCAGAGCCCTTAAACATTTAATACATATTAGCTTTTTTGGTACAATGTGTTGTTGAAATTTAAAAAACTATTTTCAACAACAAAATACTGTAGAGTCCCTATTAATAAAGACTCGGTTAAGCGAGGTTCCGCTTTATCCGAGGCAAATTGTCGTAACATTATACATACATACAGAGCATGAAAATATTTTACGTTCAATAACATTGACTGGTTTTTTGGCCAAGTCAAACAATTAAATATTTTTATCATATTGGGCGTAGCTTAAACTACTCCGCTTCATAGAACAGAGGCCGGCTGTGAAGACAGGCTTTCTTCTGCAGTTCTTTATTGTTATCATTGTTCTTTTAGAATTTTTCTCAAATTTCTACAACTGTTCTTTACCAAACTTCAGGTTTGGCGATTTTTTTTAGGTAATTGAAAGTTTCTTAATAAATACTTAAATAAACGTATGATTTTATAAAATAGAAAACGTACCCCACTTCGATCCAACAAGAACTGGACACGCACCGTGCAAAGTGTTAAGAATTCCTCGACCACTAGGAAATAAATTATACCAAAACACTGCTGTACCTTTTTTGGGCCAAACGCCTGTATTTATTTTAGGGAACGCGGTTGCTCCTCCTGCCTGTACGTCGCTCATCTAAACCAATTTAAGAATTATTTACGATAAATTTCACACCATGTTAGTATCTTCTTACATAAAACAGTACTGTCGCGATTCGGTTCCCTTCTGTCGTTCCATCGATTATCGATTCGTCTTCTGACTGAAAAAATTACTAATATACAGGGTGTCCCAGATTACATTTCCAGCATGGGGATCTCGCTTATTATAAGAGATACAGGTTTGTTTAAATTAGATGAATTATTCCTTGGTATGAGAGGAGCCACAATCAATTTTTAAAAGTACAAAATTCCTCGTGCTTCAGATGTTATAGCAAAAAATATGAAAATGTCGAATTTCTTTTTTCTCTCATAACTTTTTTGTCTTAATCATTAGAACAATTTTATTTGTACTTTCTTGAGGCACTTTTTAATGGAGAATGTAACTGTTATTTTAGATTATTTTTAATACCTACCATTTTCGAGATATTACCCCTAATTTCATTTTTTCTTATGGGCCGCGAAGTTGGCTATGGAATAGTTGAATGTGCTTTTTATTCCTCTTTAAAATGAGATATTACTTGCTACATTTATTTTTATAAATAAGTCACAAAATCAAGAAAAATCGTATTTTATCTATCACTTATCAAGCTATCTATAATAATAAAAATAAAAAACAACTAATTAAGTGTCAAATGACAGTTACCATTTGTCTGCGGTATCATTTATTAGAATTTCATAGTATTGTTGAGTAATTCGATAGTCTTTGTAGCAAATTTGTTATCATATAATTATGGGCACATTTACAACTAATTAAAAATTGTATATGTTGAAATGCCACATTATTTACAATAGAAACTGTGTAAAATAAATAATTCTAATTATTTATTGATTTGTTTTAGATTTTTGGTTGGTTTATCGAAAAAAACATGTACTTTTAAATTTATTTCCAAATTTTTGTAATTACGCATCTTTAGTTGCCTTTTCTCGGGATATAGCTCTAATTATATTCGCTCAGCTTCCACACAGTTTTAATGGCAAAGAATGTAGCATCTCAACAAGTCAAATTAATCGCTATTTTTAAATGTTGCCATCATTATAACAATTACTACAAAGACGATCGAATTACACAACAATAATTTGAAATTCTAATAAATGATAGCGCAGACAAACGGTAACTGTCATTTGACATTTAATTAGTTGTTTTTTGTTTTTATTTTCATAGATAACTTAATAAGTAAGTGTTGGGTAAAATATGATTTTTCTTGATTTTGTGACTTTGTTATAAAAATAAATGTAGCAAGTAATATCTCATTTTAAAGAGGAATAAAAAGCACATTCAACTATTCCATAGCCAACTTCGCGGCCCATAAGAAAAAATGAAGTTAGGGGTAATATCTCGAAAATGGTAGGTGTTAAAAATAATCCAAAATAACAGTTACATTCTCCATTAAAAAGTACCTTAAGAAAGTGCAAATAAAATTGTTCTAATGATTAAGACAAAAAAGTTATGAGAGAAAAAAGAAATTTGACATTTTCATATTTTTTGCTATAACATCTGAAGCACGAGAAATTTTGTACTTTTAAAAATTGATTGTTGCTCCTCTCATACCAAGGAATAATTCATCTAATCTAAACAAACCTGTATCTCTTATAATAAGCGAGATCCCCATGCTGGAAATGTAATCTGGGACACCCTGTATAACTGGTGTGTTATTTTAAAGCCGTAATGATTTAAATAAATTCTTAAGCTAAATATCTAAGTTACACACCGGAAATTAATCACACAGTTCTGAAAATAAGCAAAAAAAACTAAATCTATGGATATAAGCGTGTAAGAGTTTAAATACAAATTAAACCTGGATGGGATAAAATTAGGAGATAAGAAAAGATTTAAGTACCTAGCAATGCACGCACTATACAATGAAAAGTTAAACAGGAAAATTAACGAGAAAATGGGCTCAACACCAAAATATACAATAAGAAATAAACGTGGAGATGTATAATATAGTGTTTTAAAGAAAGCTGTATTAGAAGTATGGGAATAATATTTTTAAGGAACACCTGGAGACGGATTTAAAATAAAACACATAGAGAAAGCTGTAGAATTCAAGAAATTAAGCACAGCATCAAAGAGACACAACTGAAATATTTAGGACATGTTAATCGAATGGGAGGAAAAATGATTCGTAGAAACGCCTGTGATGTGCAAGTTGGAGGAAACCCTATAGAGAAGAGCCAAAAGGACCTGCTACCAGGAGGCTAAAATGCCGACACAGACAAAGTAGATCGAGTAGAGTAATGTTAGAGAGTTGACTACAGAAAGAACGAGGTGAAATAAAACTCACAAGCACATACATTAGCAGCAACCTCCCTAACACCTAATGGGAGAAAGGCGTAACAATAAGAAGGGGGGAAAAAATAATACCTTGAAGTAATCAAAGTGAGGATTATAGTGTCCTCCAATACCATAATTAGCAACTTGCAACTGTTCAGCTGTTTCAACGGAAAGACCTGTCATATGGGAAACTCTTCTAACTACTTTACCGATGTGTTCGTGTTCATGGTTCTCTAAAAAAATAACTTTCGTTGTTCTATAAAGAGGTGTGATATATGACTTTGTTCCCTTTTTGTAAACTGTTTGTCTTAACTAAAACGTTCAAATTATTAGCAAGCTTTACATTACTAAATTATCTTACTCGTGGTTGTGCTAATTCTTTAATTGTTTCTATTTCGCTCTCTGACATCGCGTCATGAAAAATCATTATTTTTGGGTTATTATACACCTCTTCTACCTTAAATGGCGCCAGTTTAAGAAACGGATTGTTGTTGCTAAATAGATAACATTTGAACTTGGAGCTTATTTCTATTGGAGTTGCACGATCACCTCTACAGATCTCTTGATACACTTTCTAAAATTATTGGTGCTAGTTCAATATGCATTTTAAAATATTTTACAGGTTATACTTACGTTATATTCATAAATATTATTGTTTTCATGTTTATCTTTATCGCCATCTTTAACTGTCTCTTCGGAACTTTCACTTGATCCAATCATATTATATTCGTAGTATGATTTATCAGCCAACGCTCTTTCATCATTTGGATTTATCTCTAAGAGTTTGTTTATTGCTTTAAGAGCAAGATGAATATTACCTTAAACATGGAACGTACCTTAGATAAAATGAAAAAATGCTTTTTATTACGGATAAGCATAATATGAGGATAGTTGTCTTAAGTTGGATTTTTTAATGGACCAAAAACCTTAGGGAGGGATGAATTCGTATCGACAGTTAGTCTCGTTTGCAACGAGCCATAGCTTCAGTTAACCAGAAACATTATCCAGAAATTAATGCCTAGATCCAGAGTTTGCTTCCTCCAATTTTTATTTATTTGGGGAAAGGTTTTAGTAAAATTATGTTCTGAACTTAAATCGCACTCCTATTTCGACTTTTTATTTTTTATATAAAAAAGTAGATACTATTTTCAACTTATTTGTTTTTCCTTCCCATATTTTTTAAAATTAATTTCCGTTTGCTTTTTTTTTCTTCATTGCTCAGTATATGGAAGCAATGTAACAATAATGGAAAGTCATTAGACATGTTAGTAAAAGTAATTATAAATACCTAATTGGTATTCTGTATCCCCTAAATAACCCAAGATTTGAGTATGATTAACAGTTTTCGTTTCTTCTTTTTCTATTATTTTATCTGCCTCCTTCAGCCATCCTTGACTATGATAATAATCTCCATTGTTATATAACTGACGACCTAATTCAAAGCAATCGGCAGCATTTAATTCAGAACCGTATTTAACATTATTAATGTATCCATTTGCTAAAGCGGAAGTTTCCAACTTATAAGTATCTTGTAAACGTGTGATAGCCACTGCTGTTCCCATCAGATCTTCATCTGACGGAAATGTTACTTTGCCTTCATTTTTGTCCCGTGTTAAAAACGACAAATATTCTAAAATATGATAAATTGTTAAAGTACCTAATTTTCAAAAACTTTAAACAACTGTGTGTTCCTTTGGAATAGTCAGTGTTCAAACTTTTACTTGCTATTCATTTTTGATTACCTTCACCAATGTTATTATCCATAAAACCTTTAACCACTTTCCAATCAACGGTTAAGCGTTTTATTAGCATAAATTCTGTAATGGGGTTGTAAAGAAAACCTTCATCACTTTTGTTGGCCATATTGTATTGATCTTCATAAACTTTTTTCCATCTGTAATCGTTATAATCACAAAAGTAAAGTCAAAAACACTTCACTTACCTTCGCATTTTATCTAATTTGATTTCTTCTTCTTGAATTAAGTTTTTCATAAGATCTATAACTACTTCTTCTGTATGCACAATTGTCTTTAAATGTTCTACAGCAGTATATAGCTCGCACAATCCTTGTGATAACAATATGAAAACTAATAGTGAAATACACGATAGATACATTTTGTTGAACCATAAAAGTTTCCAACCTAAAATTTAACTTGATGTATTTTAAGAGAGAAGTGGTCAGGCTTAAATTGTTTAAGTTTGCGAATTTTTATGTTAATTGTGATTTATAACCATGAAATTGATATACATTGGAACCTTTGTATTCATCAGCCCCTATATTATCTCTAGTCCAATATTCGTCACATATTTGCGGTAAAAAATACTCCGATGTTCGTAAAAAAGAACAATTTGGTCACGAAAAGTCACCCACCACATGGAAAAGTTTAGAAAACAGACAGAAGCAGACAGCACTGTACAAGGTGCTGGTGAATCGTCAGAAAAGGGACAAAAAACACATCGAATGGAAGATGACTCTTCTTCTAAAGAATAATACCTTTATTCCCATTCAGCTTCTGCTATCATCAGTAAAGGGAAAGTTCTGGTTCGATTTTAAATTATTTACGTATTTACTGGACTAGAAACGGATTATTTCGATTCAAGTTAATTCCTATGGAAAAAGTTTATTCTACATTCCTCCGATTCAGTATTCGTCTGTCCCTCAGGAACGGATTAATGATGAATATAGAGGTTCCACTGTATTCATACACAACCCTATACGGAAGAAAGTTTCCATGCGCATTGTAATTGATTGTATGTTTTAAAAATATTCTTCATTTAAATTATACTGGTAAAATCGAAATCGATGGTAATCCAGATTACTAAATATAAATCTATATACCACAATTTATTATTAATAGTAGCATCTTAGTTAATACCTTCTGTATAAATCACATCACAGTAAAATAAAAATACATATTTTAAAATAACTTTACCTGACCCCAAACAACTGCCAACTCAAAAACTATAGCACCGTATTAACTTGCTATCAACCTTTGCATTACACATTGTTTTACTGCCCATACAATTGTTTAACTAACAATAAAATAAAGTTATTCATTACACTAAATTTTTAATGCAAGGTTATACAATATACGTATAGTTATTATAGTTCACCTAACTACATCCAGACTTAAACTATTATTCGATTACCAATCTTATTTTAAACGCTTTTTGTCAAATTATAGCAAAGTTGAATTAGAGTAAAATCGTTAATTTTTAGATTTATTTCTGTAATTTTTTTAATTGCACCAATAGTGTCAATAGATACAATGCTATCGAGAATTTTTGGTACACTTTTTTAAGCACAAATTCAATACTGCTTCTATCTGAAATAACAAAGTTGATGATGGTTTAAAATAGACTACATCAATGAATTAAAATTTAGTTGATCAGGTTGTAGAAAATAAGAAGTTGCAAGCATGAGTTAATAGTTTTTCCGTTTGCTCCAAAAATTATGTAATAACGAAACGAAAATCGAATATTTAATTTTCCGGCATAACTTCGTTGCTAAGATGTCTATGACAATTTTCTTCTCGGATTCGTTTTAACCATAAAATTACACCCCTTTGCCCCAAGGTGGTCGACTTCTTACTTCTTAAAATAAGTGAGATTTTTGTGTCAGTCTTTACATGTGATACGCCCTGTACATACAAAGTCTTCTCTTATTTAAAGTCTGCTAAATTACTTCTTTTATTTTATTACATATTTTGATGGGTATTTTACTCGTTTAGTCAATTAATTCTGGTGATCTTTTTGTGTACTTGCTGGGACGCCTTAGAAGTTTTCCATAGCAGTTCTTTGCTCTTTTCAAACTTTTTCATTTAATGTTGTGGTTTTTAGGAACTTATTACTTACGTTAGGTGAGGAAAGAATGTAGATATATGAATTATTATAGAAAAGATGTGTACGAATACATAATTAAATGTTGCAGATGTAAAGAAGGGCATAAAAGTTAACTATAATGTATTACTAACATCAAAAATTAAGGTCTTTATCTGCTGCTAACTAAAATTTAATACTGAAATCCTTTTAAGATATACCTATCGAAGTTTCTACTCAGAAATTTTCATTTCAATATTGTCAGCTGGTATTGTCTGTAAATAAACAACAGAGATAAGTTTCTGCCACCGTCTCTTTACTTTCTTTGTTCATTAAAATATTGAAGAGTTCTTTCTTTAACGTAAAAAAAATCTTAAAAACTAAGTTTTGTTTGAAATGCGGCGAAAGTAATCTACAGCTATAAAATCTTTTATTCACAAACTTTTTTTACTTGCAAACTTCGTGTAATAAAACTCTAATTTTAGCCGTGAAATGCTTTTAATCGTAAAGTTAAAAGTAGAAGATGTATACTCATTGTGTTATACGAAATGAACTGTAATTATATCTGCTACTGTGCTGTTATCCACTCTTTCACTTCGGTCTGAATTGATATTTCTTGCAGTGAGGACATGATGGGCTTTTTTTAGCTATTTTCGTTATTGTTAAAAAGAGATACCACTTCCCGAATTGAAAATAATAGCTTTAAGAGATTCCTCTGCGTTGACGGTTGGGGAGATAGCAAATGTAGTCCGTGTGAAGAGATCGAACTTTTCAAGGATGGTGAAGCTGCATGAAGAGACCGGTTACGCGGACACTTTCCGGGAAGAACGTTGCCGAAGAAAAATGGAGACCACGACGGTAGAGAATAGTCTATTCCGAAGAATTGGCGTCATGAATCCGATGAAGGAACACCAATAAGGAGCTTGCGTCTCATGGCGTCAATGTGGACGCCGACTTCTGATATGACGCTCAGTGAAAAAGCAGCTCTTAAAACCCGCTAAAGAGATAGAGCAGTTCTCATGGCCAAAGAAACGTTGGGCTGGACATTGGAGCAGTGGAAAAAGAGTGATATTCTCGAAAAAAAAAAAACACACTTGGTAGTGCATGGATACAAATCTATTTTCATCTGGCGCCCACTCGAATAACCTCTTCGAACAGACACATCCACCAAGCTCCTAAACACTGGCTAAAGTCATGTTTATGGGGGTGCTTCACCACTTCCGGACCAGACACTTTACCTAGTTGAAGACGTGATGGACAGCCAGAAGCATGTGGATGTTCTGGCCGCGAAACTGATCCTAATACTGCAGAGACGATTTCCTGACGGCGACGAGGTGTTCCAAAAATCGAGTATCATACAGTCCCAAAACATTTTTTTACGCCTTAACAGTAAACGACTTTATAGAAAAAGCACATCGAAGCTGATGAGAATTACTTTAATGAAATTAATTTAATTTGGAGTAAGATATAATATATCCCTGCTTAAAGTTCACCTTTAAAATGCCATCGTTAATGCGCACCGTCCCGAGCTTAATTCAGGTTTTACGTACAAAAAGTTGCGGAGGATAAAATACGCCGAGGTCCGTAGTTTTTGGTGCTCGCATCAAAACAGAATTAAAAGTATTTCATTTTACGACAAAATTCTGAGGTAACTACCAAAGGACGAGAGCAAGTGGGACAAAGATTAACTGCACGGTGTTTCACTAATGCTTTCAAGCATGAATTTCCGCTCTACCGGAAGCCAAGAATAAAAATTACTGCTTCTTTTTTGTTTGAAATGTTTCCAAAGGTTTTCGCGATCAGCAAAATATTACAGTGGCGTGTGTATCACTCACACTTTCCATGTAATACCACTTTTATAGCATCATCAATATTAGATTAGCCGAATTGCTATCATATATAACACGCCATCAGTTATTTAACCATTTCTCTTCTATCCGTAAAAAATGTCCTACAGCATATTTCTACGAATAGCGAAATTTGATAATGTAGAAAAGACTTTGGCAATAATTAGATATTTTTATCTACTGAAATGAAAATGGAAATATGAAACAATTAATAGTTTTAAAAAACTTCCAAAAAAACTTTTAAATTGTGATTTTAGTAAACTATAAATAAATAATCGTTATTTGTTGTGTTATTCACGTATGTTTGAATTTTAAAACTGCACTAGACTAAAAAAAATTGTAGTCTTTTCCATGTTTCATGAAAGTTTTATATCGTAATTTAAACGATTTAGGGTCTAATAATCCTTATTTAGACCATTAATAATATTGTCTATATCCTATAACGCTTTGCATTAAGTGTTAAGGTTAAGACTAAATAAAGCATATTTTATCGCAAACAATTTTAACATTAATTAAAGCAATTGGCTAAAAACATGTTTTGTTTACACTAAATATCAATTATTTGCCCTCAGTTCGTTCAAATAACTATTAATTAACTCTTACAGTACATATTAATAATTTTTAAATAATCTATTACCATATTTACCATTATAAAATAGATTTAAAGCAAACTTTTAAAAAATACTCGATACCCATTGGATAAAATAAGAAATCGACAGGCTGATTTTTTGCACAAAAAAAAGAAACCGGTCCCACATGCGCTGTGCAAACGCTAATGTTAAAAAATTACGTTGATGACATTCAATACTAGACGATTGACTAAAAATCAAATCAATATGACCTCCTCACATGTTACTTGCAATTTGCAATGCGGTTTAGTTTGATGATTGTGATTTTAGCGTTATGTGAAACTTAAATATGAGAATATTTGAGTGAAAAGTGCGACAAATATTAATCAAAATGATTAAAGATAGAAAATGGCCAAATACTAGATATAATTGGATTAAAAACACGTGTTTATGAGATTAGTCCATTTTATTATACATTGGTATTTAACAAAAAACAGTGTTTTGCAGTCGTGGGCTTAATAAAAGGCAATTAAACGTAGTTGTTTATAATTCTTATAATTATAGTAGTTTATAATAATTACTTTAAACACGAAATAATTTTATAAGACGAGGAATTTGTGTAAACTGTTTAAGGTATTTGGCAAGCAGAACTGGTGCAGGTAAATTATTACCTACTTTTTTAAACTAAATATATTTACATAAGGTACTTTGATTTTTGTTGATCTGTTATTAAAGAGCCATATTTTAAGTAAAGTGTATGTAAGTAATATTTTGGGTACATTTTTTGTTATTATTTGGTTTTACAATAGCGCAAACCGTTAAGTTATCGTTTACTATCAGCTTCAAGATTTTAAAATCATAGAAAAATGTTGCAATTACTTATAAATGACTAAATGTTGTTTTTACAAAAAAAAAGTTCAAGTAAATGAATTATACTGTTATAATACTTTTACAGATGTATTCGTGCCTAATAGAATCCAACATTAAGAGTTCCATTTCATTAAACTTCAAACATCTGATCAAAAAAGTGTATGGAGCCAGATACAGATATGGAATGTAATTTTCTCATCATAAGGGTAATTTTAAAGTATACTATTTTAATAATTACCGTCTGCTTGTGTAGAATGTGTAAAACTTTTTTTCTTTAAATCAATATTAAAAAATAATAATACGTTTTCAACTGATTGTTTTTACATAAGTTACCTTGATTTTTGTTTATCTGTTATGTAAAGAGTAATATTTTGAGTAAAGTTTGTGTAAGTAATATTCTGGGTAGGTTATTTATTGTTGCAGTACTAATTATTTAAAATCACTTTAAATGCTATTTTTAAAGTAGAAGTCTAAATGAGTTATATTATTTATTGATATACTTTTACAGATGTATTGGTGCATAATGGGATCCAACATTCAAAGTTCATTTCATTGATGATCTTCCTTCAACCATGTAAATGGAGAAGTGATGAAGCAATGTAGAGCAGATACAGATATGGAATGTGATATTCTCATCATGATGGTAATTTTAAAGTATATAGCATTTTAATAATTACCGTTTGCTTGTGTAGAATGTGTAAAACTTTATTTCTTTAAGTCAATATCTAAAAATAATAATAATGCATTTTCAACTGACTGTTTTTACATAAGGTCCTGTGATTTTTGTTAATCTGTTATGTAAAGAGTCATATTTTGAGTAAAGTTTGTGTAAGTAATATTCTGGGTAGATTTTTTTATTATTTGTAATTAAAATAGTGCAAATGGTTGATGAATGTTAGTATTTAAATTATCTTACACTGTCAGCTTTAAGATTTTAAATCATAGAAAATTGTTGCAATAACTAATTACTTAAAAATCACTTTAAATGTTATTTTTAAAGTAGAAGTCTAAATGAGTTATATTATTTATTGATATACTTTTACAGATGTATTGGTGCATAATGGAATCCAACATTCAAAGTTCATTTCATTGATGATCTTCCTTCAACCATGTAAATGGAGAAGTGATGAAGCAATGTAGAGCAGATACAGATATGGAATGTGATATTCTCATCATGATGGTAATTTTAAAGTATATAGCATTTTAATAATTACCGTTTGCTTGTGTAGAATGTGTAAAACTTTTTATCTTTAAGTCAATATCTAAAAATAATAATAATGCATTTTCAACTGACTGTTTTTACATAAGGTCCTGTGATTTTTGTTAATCTGTTATGTAAAGAGTCATATTTTGAGTAAAGTTTGTGTAAGTAATATTCTGGGTAGATTTTTTTATTATTTGTAATTAAAATAGTGCAAATGGTTGATGAATGTTAGTATTTAAATTATCTTACACTGTCAGCTTTAAGATTTTAAATCATAGAAAATTGTTGCAATAACTAATTACTTAAAAATCACTTTAAATGTTATTTTTAAAGTAGAAGTCTAAATAAGTTATATTATTTATTGATATACTTTTACAGATGTATTGGTGCATAATGGAATCCAACATTCAAAGTTCATTTCATTGATGATCTTCCTTCAACCATGTAAATGGAGAAGTGATGAAGCAATGTAGAGCAGATACAGATATGGAATGTGATATTCTCATCATAAGGGTAATTTTAAAGTATATAGCATTTTAATAATTACCGTTTGCTTGTGTAGAATGTGTAAAACTTTTTTTCTTTAGGTCAATATCTAAAAATAATAATAATGCGTTTTCAACTGACTGTTTTTACATAAAGTCCTGTGATTTTTGTTAATCTGTTATGTAAAGAGTCGTATTTTGAGTAAAGTTTGTGTAAGTAATATTCTGGGTAGATTTTTTTATTATTTGTAATTAAAATAGTGCAAATGGTTGATGAATGTTAGTATTTAAATTATCTTACACTGTCAGCTTTAAGATTTTAAATCATAGAAAATTGTTGCAATTATTAATTACTTAAAAATCACTTTAAATGTTTTTTTTTAAGTAGAAGTCTAAATGAGTTATATTATTTATTTATATACTTTTACAGATGTATTGGTGCATAATGGAATCCAACATTCAGCATTCATTTCATTGATGATCTTCCTTCGACCATGTAGGTAAAAGGAGAAGTGTATAGAGCAATGCACAGCAAATTCAGATATGGAATGTAATTTTCTCATCATAATGGTAATTTCTAAAGATACTATTTTAATAATTACCATATGTTTGTCTAGAAAATATTTCTTTAAATCAATATTTGAAAATAAAAATAATACGTTTTCAACTGATTGTTTGTACATAAGGTACTTTGATTTTTGTTTATCTGTTATGTAAAGAGTCACATTTTGAGTACAATTTGTGTAAGTAATATTCTGGGTAGATTTTTTTATTATTTGCAATTAAAATAGTGCAAATTGTTGATGAATGTTAGTATTTAAGTTATCTTACACTGTCAGCTTTAAGATTTTAAATCATAGAAAATTGTTGCAATTACTAATTACTTAAAAATCACTTTAAATGTTTTTTTTTTAAGTCTAAATGAGTTATATTATTTATTAATATACTTTTACAGGTGTATTGGTACATAATGGAATCCAACATTCAGAGTTCATTTCATTGATGATCTTCCTTCAACCATGTGAATGGAGAAGTGATGAAGCAATGTAGAGCAGATACAGATATGGAATGTGATTTTCTCATCATGATGGTAATTTTAAAGTATAGCATTTAAATAATCAACGTATGTTTGTGTAGAATATATGACACTCTTTTCTTTAAATCAATATTAAAACATAATAATACTGCGTTTTCGACTGATTGGTTTTACATAAGATCCTTTGTTTAAGCTTTATCCGATGAGTTATCGTAACGATCTGTCAACGGTAACCATTTTTTACAAAATTAAGTATCAGCCAATACATTATTTAATGAAAAATTATTTGTTTCAACCGTTTTTGTGTATCAGGATTCCATTTAAATAGGTATTTACCCAAAATTCATGAAAATAGTACTCCCTAAATTTGGGTTAGACCTGATTTTTTTCTTGTTTTTTAAAGATAAAATTTAATACAAGCAAATTCTGCCTAATCTAGGTATTGTAATTGATAAAGGAGATGAATGTTTATGTAGAAATGCAACAATTCAATGTCCAGTTGGTCTAAAAAGTTTGTAATTTCCATATTTGGTTGTTTACCAAGCTTCTGCCGATTTACACTATCGGCTCGATTCAAATTCTTGATTTCCTCAACTAAATCAACATTTAACAACAAATAACCACATTTAAGCTTAAAATAACTCAATTTCATTTAGTTTTATTGTAAAAGGATCATTTCTGGCTGTAAAATAAATAATTTACACAATATTTTTTGATTCTCGTTCCAAGCGATGATAAATATGTAAAACTCTGCATCGATATATAAGTTATGTAGTTTTTAAGTGTATGGAAATAAAATTTGTACTTATTATATTTATTTAAACGTTATAAAACTATGTCCTGATTTCTTTTTACTGATAAACGACTCTCCATTGCGTGTATAGAATCACCATCGTAATATTTCATTAAACAAACTGATATTTCTCCTTTTTGTTGCTATAAAAGTATTTATAAAGCTAAACATATTGTTTCGCGATGAAATATAGCCAATTTTTATTCAAATAAGTGTAATTAAACGCATAATGAATTTTTTTCTTTATAATAAATTCTTTTATTTAATACTACTTCAAATAAATAAACAGAACATGTTTTAGACTTCGTTTTTAAACTTAAAACCAAGATATAGTGTTGTAGAATTAATAAACAAAATATAATGAGGCTTATTTAATCTTAAAATTGATGAATTTAATATTTATTTTAAGACGATGAGTTATCGTAGCGATCTGTCAACGGTAACAATTTTTTGCAAAAATAAGTATCAACCAATGAACTATTTTATAAAAACTTATTTGCCTTAACCGTTTTTGGGTATGAGGATTCCATTTAAATAGGTATTTACCCAAAATTCATCAAAATAGTACTCCCTAAAATTGGGTTAGACCTGATTTTTTTCTTGTTTTTTAAAGTTACAATCTAATACAAGCAAATTCTGCCCAATCTAGGTATTGTAATTAATAAAGGAGATTAATATTCATGTATCAATGCAACAATCCGATGTCCAGTTGATCTGAAAAGTTTGTAATTTCCATATTTGGTTGTTTACCGAGCTTCTGCCGATTTACACTATCGGCTCGATTCAAATTCTTGATTTCATCAACTAAATCAACATTTCACAACGAATAACCACATTTAAGCTTAAAATAACGCAATTTTATTTAGTTTTATGGCAAAAAGATCATTTCTGGCTCCAAAATAAATATTTTACCCAATAATTTTTGGCTCTCGCTCCGAGCGACGACAAAAATTAATAAAATTGCATTAAATTATTATTAAAAGTACTGAAACTTCGGATTCAGCTTTAAGATTTTAAAATCATAGAAAATTGTTGCAATACTAATTACTTATAAATCACTTTAAATGTTATTTGTAAGTAGAAGTCTAAATGAGTTATATTATTTATTGATATACTTTTACAGATGTATTCGTGCCTAATGGAATCCAACATTCAGAGTTCGATTTCATTGATGATCTTCCTTCAACCATCTGATCAAAGAGGTGTATGGAGCCATAAGCAGATACAGATATGGAATGTGATTTTCTCATCATGATGGTAATTTTAAAGTATACCATTTTAATTATTACCGTTTGCTTGTGTAGAATGTGTAAAACTTTTTTCTTTAAATCAATATTAAAACATAATAATACTGCGTTTTCAACTGATTGTTTTTACATAAAGTACTTTGATTTTTGTTTATCTGTTATGTAAAGAGTCATATTTTGAGTAAAGTTTGTGGAAGTAATATTCTGGGGAGATTTTTTTATTATTTGTAATTAAAATAGTGCAAATTGTTGATGAATGTTAGTGTTTAAGTTATCTTACACTGTCAGCTTTAACATTTTAAAATCATAGAAAATTGTTGCAATACTAATTACTTATAAATCACTTTAAATGCTATTTTTAAAGTAGAAGTCTAAATGAGTTATATTATTAATTTATATACTTTTACAGATGTATTTATTGGTGCATAATGGAATCCAACATTCAGAGTTCATTTCATTGATGATCTTCTTTCAACCATGCAAATGGAGAAGTGTATGGAGCAATGTGGAGCAGATACAGCAGTGGAATGTGATTCTTGCAACATGAAGGTAATTATGAAGTATATCATACTTTTTTTTTATATCAGAAGTCAAAAAGTAAAATCAATTATTTAAAAGCTTTTAGTTGCAAAATGATAAATTTTATAGGTAATTTAAATTTAATATGTCATCAGTGTTGTTACATATTTCATGAATTTTATTGTACACAGTTTGATTAATAACTATTTTCTTTTATGCAATGAACTTAAGATTGCTTATATTAAATTTAGTTTCAGTTGTTCACAATCTTTCTAATTAAAATTATTTTTTAGTTACACTTGAGGATCTCCATTTGGTTTAAAACAACCGAGCCTTAAGGAGGCGGACATGAAGATGAACTTATTGTCAGCTAAGAAACCATGAACTCTGATCCAACCCCAAGGTTTTTAAAATACTTTGTTACTAATTAATTGCCCATGTTTACATCTACTGTAGAATTTATTTAGCTTTAGGTGAATTATTTACTTGTGATATCCTTTAAAAATGACTGGTACATTATTTTCATATTAACACTTATTGATATTGCTTATAATTATTGTTTAAGAATAGAATATAATGTACTAATTAAATGGCTCATTATTAACTGTTAACAATTTTAATCACTTCAACAGCAATTTGAGTTTTGTTGAAAAAAACTGTTAATGTTTGTGTTTAAAATATTGTCTTATCAGTTCTGTACATAAGTCAGTGTAAACTTGTGTATGTAAAAGCATGTATAATTTTTTTGTGAATAATGCATGTTTTCACTAATCAATTTAACAGTTTCGAGACAATATCTAAGTGTAATTGTTACTACAAAAGTAAAAATGCTGTAAAGCGATTAGTGCTGCAACAGTCAATAATAAATTTTGTGTGTAATATTTAATATTATAATTATGAGGATGTTTTCAGTTGTGATGTCACCCTAATATTGTTATTTCATAACATTTATGTTAACTCTTATTGTTATTGTCTAAAATTGTTGTTTTTGGAACAGAATATGTTTCTAAGAATTTAACTGTATGTAAATTTATTAAGCAAATTATTGTTTTTGGGATTCACTCGACCAATGATTGTTTTTGGGCCATGAATGGGCTTACACATTTTTCTTAATTGTTCATTAGTGAATATCATTAAATTTTAGATGTATAAATTGCCAATTTCACTGTAATTGTGCTGTTTTGGCCCAGTTTTGTTTATAAATAATAATATCAAGAAACAAAATGCTATTGTTTAAACTCAACATGTATTTATTTGTTAAGCTAGTAATTTTTTCAGAATCCACTAAAACAATTTTTTTTCTATAATTATTAAATCGTGTATATCATTAAATGTTGTTTAATTTAATTTTTAATTTCACTTGAATTGTGCTGTTTGGTTCAATTTTTAAAATTAAAACAAGAAACAAAATAGTATCCTTTAATATCAATATGTATTTACACTTTGAAAATTACATTGTACATTGTAAGTTTTTTTATAGACAGATTTTCGTATTACATGGCAAATTTAATGGTAAAAATTACATTGTACATTTAAGTTTTTTTATAGACATAGATTTTCGTATTACATGGCAAATTTAATGGTAAAATGGCACAGTGATATTTTATTCTTGAGGCTTTCGCGGCCGTTATCCATAATACAATCTTGGTTTCATTTTGAAAAAGACCAAGACACAATGGTCGAAACGTCAACTACTTCTAAATATAGAAGACGCGGTTCCAAACTCGGAAACCAAGATTGTATTAGGCACAGTGCTATTCTATATAATACCCAGTGTTTAATTAGGCTGCTAGAAATGGACTTGAACCATTTTAATTATAAATGATTTACACAAAATCATTTACTGATGAATTTTCAATTAGTTTTAAACCATGTGGATGTTTTAAAATATAAACTGTAAATTGTTTACAAATAAGAAGTTAAAACTAATTTATACGTAAATTATTTGTCTTTTCAATTTTTTCCAAAAATGGACTTAACCACTTTCATAACATGGTCCAAATAGCACTTTATTAGCATCATAAAAATTGTAATTTTTCTGTATAAAATATTATTAGTATTTTACATAAATGATTGTAAACTTGGAACTTAAAACATTTGTAAAATTTGTTGTGTATGGTAAATGTTAACAGTGATTATTGTAAAAGTTGTCTGGACAATATTTTATGTATAATAAGTGTTTTTATAAATGTGGGTGTATTCTGGTAATAATTTGTTGCTAAAACACTGAATACTTATTTTCAAATGTAATGCTACATTCTCTTTTAATTATAAGCAACTTTTTAGTTGTAAAGTTGCTCAAAAATTGTTAAATTGTTATGGTGACACTTACTGATATAGTTTATAATTATTGTGTTACTAATAAAATATGAATACTTGTTATATAGTTAATACTGATGTTAGTTATTAGCTGTTAACAATTTTAACCACTTCAATAACAGTTAAGAGTGTTAAACATAAGTCAGTGTAAACTTGTACGTTAAAAACATATATAATATTGTTGTATGTAATAAATATTACCATTAATCAATGTTAAAAAAGTTCTTAAGGCAAGATTTTTAATGTAATTGTTGGTTTTTACAAAAGTGAGGAAATGCTGGTAGTGATTTGTTACTAAAACACTAAATAATTAATTTCAAGTGTAACGCTTAATTGTCATATTATAAAGAAATTAATAGTTGTGAAGACACTTTAAAATTGTTATTTTATTGCATTTATGTCAACACTTGTTGATATTGTATGTAATCATAGATTAAATGAAGAAAATATGTGCTTGTGGTTAAATTTACACTGATTGGCTAGTTATTAAACGTTAAAAATTTTAATCACTACAGCAACAATTGAAGTTGCACTAAATATGTTTATATTTGTGTTAAACGTAAGTCAGTGTAAAATTGTATGTGTAAACAAATAATATTGTTGAAAAATAAATGTTACCATCAATCAAAGTAAAAGTTCTTAAGACAATGTTTTACATGTTATTATTACAATTTTCAAAAAAGTGGAAATGCTATTTAAATGATAAATGTTGAGATCTATTGAGATATTAATAAAAATATTACAAAATCTTGTGTTTTAATTCTAATGTATGCAACCCGCAAACCCACGTACAAATGGTTCCCACCAAAAAATTCAAATTCAAATTTAGTTTGTAAGTTGACCACCAGAGGGCAAAACACCGCCAAATACCTCCTTTAACTCATATGATCCTGATACAAAAATCCAATTTTGCTTCGTTTCTCATCAAAATTGTTAGTTCTAGCTAAATTAAATTCAAATTTAGTTCGTGCAAATTCCACCAGAGGGCCAAACAACGCCATTCTGATGAGAAATGAAGCAAAATTTGATTTTTGTATCAGGATCACATAAGTTAAAGGAGGTATTTGGCCATTACAAATTAAATTTGAATTTTTTGGCGGGAATCATTCTTTCTGTATGGGGGGTTGCATACATTAAAATTAAAACGCAAGATTGTGTTTATGTTTTTATTAATATTTCAATCAAAGTCCAACACATATGTTAAGAAAACACAATAATTGAGCGATATTACAACTTAAAACGTGCTTATAAATAAAATATGATTAAATAATACATTTAAAATTTATTATCAAGTATTTTGGATGTCCTGGACGTCGCTCACTGCATATTTTGTTTGCTCATTGTCTTCAAAACCCAAACTTGTATATTTTAGCAAAATTCTCTTTCATTTTAAACCAATAACTACTTTTGTGTTCTTCCAACAAGAATTGCTCGATAAAGCAAACATTCATACATCAAGGGCAGTCTGTATTTTATTTTAACTTAGCTTTCATATTGAAGAACAATTTAACAGCTTGAATTCTGTAGTAAAAGAAAGGATGAAGTTCCATAATATTTATTTAATAATGTAAATCAATTTCAACAAAAATTAACCTAGAATTTAATTCAAAACAATAACATTACAAAAACCTTCTTATAACATAGCTCATGAAAATGTCCCTAGGCCGTCTTGGCGCACCGTCAGCTGAATCCGAGATATTTTCCTAGTCAATGCTATTCTTATGGGATTTTAGAAATTGAGTATCAGGATAGCAGAAACTGCAAGAGGTATTTGCGTGTATTTTGTGTACTAGGAACTTTTACTTCTTAGGTTGGCGCACATGTATCGGCCATGTTGACATCAGTTGTCAAGTTAAATTGTTTTCAATGTTTAAAATTTAAACAAATACAGGTAAAAATACTGTGCAAAACCCGAATATTGATTCATTTATGCTAAACGAAGCAACTTTTTGTGGTTAGGGGGTGTATGTATGATTTAAACATTATGATTTGTATTATAGAACCAACGGTCGGACCTTTCGACACAAATCTACCCACAACACTCAACGTATGAAATTTCGATGATAAATAGGGTTTCCAAGGCTATTATTAACCCCATATGGCAACTTTGAACAATCTTGGACTGATATGGTTGCCACAAGAACGTGGTGCTGTACATGTGACAGGAAGTCACACAACTGGACACGAACTAGTCTACAACACTAAGGTATGAAATGTCGATGACATATAGTGCTTTTAAGGCTATAAGTGATCCAAGATGTTAATTCTTGCTGCCATATAAACATTCTAGCTCTAGGTTTTTATGCAACTATTTATGCATTATGTTTTGCAGTTGACTTCGTCGATGATTTTTCTTCAGCCATGTGTTTAACAGTCTTCAATGGCGTTGGTGCAGTTACAGAAATATAATATGGTACTCGTACTCATGCCATGAGCTTATTTTTGGAATATAATATCTTTTTTATTGCTAGAAGTTTGCTTTGTGGAAAATCTTTGAAGCTTCTTGCTAGAGGAACATCTAAGGTAAAATTTCATATCTTGTTTATATTAGTCACTCATGATGATTTTCCAGTTACCTAAATGATGTCACAGATAACAGCAAACAATTTGGGGGTATAAAGAAACCTTTGAAGCAGCTCAAAAATAAAATCAAGTCGATGAATGTATGTATAACTGTGATACACAAATGGTGATGACAGGCAGGCCACTGGAAACGTTAATCATGATTTGGTGCTCCAAGTCATTCTTGCAGGTAAATGAATGTTATTTTTGTACTAAATTATATACTGTATGTTTATTCTTTTAAAACACTCTCGATTAGCGAGTACGTGTTACAGAACCAAACATTCTACTGTTGTGTTTTAATACGCTAATTTTTGTTTTGTTTTGGTTAATTGTTATTTTGTTGATGACTGTCGTGTGCCACTGCCTTAAAGTGTAAGTTCAAAACATTAATTATTCATTTTTTAGATTGTACCTGTTCCATCTGAGTTTATTTGTCTTCCCAAAGTAAATAAACTTCAAACTTGCCGAAACTATGTAGAAGGATTTGAAGACATCGTTTTGTTATGGCAATAAACAACTATTTTGAACTTTAATTAAGAAAACAATAAGGTGACACCAGAATGCATCAAGTAAAGGGATAATTAAATTTAAAAGGTAAGATGATAAGATTCTAAACCCCAACTTAATAAATTTAGTTGTTTAAATATGTTTATTTAGTCTTAAGATGGTGTAAATATTTAGACCATTTAAGGAAATGGTATTTTTCTAACTTGCTCAGTGTCATCGTTTTATTTTGAGACTTCTAATTTAAATTGTTTTTCAGTTGCACTGGAAAGTTCTTCAATAACTTCTAAACAATGGCCCAGAATATGTCCAAGCTAATTTAAACAAAACATGGAATATGAAGCCATCGTTGTTGTGGACATCAAGTTATCTACACTCCACAGGACATATGCCGTGAAAGCCAATCGCATAACTCAGTGGAAACTCTCAACATCAAAGTTCTCCTTATACATTTTGACATAAATTTTTATAAAACTTTTATTTAAATATTTAATACATTTACACTTAATATGTTATTTGTTTAGTTGCAGATAATTTATTATCTTATAAGACAGAATTTGTCGCTCAACAATTGTTATTTCATGACCTTTTTGTTAACACTTGCTGATATAGTTTATAATTATTGTTTTAGAAATAAATCATGTATGGTTGTGATTAAATTTGAGCTAATAAGTTAGTTACAGCAATTTAAGTGATGTTAAACTTAATATTTGTGTTTAAAATATTGTAGTAAGTGTTTAACATAAGTCAGAGTTAACTTGTATCTAAAAACAAATATAACTTTGTTGTGGGTAATAAATGTTAGCACTGACAAATGTAAAAGTATCTCAGACTGTATTTTAAATGTGAATTTTACAGTTTTCAAGAAAATAGAAGCCTTTATAACCAAAATACTCGATAATAAATTTTAAATGTATTATTTAATCATATTTTATTTATAAGCACGTTTTAAGTTGTAATATCGCTCAATTATTGTGTTTTCTTAACATATGTGTTGGACTTTGATTGAAATATTAATAAAAACATAAACACAATCTTGCGTTTTAATTTTAATGTATGCAACCCCCCATACAGAAAGAATGATTCCCGCCAAAAAATTCAAATTTAATTTGTAATGGCCAAATACCTCCTTTAACTCATGTGATCCTGATACAAAAATCAAATTTTCCTTCATTTCTCTCAGAATGGCGTCGTTTGGCCCTCTAGTGGAATTTGCACGAACTAAATTTGAATTTAATTTGGCTAGAACTAACAATTTTGATGAGAAACGAAGCAAAAATTAGGATTTTTGTATCAGGATCATATGAGTTAAAGGAGGTATTTGGCGGTGTTTTGCCCTCTAGTGGTCAACTTGCAAACTAAATTTGAATTTGAATTTTTTGGCGGCAATCAGTCTTTCTGTATGGGGGGTTGCATACATTAAAATTAAAACGCAAGATTGTGTTGTTTTTATTAATATTTCAATGAAAGTCAACACATATGTTAAGAAAACACAATTATTGAGCGATATTAAAACTTAAAACGTGCTTATAAATAAAATATGATTAAACAATACATTTAAAATTTATTATTGAGTATTTTGGTTATAAACGCTTCTATTTTCTTGAAAACTGTAAAAAAAGACACTTACTACAATATTTTAAACACAAATATTAAGTTTTACATCACTCAAATTGCTGTAACTAACTTATTAGCATACATTTAATTACAACCATACATGATTTATTTCTAAAACAATAATTATAAACTATATCAGTAAGTGTTAACAAAAACGTCATAAAATAAGGATTATTGAGCGACAAATTCTGCCTTATAAGATAATAGATTATCTGCAGCTAAACAAATAACATATTAAGTGTAAATGTATTAAATATTTAAATAAGTTTTAAAAATTAATGCCTAAATGCATAAGGAGAACTTTGATGTTGAGAGTTTCCATTGGGTTATGTTATTGGCTTTCACGACGTATGTCCTGTAGATAACTTGATTTCCTGGCTGAAACCACATCAACGGTGGCTCCATATTCCATGTTTTGTTTAATCCATATCTTGGACATCTTCTGAGTCAGTTGTTTAGAAGTTATTGAAAAACTTCCCAGTGGAACTGAAAAAACAATTTAAATTAGAAGTCTTAAAATACAATGATGATAATGAGCAAGTTGAAAAAACAATTTTCTTAAATGGTCTAAACCAGGGGTCCACGGACCCCCTAGGATTTCAGGGGGTCTGCAAATGTTGATGGATAAAATTAATTTATTATCTTTATTTTTACCAACTTCTAACTGAAATATAGATTTCCTTTAGTTATGAATGTATGCATTAAATTACAATAGTATTAGCTGTATCTGTGGTCCTGAATAGAAACAATAAATATTTTCATATCGCAATACAGTTTTCATACATTTTGAAAAAATCTTTGTTCTGAGAAGGGGTCCACGGCTTTCACCTGACTGACAAAGGGGTCCATGGAACAAAAAAGGTTAAGAACCCCTGGTCTAAATATTTACACCATCTTAAGACTATACAGGGTGTAGACTCGGATCACGCAACATAGCAATTTCAATGGTAAAATTTTAAAAGTCGAATTCTTGCTCCGCTAATTATTTTAGAAAAAAAGTGCAAATACGTTTTTTGTAGAGAAAAAAATTCTGTATCCATAAATGTAATCAATATTACTTTTTCGTTTTCCAAAAACTGAAAATTAAGCAAATTAAAAAACGCGTTTTCGCGAAAATCTGTAGTGCCTTGGAATTATGCTACGACAACTGCCCATCTTACTAACACTTACTGTCACTTTGACGTTTGAAGTTTATTCTTAATTATCATTTTTATTATATCTTGCAATGAAAACATAACTAATTGTGTAAAATAAATGTTTGATAAAATATAAAGTATAATTAAGAATGAATTTCGCGTCAAAGTGACAGTATAAGTGACATTAGGCTGGGCAGGTTGTCACAGCATAATTCCAAGGCACTACAGATTTTAGCGAAAACGCGTTTTTTAATTTGCTTAATTTTCAGTTATTGGAAAACGAAAAAGTAATATTGATACATTTATGGATACAGAATTTTTTTCTCTACAAAAAATGTATTTGCACTTTTTTTCTAAAATAATTAGCGGAGCAAGAATTCGACTTTTAAAATTTTACCATTGAAATCGCTATGTTGCGTGATCCGAGTCTACACCCTGTATAAACACATTTAAACAACTAAACTTATTAAGTTACGGTTTAGAATCTTATCATCTTACCTTTTAAATTTAATCATCCCTTTACTTGATGTATTCTGGTATCATCTTATTGTTTTCTTAACCAAAGTTCAAAATAGTTGTTTATTGCCATAACAAAACCATGTCTTCAATCCTTCTACGTAGTTTCAACAAGTTTGAAGTTGATTACTTTGGGAAGACAAATAAACTAAAAACTAACAGGAACAATCTAAAAAATGAATATTTAGTAAATGTTTTGAACTTACACTTTAATGGTGCCTGTCCACGTGAGAGTAAACTACTCTCGATAGCAGCGTCGCCAAGGATACAGCCAATCGCGAGTTACTCTCAGGGGCTGTATCCTTGGCGACGCTGCTATCGAGAGTAGTTTACTCTCACGTGGACAGGCACCATTAGGCAGTGGCACGCAACTATCATCAACAAAATATCATTTAACCAAAACAAAACAAAAATTAACGTATAAAAACACAACAGTAGAATGTTTGGTTCAGTAACACAAACTCGCTAATTGAGAGTGTTTTAAAAGAAGAAACACACAGTATATAATTTAGTAAAAAATTAACATTCATTTACCTGCAAGGATGACGTGGGTCGCCAAATCAAGATTAACATGTTTCCAGTGGCCTCCCTGTTGTCACCATTTGCGTATCACTGTTTTACACTCATTGACTTAATTTTATTTTTGAACTGCTTCAAAGGTTTCTTTATATCCCCAAATTGTTTGCTTTTATCTCCAACATCGTTTAGGTAACTGGAAAATCATCATGAGTGACTAATGTAAACAACACATATAAAATTTTACCTTAGATGTTCCTCTAACAAGAAGCTTCATAGATTTTTCACAAAGCAAGCAAACTTCTAGCAATAAAAAAGATATTAATTCCAAAAATAACTTCATGGCACGAGTACCATATTATATTTCTGTAACTGCACCAACGCCATTGAAGATTGTTAAGCACATGGCTGAAGAAAAATCATTGACGAAGTAAACTGTAAAACATAATGCATAAATAGTTGCATGAAAACCTTGAGCTAGAATGTTTCTATGGCAGCAAGAATTAACATCTTCGATCACTAAGGGTAAAAACACAACGGAGCTGTGATACTAGAGCATAGCATGGAGTATAGAGAAAAGCATAGCGCTTGCTGATTAGTGTGCACAAGCTATCCTCTACTATTCCAGCAATTATGTTCAGCTTGACTGTGCACACTCATCAGCGAGCGCTATGATTTTCTCTATACTCCATGCTATGCTCTAGTATCACAGCTCCGTAGTGCACTTACCCTTATAGCCTTAAAAGCACTATATATCATCGATATTTCATACCTTAAGTGTTGTAGTCTAATTTGCACCCAGTTGTGCGACTTCCTGACACATGTATAGCAGCACGTTCTTGTGGCAACTATATCAGTCCAAGATTGTTCAAAGTTATCATATGGGGTTAAAAATAGCATTGGAAAACCTATTTATCATCGAAATTTCATACCTTGATTGTTGTAGGCAAATTTGTGTCGAATGGTCCGACCGTTGGTTCTACAATGCAACCACACTGTTTAAATCATTTACACACCAAATAACCAAAGAAAGTTGTTTTGTTTAGAATAAAATGAATCAATATTTGGTTTCTGCAGAATATTTTTACCTGTATTTGTTTAAATTGCTTAATTTTTAAATATTGAAAACAATTTAACTTGACAGCTGATGTCAACATGGCCGATACCTGTGCGCCAACCTAAGAAGTAAAAGTTCCTAATACACAAAATACATGCAAACACCTCTTGCAGTTTCTGCTATCCTGATACTCAATTTCTAAATCCCATAAGCATAGCATTGACGAGGGAAATATCTCGGATTCAGCTGACGCTCCGCCAGACGAGTCTAGGGACATTTTTATGAGCTATGTTATGAACAGGTCATTGTAATGTTATTGTTTTGAATTAAATTTTAGGTTAATTTTTGTTTAAATTAAATTACATTATTAAATAAACATTATGGAACTTTATATTATTTTTACTACAGAATTCAAGCTGTTAAATTTTTCTTCAATGGGAAAGCTAAGTTAAAATAAAATACACACTGCCCTTGATGTATGAACATTTGCTTTATCGAGCGTCACAATTCTTGTCTGAAGAACACAAAAGCAGTTATTGGTTTAAAATGATAAAGAATTTTGCTAAAATATACAAGTTAAGTAATCCATACTAGGCTTTTTAAGACAACGAGCAAAATAAACAGTGAGCGACTTCCAGGAACCGTATACGTTCATAAATCGAGAACTACCTTTGTACATATACTTATCACATACGTATCATATATAAAGATACAACTATTCACCTTCATTTTCCATATCTTGGTCGTTCCTCAGTCATCACACGGTGCAATATGTTCATGTCAACTCGTTTCTTGACGATTTGTCCCTTTTTTCATGCAAAGAACTCTTTAACCATTTCAAAGTAGTATCAGAGTTTTAATACGTAGTGTGAGGAGGGTAAAAGTTCCAAATAAGGATTGTATTAAGGCTCTCGTAGAATTATTATCAAATGGTACCAAAGGGTTGGTTGGATGCACAGGACAGGTTGGATAAAAACTATGAGGGTGGGAAAGGATGATTTTTATTAAACGTATTTACAATGCAGTAAGTACACTACAATATTGTGACATTTAAATTTATTGATAAATATCGATATTTTCTTGTTTCGATGTAATTTCAATATGAAAACACTACTTATATGAGCATGTACAAAAATTACTGACGTATGAGTACATAAACATTAGTAGATATTGACGCAATTGTTTCACACAACTCGGTCTCATATTTTTGGGTTTCATTTCCATATTGTTTTAAATCTACGTTTTTAAACCTATTCCTTCACATTCAATTATATTATAATTTCCTTTATTAGTTATTTCAAACTTTACCTGAAACAAAAACAAAAAATTATTACATACACAGCAATTTTGAACACTACATTCTTGAATAAATCCCGATTTCGTCGTGGAATCCCGGAATAAACAAAAATGTACTAGTAAACGAATTTTTAATATTAATAAAGAAAGTATTGCTTACTTTCGCTAATTTTTCGGCCACAAAAATTGCTGTTTCTGTGTGCATGGTAATTTTGCCTACTCTAACTCTTGAAACTCCCTCTGCTAAAGCCATCAGTATGATTATTTGATCTTGACTGTGTTCGTCAACGCAAGCCTCTTCTCGCACGGCCCTTAGTAACTCTTCGGCTGCATTTTTACCAGTTTGTTCCGGAGTATCGTTTCGTTTCCCCAATGCTGAACCACCCAGTATACAACCTGTGCTAGTCTCTGCGACAATTCTAAAAGAAATTAAAACATAATTTTTTACTACCATTAATGTTGTTCAATATATCATAAATAATATTTAAAAAAAAGCATGACTTACACAATTCCTGAACAATTTCCAGTAGCAACATCTCCACTTTCCTTGTACCTTTCAATGTTCAAGTTACTACAAACGTTTTTTAAATTACTAACTGCTGAATTTGCCATAGTTTGCGCTAAATGAAGAGGTAAAGTACCGGCAACAAAACTCCATCCATACACAGACGTTATATTTCCCGGTTCGACCAGTTCGATAGCTTTCAACTGACCAACTGGTTTGACATTAACAATAACTTCGCCTCCTCCTTTGGGAAAATATCCTCTTTTGTTTAAGTCAAAATCGAAAGAGGCTCCAAACTTTTCCAGAATTGGTCTAAAAACCTCTGTAGTATAATCTATTTGGGGTGCCATTTCTGCATTTGTACCACCTTGAAGTGTTAACGTCGTGTCTGAACTGGCATACAGGATGCACGGTAAAGCAACTTGCAGTAATAGGCTTATACTTCCGGCTGTTTTTACAGCGGCTCTGTAATTGCCTCCATTAATTTTTCCAGGCCAGAATTCGATTTCTGTTGATCCTAATTCTGCACCTTTAACTTTTGCCAGACAAATATCTCTAACCAATTCTACACCTACAAGAAAATATCCACGATTAATTTCTACAACTTCACAATAAAAACTATAAGAAATAAAGTACATTAAAATAATATTCACCTTTTAAGTGTTGCTCCATCAACCCAGGTTTGCTACGACCAGCCCTAATTTTAGTAATTTTAACAGGAGTTTTAGTTAATGTGCTAAGAGTAATTGCCATTCTTAGGATTTGTCCACCCTGAAACAATAAACACAGATAAACATTTAAAGAACACATTTACAATTAATCAAACTTTGAAATTGAGATGTTGAATTATAGTATGTAGGATTTTACTATATTACTTACACCTTCCAGCAATGATCCATCAATTTCTACGATTTCGTTCATTTTTGCTAATAAACGCCCTTTTTGTAAAAACTTCAGAACTGCTATAAAACTACTAATTAAAATAAATTATTCACACCACACTACCTCTAGGAGAAATGTCAACAATTGTAGGTTAATGTAACTTGCACCTACTTCCCATTGCACAAATTATCAAATTTTGTTCTTATTTTACCAAAAATAGCAAATTGCTTTAAAGCAATAAACATTATTTTAACACATTAATTTTATGAAACATCTAACAATATTAATTAAAATTATTGTTTAAAATGACGCAAACAACTTATATCTTATAATAAATAATAAAAAGCAATTCTTGTTTGGTATAAATGGTGATTAGGGATTTCGCTACTGTGTGTGTGAAATGGATTGCTAACCTTCAATCTAAACGACATTGATAGACTAATTTTATTTCGCATTTGGTTTTTGACAATGGTTTTTAAAGCCGAGAAATTGTTTTATACGGTTAAATTAAAGCTATTACATATGTGTTTAGAAGAAATAATTTCCCTTTAATAATTAAAAATCTGAAGTAAGTGTAAGCTTGACAGTTAGATAGTTCTTTGCTATGTGCAGAAAATGAATTCTGGTGCTGAAGATATTTCAATAAATCAGCTTGTACAAGACGAAGCTGCTGCAACTAATCAACTTCCAAATTCTGATAATAATGCCAATCCTAGCAATAACCCAAATCAGAGTAAAGGAGCCATCCCCAAGGCAAAAAATGCATTGCGAACAACGACCATCCCCAAGAAAACGACAAAATTAAACAATAACATTGAGGATTCTTCAACGCCAAAAAACATCACATGCTCTTCTGAGGAAATACTACATATACACAATGATGTCCTAAGATTCAATGGACTTTCGGATAGAATGTGCAGGTTTTCGAGTAGTTGTACTGAAGAATACCAAAATGTTTTGTATAATACTACCAACTCAAGCTATGAAAGTATTCCTTCAGCATTAAACAGAACTAGTAACCATATCAATGATGTACAATTTAATCACATGCACGCAACAAATTCATCGGCACGACACAGTATTTCTACGGATACGCCACTTACATTTCCATTAAATCTACCTGGTACAAGTAATTCAGCAGAAAAAATAAATAACCAAGTAAAATTAGAATCGGATAGCTCTAGTGATGATAATGACTTATTATCCATATCAGACGATGGATGTATATATACTTATAAAGGTGACCATGCAGCAGATTTGCCTAGTTCATTTTTTAGTTTGGACGTACCCCTAGCGGAAAGTCCAGAAGTCGTAGTACACAATAGAGAACAAAACGCTAGTCCCGAAATGGATTATTTAGAAATGGACTTCGACCCTGGACCTTCGGGAGATGCCGATTCGGATTGTGGTTCAAGCGCAGATCTAGAAATTGCTGAAAATTTGCCCAAGGACACTGAACCATTTAACGAGCTTCAGGAAAATTACGTGTACTTGGAAAATCAGGCAGCGTGTAGTTCTAACGTAAAGAATATCGAGAGCAAAAATGATAGGAAGGAGTGCACGTGCTTATCACAGCAGCCATCAAATATTTTTTGTGACTTGAGCAAGCCGGGGCCCAGCACATCCCAGTCAAATTTCCTCTGTAACTATCCTGTTACGAAAGCGAATCGACCAACATGCCTTCCGACTATGAGAGAAAAGCCTAAGGTAATCAAAATGCCATGGTCTTGCACAGTAGCACAACGCACAACCAGTAATTCAGTTTTACGGCTGTCGAGGCGTCATCAAAATACGCTTGGTGAATTGTTTTCGCCTTCAGAAAAACTGCACTCGCCGACAATGGATTTTAGTAAGTGTAGCGAAGACGAAGACGGTGGTTTAGAGAATATTATGATCTGGTCTCCACAAGAAGCTGCTGTGAAACAAGTGTCACAAATTAGTGTATCTGCATGTGGTGCTACAGCGGTTTTGAATGTGTTAAATGCCTTAAGACTACCAGTTCCCCCTATCGACAAAATAAAAGACATCGTTCTGACAAGATTAAGGGCAAATACTAGTCCATTAGCTGAATATTTGCAGTCGCGTAGTGTCGCCGGTTGCAACCACGTAGAGTTAATTAAAGGCCTAGAGACCATATCCAACGGCAATATCTACGCAAGATTTTTTCACATGCATCCAGAACGTGTAGTCAATTTGTATTCTTGGTTAGGGTTTTGGATTAAACACGGAGCTGTACCGATAGCAACATTAAACTTGCAAAAGTGTATGGGAACTATACCGGATGCCTGGCATCATCAAATGATTTTTGGTGTCGGTTCGCAAGGAATTTACTTGACTAATCCGTTAGAGTGTGTGGAGGCCGGACATTTGTGGCCCCAGTTGTGTTCCGAATCGGTGCTCCTAATTAGAAGAGAAGACATCCTTTCTCGGTGGAATGTTAAAACGGATCTTCTTGAACTGATGAAAATACAAGATTCCAAGTGGCGCAAAATTAATGTCGTTGGTAAGAATAATGTGTTCTTTAAACGAGCGATTCTTAACCGGGGGGCCGCGAAAGGTCGTTAGGGAGGCCGCAAAAATTTTACAAAACAAAGTTTTGAAAATTTTTAATCTATGTATATTTTTGTATAACAATTAGGGTTCAATTGCCAGTATCGTCGAATAGTTTCAAATTTTAAGTCATAAAAATTATGATAGTTTTTCAACATGTAATAAATTTCTGTTTGCAGAGTTTTTGTTATTATAATCAGTATTGTTTTAAAATAAATCTTAATGATTATTACGTTTCTATAAACTAGGGGGGCACTAAAATATTTCCTATCCAAACATTGTCTTTCTCTAACTCAATTTTAATTTATTGATGTGAGTAGAAAATACAAAACATTCATTGTCAGGGCCTTTCCAAGAAAACACGAGGCCCGGGACAGTGTGACTAAAAAAAAGGGTCCTCGCTTTCTTGAATTGTTTTAAAATCCGTCCCGGTTCACACTGATGACTCGTACGGTTTTTTACAGATCGAGTTAAACATTGTGAGGCTCCAAAATTTGTAAGAGGCCCCCCAAAATTTGTAAGAGGTCCCCCAAAATTTGTAAGAGGCCCTTCAAAATTTGTAAGAGGTCCTTCAAAATTTGTAAGAGGTCCCCCAAAATTTGTAAGAGGCCCCCAAAAATTGTGAGGCCCGGGGCATCTGCCCCTTTTGCCCTCCCTCTGATAAAGCCTGATCATTGATGTACCGGGCTATTGTAAATTTTAAAATTTTAGTCCAATTTGTGACCAATTCTAAATATTTATTTTCATTACAGGACAAGTAGCAAATATGGTAAGAGAAAGTATGAGGGATTTACGACCAGGCTTCAAGAACACAACACACATAAAAATACCCGCATCATACTCATCGGGCATCACCTTAGCCGTGCAAGTAAATTCCCCTGTCTTCCAGCTGTTGCGGCTTTGTCCAGAATTGCCTTTATTAGATTTAGGTGAAGCAGAGGCTGCAGGTTGTTCCGACACGTTTTATTAATTTATTCGTTACGTGATAACACAATCGTGAAAGCGTCTAAAATAACATTTACTCTGGCTAGGAGCACACATAAAAATTATGTTCTAATAATTCCCAGTAGGTTGCAAAACAAGAACTACTATCTATTAAGTATAAAAACAATTTGATTTTAACATTAGCAGCATGCGCAAAAATTCATTGAAAAATCATACAAGTAAAATAAACCACAAAACTTGCATGTTATAATATTTGAAATTTCCTAACAGTTTCAAACTTATTTATTTTAGTATTTAGAGTCAGCTCACTCACACATTTTAAGCCATTATAAATATTCTTCATGGTGGCATATTTTTATTTACACACAATCCCAACTTGTAATAGAGAATTAATGTGATAAATTGATAGTTTTGTATGAAGGTACAAGTGCCATTTGGATATTACGATGTATTTTCTACCAAAGATAGTTAGCCTCAATGCATAAAGTAAATTTTAATAAATGAAGTGTAAAATCATTATACGACATGAACGATGCTTGAATGCATAAAATCTGAAGAAATAATAATTTGGAAGTCGGCACTTAACAGAAACGAGTTCTGGGATTATGTTTTTGAAAACCATGGTGTTATGTTTATTTTAATATTGATAAGGCAAATACATTATTCTTTAGCTTAGGATTGTTCAACAACTGTATATTTTTGTGTATCATATTCTCTTAACTGTACATACATAATACATACGTATTTGTAAATAAATATAATGTTTATAGTAAATAAACCATATCAAACCAATTACTTAAACGTGAATTAATTTATGTAGCTGTAGTACAAATACTTGGTCAAATAGCACAAATTCTAAATTATACAGGGTGTCCCGGTTATCATGGACAGCATGGGAATCTCGTAAACGGTAAGAGATGCAGAGTTGGTGAAATGGGTCTATGATTTAAGAGCAACTATTCTATTTAAAAAAAAAACAATTGATAGTTTTTGCACAGCTAGCTTACCTATACAATTTTTTGTTTTTATTTTATTAGTCGCATTGATTAAACTTAATATACAGGGTGTTTCTAAAATATTGCGCACAAATTCGTGAGGCAATTCCTTAACGAAAATTAAGGGGTGGGCATTTATATATTTTTTTCCCTTGGACGTCTCCTTTCGGAGTTACACCCCCCTAAAGAGGAGCGGTAAAATTGGGTTTTTATTTTATTTCTCAAATTTGGATACGTGTAGAAGAACGATATTTGGTATGTTTTGTACTTATTAAAAGGTTTCTCATAGTTATATTTTTAATCATCTACCACCTTCACAAGGGGCTGAAAAGTGCGACCCCTGTTGGTTTTTTAATCAGAACATTTTGGAGGCTTAAAATGTATCAATTTAAAAAAAATCTGGGAAAGCTTCATTTATTTAGATTTTTCTTTTATTCTTTAAATTTTCCTGTAAAACCTACAGTTTTTGAGTAAAAAATTAAATGAGTGAACATGAACCATCAAATATTCTAAAATAAAACGATTCATTTTGGTGGTTCCCATGGTTTTTTTATGTTTGTATCACAGAATATGTTCGCATTGGGTAGAATTGACGGGTGTAATTAATTTTGAAGTTAAAGAGGTGACGACACGAAAACACCTGTCAATTCTACTCAAAATGAACATTAGCAAACCATGGTAACCACCAAAATGAATAGTTTTATTTTAAAATATTTAATTCATGTTCACTTACTTTATGTTTTACTCAAAAGCTGTAGGTTTTGCGGGAAAAGTTAAAGAATAAAAAAAGTTTCTAAACAAATCAAGCTTCTGAATAAAAATTTTAAAATTCCAAAATTTCAACCCTCAAAAAAGTTCTGATAAAAAACCAACAGGGGTCGCACTTTCAAGCCCCTTGCGAAAGTGGGAGATGATTACAAATATTACTATCAGAAACCTTTTAACGAGTATAAAACATCTACCAAATGTCATTCTCCTACACATCTCCAAATTTAAGAAATGAAATAAAAAGCTAATTTCGCCGTTCCTCTCCGAAAGGAGACGTCTAAGGGGAAAAAAAAATATAAAAGCCCCCCTTAATTTTTGATAAGAAATTTACAACCGAATTTTTTCGCAATATATAAGAAACACCCTGTATACAATAATTCTGTTTAAAGATAAACCTAACAACCCATACATCAACGAAACGACAAACAATTTCTTTTTAATGATGTGACAGCCAACTACAACCCGTATTTAAAATAAGAAAGTCAATTTTACAATAATAAAAACAAATGAAGATAGATTTACTAACAAATTTCAAATCTACGCAAAAAACTGTGTCGCAATAATGTCGAAACATATTTTGAGTATGATTTCAAATACGCAAGTTATAAGCAAAAACTGGAAACGCCACTTTTGTTTTCTATCAAAACCGCAAAAACTATTGACTTTTTTCATAGAGTAGTTGCTCTTAAATCATAGATCATTTTGACGCATTTAACCAACTCTGCATCTCTTACCATTAAAAAGATCCCCATGCTGTATACGATATCTGGGACACCCTGTATAAGAATTTTAAAAAACATGGTTTATTTTTTGATTTTAAAAGTATAGAAAATGTACTTACATTCCACACAGTAGAAACCTACAAAAAAATGTAAACTTGTTATAGCTTCACGTTCCGGTTAAACGAGTGACAGTTTGGCCAAAACGAAAGAAGGTTTTAATAATTTACTAATAAGAGCACCATAAAAAATACTAAGTGTAAGTTAAAAATTTCCTGTCATTTTGTTAATGCGCAAAAATTACCCTTCTATTTAAATCTGTTAATTATTTATCACTTAAGGAAAAAAAATTCACAACACATACAAATAATTACTTTACTTCCCAGATAACCCAAATAAATTAATAATAGTAATTCGTAAACTATAAAGCTGCATTAAAATATCCTCCACTTGCAAAACAGTAGAAGCTGCATGTATAATAATCGCTTACATTAAAAGCAAACTTTAAAATTAATTGAGAGCAGTAGATGAGAGGAGGGCCACTCCACGCTCGTAAAAACTGTGCGGATCTTGTCCGGGTGCAATGTTTAGATCGACAGTGAAAAGCAATTCAGTGCGAGTGGAATTCAAATAGACTGGCAATCCCAAACGACTATTAGACACTTTTTCATCACCTGTAACTCGGACCCAACGCAGCAAAGTATTCGGTAGTTCAATCATTATGCTCGACGTCAGAAGCAGCTGGTTATTGCGACACTGGGCACCTTGAAGTTTAATTCCTGCAATAAAAAATTATATTAAACAACAAATAAGAAATATTGAAGTTAAGAAAGGAAAAGGCCAAAAATATTTAACCACCTATGGAGGCTTGGAAAACTGAAAACAAATAAAAAAAATGTGGTGGAAAAAAATGTAAGAAAAAGACAAAAGGTAAGACTAGCAAAATGAAATAGCAAAAACACTGGGAAACAAAGAGCAAAATTGGCAGTGTACATTCGTGAACTGTTATTGGCGTAATGAAAGTGACGATAAGGTTGCCAGAAGTAGCCGTTACCTTAAATATTTTAAATTTTATGCAAGTTCTCGATTGACTTAGTACAGTATACTTGAGAAATTCATATTTTTACTAATAAATTTCTTTAGACAGCATTAGTCCATAACAAATTTCTTAATAACTTATCTGTTACATTTAATATTTTTAATTTTATTCAAGTTCTCGATTGACTTAGTACAGTATACTTCAGAAATTCATATTTGAGACTTAAATATAGTATCGTTTAATTTTAATTAGATTTTTACTAATAAATTTCTTTGGCAGTATTTGTCCAAAACAAATTTCTTAATAACTTATCCATTTCCTTAAATATTTTAAAATTTTATTCAAGTTCTCGATTGACTTAGTACAATATACTTCAGAAATTCATATTTGAAGCTTAAATATACCATAGTTTAATTTTAATTAGATTTTTACTAATAAATTTTTCTTGACAGCATTAGTCCAAAACAAATTTCGTAATAACTTATCCGTTACCTTAAATATTTTAAATTTTATTCAAGTTCTCGATTGACTTAGTACTATATACTTCAGAAATTCATATTTGAGACTTAAATATAGCATCGTTTAATTTTAATTAGATTTTTACTAATACATTTCTTTTAACAGCATTAGTACAAAACAAATTTCTTAATAACTCGTATGTTACCTTAAATATTTTAAATTGTATTCAAGTTCTCGATTGACTTAGTACAATATACTTCAGAATTTCATATTTGAAACTTAATATAGAACGTTTAATTTTAATTAGATTTTTACTAATAAATTTCTTTTGACAGCATTAGTCCAAAACAAATTTCTTAATAACTTATTCGTTACCTTAGATATTTTAAATTTTATTCAAGTTCTCGATTGACTTAGTACAATATACTTCAGAATTTCATATTTGAGACTTAAATATAGCATCGTTTAATTTTAATTAGATTTTTACTAATACATTTCTTTTGACAGCATTAGTCCAAAACAAATTTCTTAATAACTGATTCGTTACCTTAAATATTTTAAATTTCATTCAAGTTCTTGATTGACTTAGTACTATATACTTTAGAAATTCATATTTGAGACTTAAATATAGCATCGTTTAATTTTAATTAGATTTTTACTAATAAAGTTCTTTTGACAGCACTAGTCTAAAACAAATTTCTTAATAACTTTTCCTTTACTTTAAATATTTTTAATTTTATTCAAGTTCTCGATTGACAGTACTATATACTTCAGAAATTCATATTTGAGACTCAAATATAGCATCGTTTAATTTTAATTAGACTTTTGCTAATAAATTTCTTTTGACACCAGTAGTCCACAACAAATTTCTTAATAACTGATTCGTTACCTTAAATATTTTAAATTTTATTCAAGTTCTCGATTGACTTAGTTCAGTGTACTTCAGAAATTCATATTTGAGACTTAAATATACCATCGTTTAATTTTAATTAGATTTTTAGTAATACATTTCTTTTGACAGCACTAGTCCAAAACAAATTTCTTAATAACTTTTCCGTTACCTTAAATATTTAAAATTTTATTCAAGTTCTCGATTGACTTAGTACAGTATACTTCAGAAATTCATATTCGAAACTTAAATATAGCATCGTTTAATTTTAATTAGATTTTTACTAAACAATTTCTTTTGACAGCACTGGTCCAAAACAAATTTCTTAACAACTCATTCGTAACCGTAAATATTTTAAATTTTAGGCAAGTTTCTGATTAACTTGATACTATATACTTCATAAATTCATACTTGAGACTTTAAGATTGTATCGTTTAATTTTTATTGGATTTCTACTGATACACATGTTTCGACAGCTCTGATCTAAAACAAAATTTTTAATAACCTAATGGTTTCTAGATATATTTTAATTTTTGTTTCTTTTTTCGATTGAGTTAGTGCAGTATACTTTATAAATTCATATTTGAGACATAAGAATTGCATCGTTTAATTTTTATTGGATTTTTACTAATAAGTTGTAATTTGACAGTTCTGGTCTAAAACAACATTTTTAACAACTTAATCGTTATCAGATATGGTTTGATTTTGATTTCATTTTTCGATTGAGTTAGTTCAATATACTTTATAAATCCATATTTGAGACATAAATATTGCATCGTTTAATTTGTATTGGATTTTTACTAACAAATGTGTTTTGACAGTTCTGGTCCAAAACCAAATCTTTAATAACTTAATCTTAACCATATTTATTTTGATTTTTATTAAAGTTTACAATAATTACCTTGGTACTGTATACTGCAGGAATTAATTTAGTTTGTCATAAGAACAGTATTGTTTAGCTTTTATTGTAACTCATAAATACAGAACGCAACCCACTTAACACTTTGCGCCTACCCAGGTATGCAATGTGCTGAACAAAACGCCTACTTTTGGTATTTTTAGACAACCTGCGTAACTGTTATGTCAAATAAATGGCATGTCTATGTAGGCGCTTTGTGTAGTGGTTGCCTATCACTAGGCGCAACGTTTAGTGGGTTGCATACGGTATATTACGCCTACATGGATATGTAATTAATTTAACGTCGTTGCTACGCAGGTTGCCTGAAAATGCCGAAAGTAGGCGTTTTGTTAAGTACATTGCATACCTGTGTAGGCGCAACGTGTTAAGTGGGTTGCGTTCTGTATTTATGAATTACAATAAAAGTTAAACAATACTGTTCTTATGACAAACAATTGCTTTAGCCAATAAACGACTGTTCAATTTAAAAAAAAAATCTAAAATTTACCAACAGTGACTAAGCAAAAAAGATCAGATTTAAAAAAGAGAGTAACAAAAACATCGGGACAAAAAAAAAACATGTTCTCTTTAAAAGAGATATTCTGGCAACCCACTGTGAAAATGCAAATCTTAAATACAAAAACAATTGTTTCTTTTCTCACCTGTAATAGCAAAGCAGTCGCTTGGTACATTTTTCTTATCTGAGGAATCGGTTATGGTGACTTCAAGCTGTAATTCTTCCAACGACCAACTATTAGCTTGAGCTACACATTGCCTTGTAGCTGTAATGTAAGCTTCGGGGTTCAACAGACCACCCAACCACACAGGGAAGCTCTGAAAATCACAAATGATGAACGGCGATAATTATTACAATTTTTCTAATCGGTCTGCAATAAAAAATTACCTGCAATTCCTTGGCACCTGCCGTTGAAACCACCTGCGACACCTGTTGCAACTGTTTAACCCTTTGACTAAAATCGGTTACCCACTGTATTACCGTGCAGCCCCTTGGAACAGTATAACGCGTCCAATTCACAGGTAAAATGCCCCTTACCAGCTCGGAAAGCATGCTGCGGTGATAATTCGTTTGTTTTTTCTCGCCCTAAAGCAAAGATGGCAATTGTTTTGTTGCAACGACATCACATCGGATTTATTTACCTGACAAATTAGGACTACATCGTTCAGGTCGTGGATCACATCGAGGAGTAATTTCGAAGCCGAATTTACCTCACGCTCAAAGTATCTGTACAGGGGATCTTTGATGTTTTCAACTGTTCGTTTCAACGTCTGAAAACAAAAGCAGGAGTAAATAACAAATATTTAAGACCAAGAATGTGCAGTTTATACCTGGAGTGATTTTGGTAGCAACTGCAACCAGGTCAGTGCAGAATTGTGTAATGTCTTCATCCATGACGGACGGCCATCGATTTGGACTGGGCCAGCAGGAGATGTTTCGTCTGTGTAAGCTAATTCGTCGTCATCTTCTAGTTGCTGCATTTTCAAGAGCTTGCCCACTAAATCTGTTCCTCTAGTTGTCAGTAATACCTAAAGGATTTCAAAATTCGATCAGAATGCATTTTTAATTAAGCCGTTGGTTGGTGGACTACAGCTCACACATTCACTTGTTTCTTACCTTTTCTGCATTGTTCGGTAGTCCAAGCCACGATGGTGTTTGTCTGTCTGCAAGCGTTTCGATCCATTTCAAGAAATGATCTCGTCTGGTGCCATCGGGCATTATAATATGTCTCGTGCCTCCCGGCCCTCCATCGACATTCGCGACTAAAGCGAAATCGGCCTCGAAACTTCTTGGTGTGAACAATTTCGTCAAGAACGAATGCAGAAGTCGCTGATCGAAGTCGTTATCGATTTTGCCGCCGTAAATCGACTGCGACAATAACGTGACCAACGCATCCCACGGCACTTTTTCTGGAGGCAGGTTTGTTCGGCCCTAAAATACATAATTGAAAGACGCGGAAATTAATAAAAAATGTACGGTTTCGGCGAAGTACAAACCATGGCAGTTGCTTCGATCCATGTATCTAGTGTGTCGCAGGCTACCCGAAGATCAGACTCGTTGAATTCGTAGTGTTTGGCCCATCCTAGAGGAGCGTAACGTAACCGTTCTTGAACGATTGCGTGGAACCAAGCCAGAAGGAAATATAAACGGGCTCGTTCACTTGGTACTTTCATCATTCTACTTGCTGGAACCTACATGAAATAATTAATAAAGACTTGTCCAAAAACAGTCCTAAGAAAATCATAAATTTGGATATAAAACCTCCTTTTTTGCCTGACCTTGCTATATGTGATTACCACTTTTTTTTTATAGTCCTAAGAAAATCATAAATTTGGATATAAAACCTCCTTTTTCACCTGACCTTGCTACATGTGATTACCACTTTTTTATGATGGTTCAATTAATTTTTTTGGATGAAAACACAACATAAAAAATCAAATATGAGTGTATCTTACCGTACTGAAGGTCCTGAGCAAATTGGCCCGTATACCAGGAGGTGGTTCGAACACGAAGATTCGTCCTGCACGCAACAAGTTCACCGGTAACTTCGGATTAATTTCCATGGTCAAAAACAGTCTGAAGCTTGCATGAGGTTGAAGGGAGTGAAGTTTCTTCTCGAGCTGTACCAACCACTGAGGTGCCAAATGGACGTTTTTGAGCATGACCCATCTAAAAAAAAGAAAAAATTCGAAACAGTTCAAGAAAAAGCGCACTGTTCACATTTGGTGTAGACTTCGTCATTTACGTACCTGCCCGTTTTGCACGCCATATTGATAGCCCGATCGGCTTGGTTAAACCCTTCAGCAGAACCAATGGCGATGCTCGAAATTTGTTTGTTAAGTTCAGCGGCAAGATCGTCGACTCTACCCGAAGCGTCGAAACCAGGAACGGAACAAAGCAAGGCTGGAACACTGGCTCGTAGTTCCTTTTCGACACAGGCGGCCAAATCGAGTTCCTTCTCGGCATTGGGCATGAAGTTTTCTCCAAGTACTGCAGATACGAACAACTGGGCTGCTGCGATAACTCTGTCAGGACGGAAGGCCTGAATGAGGAGAAGCTGGTACATAGCAGTGCCGATAGGGCTCAACGGTTTTTCTTCCATCCACAATCTGGGTACATTTTGCTCGGGCGTTCCTTGTTGTAACCAAGCTCCGAACTCCGGAATTTCTTTGATTTTCTCTGGCAGCTTCTTGAAAGCAGGAAGTCTGTAAAAATAAAATTTTTACACTCTCGACTATCTTCCGTTTTATTTGTACTAACCTGAACGAAAGTCGAGCTAGAGCTTCTTGTTGCTCGCTGCTTAATATGTTGATATCGGCTACGCTTGAAGTATTGACGACACCTTCTTTTCCGCGAAGGAAGAAACTGAATTCCTGATCCAAATTCAGTTCCGATGGTACACCCTTGAGATGTATACGGCACAGAAGTAACGCAAAGGTCAGTCTGTCCGTGTGCAACATGCCTCTGGCGATTCGCTCGTAGCAAACGGAAAACAGGTCAGCAGTGATGACGTTAAGTCGTCCTTGGTAATCGGAAAGACCGTCAAGATGTGGATTGCTTAATAGTATGCTGCTAAACATATCCAAAAACATTTGAAGGGAGTATTGATAGAGGAAGTGGACTTGGTTCAAGCTATCCATGGTGAAGTACATGTTGCTGCATGCCTAAAATTTAAAGATAAAGGCAAGATGTATTTGGAGTTCCATCCAAAAACTTAAAAGACGTCCTAATTCATAATGGCTTGACAACAATGGAGCTCTCAGAAAATATAACCATTGAAAAAAAATTCACAAATTTTCTGGCTGACTTCAAATCTATTTTTTAATTATACCGGGTGATTCAGTTTGACTGTCGCACCCCTATAACTTTTTAATTATTGAAGATAACCCCAACAAACCTTATATTTTTGGAAACGGCGACAAATTCTCTATTAAATGATGTGCATTTGTTATCTCTACGATGACGTATGTCAAATCCGCGATAGGCAACTGTTTTTTTTTTAATTACATAGAATACATTTTTTTGTTGATTCGGATAGAGAATTTAATTCTGAATCCGACCATGTATTTAAAAAGTATGCATACATAAGAAAATTTTCGAGAAAAATCGGTTCAAAGTTTATTCAAATCATAGCAAACAGTAGGGGTGGGCGATATATCGATAAATATCGATATAATTTTGATATCGATATATCGCGAGAAGCTTTTTTTTTTTTTTTTTTTTTAAGGTCACCAGTCTCTTTTTTCACTTTTTTACCGACTTTTTTAGCTTCGCGACGCTTTTATATCGAAATTTCGATATGTCGATATATATCGATATATCGATATTCCGATATATCGATATGTCGATATATCGATATAATTTCGATATCGATGTTCGATATCGAAATTTGGATATCGCCCACCCCTAGCAAACAGTCTATTTAACATAACAAAAAACGATCAATTCTTAAAAATTATACTGTAACTATAAATCGAAATGTATTAAAAATTCATTTAAAAAAAAATTTTTAAAAATAATAAACGTCGACATAAAAAATTGACGGGTTTGGTGCAAGAATCAGCTATGTAGTTTTGAGAAAAACTAAAAAAAACTCTTTGCAATCCTTGTGTTTGGGGAAGAATAGGCTATGTTTCATGACAAATACATTTTCTTATTCAATACATGGACGATTCTTACACCAAACGATGTTAAAAAAATTTCTTTACAATAATAGATCCAAAACTCATTTTGCTCGAAAATGGCGTTTAGCCGGTTATTGCACCAAGCCCTTCAATTAGGCTTTAATGTATTCACATTCCAAACAGTTGTCCTCTATTTGTAACTGGTTGATTGAAATTAGAGTCTAATTTTTTTAAGTCAACGTTTATTATTTGTTTTCATTTTTAATAAAAATTAATTTTTAATACATTTCCGTTGATAGTTCTAGTATAATTTTTAAGATTTGATCGTTTTTTGTTTTGTTAAATAGACTGTTTGCTATGATTTGAATAAACTTTGAACTGATTTTTCTCGAAAATTTTCTTATGTAAGCATACTTTTTTAATACATGGTCAGATTCGGAATTAAATTCTCTATCCGAATCAACAACAAAATTTATATTAAATAATCTTTAAAAAAAACAGTTACCTATCGTAGAGATAACAAAAATATAAGGTTTGTTGGGGTTATTTTCAATAATTAAAAAGTTATAGGGGTGAGACAGTCAAACTGAATCACCCGGTATATAACCTACACCATTACAGGAAATTAAGGAAAGTAAAAAAAAAACAAATTTTCTATTCACTTGTCACTTGGAGTAATCTCAAGGTAATGGATTTTTATTTGTGGAATGAGTTATCAATTGTTTTTTAAATCTCTTCATTTTATTCTTAACAGTTTAGTGGACTGATAATCCTACAAGATATTTTATTTTCAAAACGTTCTGTTAATCTGTGTAATAAGCAATAATGCATCAATAACAAATTTTAAAAAAATGACCATCACCTTAAAAACATTTGAAGAGTCAAAAAACAAATGGAACCATTTGATTGGCTAAATGAAAACAAAGTCATGAAAGAAAATCATTTTTTTAGTTGAATTGGGGCAAAATTTAATGCTAAATTCAAATCTGGAAAAAGAATTACCAACTCCACAGCTTCAATTGTTTCTGGGATCCCCACAGTTATTTTGGACAGACTATACATTATTGGTAAACAATTATTTTAGCATATTACCTGAGATAACGGCAGATATTGTTGTGATACGGTCTCAATTTCGGAAATAACTTTGTCAGTCTCTTCAACTTTCTTCCCAATTTCTGCAGCTTCCTGTTTAAGTGTCTCTAGGGTAGTGATAACGCTGTCATCATCGAGGATCTTGCCCTTCGCATCGTTAAGAGCCTGGAGGAGCGATTTTTCTAGCTGTCTCAATCGCAAATGGAATTCCCCTGAAAAACAAAACCACAACCGTTAAAAAAAAACAAAAAACAATCGTCAAACAACAGGTACCTTGCAGCTTTAACAAATCAGAACGTTTCTCGTCGATATCCGGTCGCTCCGCCTTCAACACCTGATTCAAACACTGACTTTGCAGCGAGCTCCTCGTCACCGTGAAGTTAACGAAGGTAACCCTCGAGCATATGTCGGGAGGGAACTCTACGGTCGGATCGCGTGTCGACAGGAAAATAACAAATGAAGGCGACAAATCGATGTCCTGATCGCCGAGAGTAATGAGGACACGTCCTCCGGTGCGTCGCAGTTCCTTGTTCAGCACGGGATTGAGGATCGGGTCGTAATTCTCGACGTCTTGTACGAGCAACGGATTTCCGAAGCGCAGGGCCGATTCCAAGTTCTTGCGGAACGAGTCGTCCAAGAAGCTCGTCTTCGTGATCTTCCTGTCTTTGAACTCGTTCATGATGAATTCTGTGGCTTGACCCGACGGATCGATTATCAACGGATAACGGTTGAAACGCTACAAATTAAAATCAATCAGTACGGATCGTGGAAAAAACAATTGGGCCGTTAACCGACCTTAAGCATGATGGCGTTTTCCGTGCAGAGATCGTCTGTCGGTAACGCATTGGCTTGCCAACGTAACCGCTCGTCCGGGTTGGATAAGTATTCGGTCCGAGCGATATCCGCACGATATTGTATGCTTGCTTGCGTGAGATGCTGACACCAAGTCGTGAAGAGATTTTGACGGTACTGAAACGAATTATCAACGTATTATTATGGGAGATAAATGCACGCAAGAGCTACTCACGTGTTGATCAAAATAGCCTCCATACGCTATGAAAGCCGAAGATAACAACACGTCGCCGATGATCGTGGACATCTGCGATCTGAACGTCTCGCTCGAGGCTTCCCAACGTTCCCTTTCGATATTAAGCGACTTCAGAAGCGCAATGGATCGATCCACTTTGGCTTGGACATTTTCTAAATCGGTTTTAATCGCTTGCGCCTGAGCTATAAGCTGGGCGTATTCTTCCTTGTACGCGGCGATACTTTGCTCCAACTGGCTGATCAAATTCTTCACTTCTTCTCCGTGGTTCTTGTTTTCTTCGGCTTGGTTTTCGAGGGAATTAAGCTCGTCACGCAGTGGCTCTACTTTTTTCAACATATCGGCATATTCGATCTACGAGAAAAAAACATGATATGGGTATGAAAAGTCGATGCTGAAAAATGTCGTACCTGCGCGATCGCCCATTTTACGAGAGGACCGCACGCGTTACTGGCGTGATTCACTTTTTCGAAGTTGTAGTCAGGATTGTTCATGTATCTGGTCTTCATTTTTTCTCGAACATCATCCCTGAAGAACATAAAAAAATAATTTGTAACATGCAGAAAAAGATAAAGGATTGAGGATCAACCAACAGAAAACAAAATATATCGAACTAAGAAACAAACAAACCCCATCAAAGACAAGTAAAGATTTAATACTAACAGCTAAAGATGGGATAGGACACAAGTTTGAAAAAGTAGATAATTTTAACTACTTAGGAGTCACAGTAACCAGAGATGCTGAAGAAAAAAATAAAGTATAGAAAAAAATAGCTAAGAGCTCAAGATGTGTTGAAGTAGTGGGACAAGAGCTGGACGCAAAGAACGTAATCTCGAAACACAAAAGTAAGAATTTATAAATCAGCAGTAAGACCAGCAGTACTGTACAGGAGCTAACTTTGGAAGAGAGAAAAGTGTTGAGAAAGATAAACGGAAGACGAAAGGTGGGAGACATAAAGAAAAGAAGAACCAACCTAGAACTGATGATAAATGGACAACCAATAATCACAAATGTCATAAAAGTACAAAGAATAAGTGGCTGGGACACGCCCATAGACAGAAAGAGATGGAAGCCCTGGAGGTATGGTAGAGAAAAGCGTTTAAAAAAATTAATGGAGGACGCAAGGTGTGAGACATAAGGGAAAGAAGAACCAACCAAGAACTGATGATGATGTGTGGGACCACCAAAAGAATAAATGGCTAGGACACGCCCACAGACAAAAGAGCAGCCAGGAAAGTGCTTGCTAGTGGCGTGGAGGAAAGAAGCAAGACCCAGGACCAAGTGGATGGAAGCAGTGGAGAGAGATCTGGAAAGACTGGGAATAGGACATTAGAGATGAAAAGCAAATTAGAGATGGAAAGCAAATTAGAGATGGTGAGCAAATTAGACATGGAAAGCAAATTAGAGATGGAAAGCAAGTGATAGAGAGTAATGGAGGAGGATTTGTGGAGAAGCCATAGGCCAACTAGGCCTGAAGAACTAATTTTTATTTAATTGACAATCACAGATCGTGGCTTTTATAAACTTACGTGATATCTTCGGTTGAAAAGTTTGAAACGACTGTACTGATGAAGTTGTCGCGCATGACAACGGCACGGATCGATTTCCAATCACTCGCACTTTCTCCAAGCAACAAACAAATCGACTCCAACGCCAATTTAACTAGGGCTGGTGGATTAGCCATGGTTCGGATCTCGACTAATTGTTGTTTCCTGATCGACTTTACAGCTGAAAATTAATTGTTCAAAATAAATAAGTAATCAAAAAAGTACTCACACAAAAACAATGTAAAAAAAATTTGCAAACTAATTTTATTAATGGAAGAATAGTTTTTTCAAATTTAATACTAAAAGTTGATTGTAAAAAAAATTTCATGTACCTGTTTGGGCATCAATAACGGCTGGTTCGACAAGAGCAAGATCGGCCATGACTTCCTTCCGTTTCTGATCGATATGGACAGTTTGCTCGGCCAATTGTTGCTGAATGTCCTGACTCTGCAATTTCTTTTTCTCAGCTTCTTGTTGATCTTTCAACATTTGCCGTAGCTTGGCATTGGCAGCATCATTTTTAGCTTGTAATTCCTAATAAACAAAACAACAATTTTAAATAAACAAAAGAGAACTGCATATCCCCAAGTAAGCTGTATGACAAGAATGAGAAAAAGTTAAAATAAAATGATGGAATTATTTCGTGAACGAAGTCGGAGATGAAGTCAGAAATAAAACAATTGGTAACAGAGCTGAAAGAAGTAACAAAAGAACAGAGGATTTAAAGAAGGATGGAAGAAGTAACAAAAAAACAGAGGATTTAAAGAAGAGATCTTGCAATTAAAACAGGAAAATGAAAAACTGAAGCAGGATAATGCAAACATATCAAAAGGGCAGAACAAAACTAGCTAGGAAAGAGTTACAAAATGTGGCAAATAGAATAGAGCAATGAAAAAAAAATAGTGTCAGGTCTACCCATTACTAAAACAGACTCCAAGATCTTACTGGAAGCAATGAATAAGTTTTTGGATCAACATTTGAATGTCGAGGATGCAGATCAAAAAGATGGATAGACTTGGTGCAAGGACTTGGCTGGTAAAACTGGACGGCCAAAGAACAAGAACAATGAACATAGCAAATAAGTCTAAACTGAAAAATGTTACGGAGAGACAAATATTTATCAACAATAATTTTACAGAGAAGGATAGAGAAATGCAAAGGAAGATCAGCATAAGAGCAAAGACAGAAAGAGAGTGGTAAAAATGTCGAAGTGGGATTTAATAAATTAATAATTGAAGGGGAGACATGGAAATGGAACAAGGATAAGGAAAAGCTAGAAGAAAAAAAAAAACGAAAAGCGAATTTAGGATGGCTAATGGGGACAATGTCCAGGCTTTGATAAGGAAATGGAAATTAAAATGAAAAATAATGAATTTCTACACAGTAGGACTTCAAGAAAAACAAACATTGTAATCACCTGCGATTTAACTGCCAGACTCTTCTGCATTTCTTCGACCTGTTCGACGGTCTCGGCAATTTTGTTGAGACCGACGTTCAAGTGCAGCTGCTGCTCTTCCAAGTCGGATCGTTTCTCATTGTGCAACTTAACGAAGTGATGGATGAAATCCAAATAGTGTCGCGGTGTTATTGCCATGGTCCTGTTCCCCCTCTTCACTAACCGTGCGTTCGCCTTATGCAACGTCTGATGTACGTACACGCAAGCGTTGATGACGGCTTCTCTGTGCGACGGCGTGTTGGGTATCAAGTTGCACGCTGCCGGGAAAAAGTCGGGGATCCTCCACGTCGGTTTTTCCAAGTCCACGCGACTCGTAAATTCTTTGCCCACCTAACAAATCGGAAAACGTAAGCCAAACCAGAAGCAACGCTTCAAAAACTGCAGATTTACCTGGTATAGAGCACCGTCCGACCAATCCCCAAACCAGTTCAACACGCATCTGTTGAACAAAGCGGGCGAAGTGGCCGCCCGATCTTTAAGCCCATCCGTGGATGGATTCATCGTGAAAACGACGTGCAAGTTACGCATGACTTGTTGCGTAAACCATTTGTATAATTCATCGCTGGAATCGTACATCAATCCTGAAACAAACCAATTCGTTCACACAAGAATTTAGGCGGGTCCTCGTTACTGACCTTCTCTTTGGGCTCCTTCCTTGCACTGTGTCATCAAGGTTGTGTACTCGTCACCTTCGAACAGGCCGGGAACTTCTCCATTAGCGAGTAACGTATTCATACGTTCCAAAAAGCTGGAGTCCAACATGTTCGATTCGTCCAAAATGAACGCAATCTTTTCGTCTTTGCAGCCGCTCCTTCTCAGGACCGATCGTAAATCTTCATCGAAATCTTCTGCTGTATATTTATTATGAACCTATTAAAAAGAAACAAATAATGTAGCCTTACACAAAAATTATGAAGCACAAAAATAAATATAACAGCATGTAAAAATTGCCACATACACCAAGTGTGCATTTCCTTCTTATCTCACTTTTTGATTTATAATATTTAAAAAAATTAAATAAAAAAGTTGCTTAAGATCAATAATAGCAGAACCTTAGTTTATTTTCAAGTATAAAGAAAAATTTGTTTGAGAACACCAATACTAAGGTAGTCCTCAAAAGCAATTTTTTTTTTTAAATCATAATGGCCCACCCCCCAATTTTGTTCTACCTATACAGGGTGTCCCAGATAACATTTCCAGCATAAGGATGTCGCTTATTGTAGGTTTGCTTAAATTAGATGAATTATTTCTTAGTATGAGAGGAGCTAAAATCTATTTGTAAAAGTACGAAATTCCTCATACTTCAGAAGTTATAGCAAAAGATATGAAAATGTTGCATTTTTGTTTCTCTCATAACTTTTTTTTTATCCTAATCACTAGATCAATTGTACTTGTACTTTCCTGAGGTACTCTTTTATGTAGAATGTAACTGTTATTTTAATTTTTTTTTTATCACTTGCAATTTTCGCGATAATAACCCCAATTTCATTTTTTCTTATAGGCCGTCAAGTTGGCTTTGGAATAATTAAATGTGTTTTGATTTCGTCTTGCTAATGAGATGTAACTTGCCATATCTATTTTAATAAATAAATTAAAAAATCAAGATAAATCGTATTTTACCAATTACTTATCAAGCTATCTATGAAAAAACAAACAAAAAAACAACTAATTAAATGTCAAATGAGAGCTACCATTAGTTTGCGATATCATTTGTTAAAATTTTATTGAATTGTTGTGTAATTCGATAGTCTTTAAATGTTGGCCAAATGACCTGAAATTTTACAGGCATGGGTTTTTCTAAAGGTAGAACGAAATTGGGGGAATAGACGCATTAACATTTCAAAAAATTATAAATAAGAACCACCCTCACCAATAAGTAATTATATTACTTTAAATAGAACACCCTATATATGTCAAATGTTTTAGATTTTACAGGCATGAGTTTTTCTAAAGGTAGAACAAAATTGGGGGGGTAGACGCATTAACATTTCAAAAAATTATAAATAAGAAACACCCTAACTAATACGTAATTATATTACTTTAAATAGAACACCCTGTATACGCCAAATGTTTTAGATTTTACAGGCATGGGTTTTTCTAAAGGTAGAACCAAATTGGGGGGGTAGACGCATTAACATTTCAAAAAATTATAAATAAGAAACACCCTAACCAATACATAATTATATTACTTAAATAGAGCACCCTGTATATTTCAAAAGTTTTAGATTTTACAGGTATCGGTTTCTCTAAAGGTAGAACGAAATTTGGGGGGTAGACGCATTAACATTTAAAAAAATTATAAATATGAACCACCCTCACCAATAAGTAATTATATTACTTTAAATAGAGCACCCTGTATATGTCAAATGTTTTAGATTTTACAGGCATGGGTTTCTCTAAAGGTAGAACGAAATTGGGGGGGTAGACGCATTAACATTTCAAAAAATTATAAATAAGAACCACCCTAACTAATACGTAATTATATTACTTTAAATAGAGCACCCTGTATATTTCAAATGTTTTAGATTCCAAACTGAATTTCCATTCAAAATGTATGAGGTTTATTGTACCAAAAATTAACAGTTTTTGGTTGCTTTTTTTTGAAAATATAGACAAAACTAGAAAAAAAAAACTGTTTTCACAATTTAACTTCAGTGGAAAAACCTTGGAAGTTAGCACCCTTAATAGTGGCTGATGATCAGTTTAAAAATGTAATACAGTATGTTTGATTAACTCAGTCCAGTTTGCTAAATTTTAAACATAAAGTATTTTTTTTAAATGGAAATTTTTTTACAGACAATTTAATTATCTTTTAAAAATATGCAGCATGTTCTAGAAATTTGTTCACTTACTTTAATCTGGAATATGGACAGTCCATTCATCCACGCTACGAATCTTGATAGAGTCGTTTTTCCAGCACCGGACACCCCGATAAGCAGCAGATGTCCCTGCGGCTGTCTGAAAATCCTGTCGATCCGCAAGACGTGATCCAAAACTTCGTCGAAAAGTACTAAAGGCACATCCAACTCTTCCTCATAGAAGACTTTCAGTCTAGCTTTAACGTATTCCCTGAGCTGCTCCCTCTCGACTGGAATGTAATTCTTCGACAACCAGTTACTGTACAAAATCGGCCGTTCGAGAGCCTTATCACAATTGGCCGATGGGAAATGTTTCGTTGCCACGGCGTCGATATTTTCGTTCGTCCACTTGCGTTCCGATTCTTCGACCAATCTGTCCTGGAACAATCTCAACGCTTCGTGGGCCCATAAACGCACCAAACCTTCGACCGCTAAATTATCCAAAGGTCTGCAAGTGAAAATCACGACATTAAAATCTTTCAAAACTGCAGCGGGCGGGTCCAAAATAAATTACCTAATGGCTTCGCAAATTCCACGAACCCATCTGGTCATCTCTCGGGGCGAATACACGTAATGCGGTTGCATATCTTGCGTGAACCGATCTTGTGAAGCCAGGTAGAATTCTACCATCGCGTTCGTTAACGGTTCGGCATAGCCACGCAGATTCGGTGTCAGTCTCAACATTGCTCTACTGAACGTTCCATAAATCTACGAATCCACGAAGAAAATTAACACACACGTATTTCGACGGTCTTCGATATTTTACCTGTTTCAATGACGTTTCGCCGGGGTAGTCGACGTATATCACGGGCACGTGGCGCAAAAAGCGATGCGAAAGAGGTTTACGGCCCGGATCTGTTGGAGGATTACAAGCGCCTACGAACTGTATACGTTCTAGACTGACCCACGCTTGATCTGAGGCTCTGTAGAAGCCTTTGTGCTCAACTATTTGTCGGAGGAACATGATGACTCGTTGCGTTCCGTATTGGTCCATATCGGGCAAATTAATTTCGTCACAGAATATTACCAACCACTTGCCCAGCTATAAAATAACATTGGCAACGTTGTAATACGAATGTTTAACAATATAAGGTACATTGTAATTATATAGGCAAATTTTTAGTTAAAATAATAAGTATAATAAAACTTTTTAGAAAATAATGATAATGAAAGAGACAATCAAACTGTTTGAAACAATTTTTAATTAATGGAGACACAATAAAATTTTTTGGAAACAATTTAAATGAATGGAAACACAATATAACTTTGTGGACAAAAATTTAAACTAATGGGACACAATAAAATTTTAAAACAAATTTAAATGAATGGAAACACAATAAAACTTTTTGGAAAAAAATTTAAATTAATGGAAACACAATCAAACTTTTTGGAAAAAAAATTTAATTAATAAAAACACAACAAAACTTTTTGGAATTAAATTTTGATTAATGGAAACACAATAAAACTTTTTGGAATTAAATTTAAATTAATGAAAACACAATAAAACTTTTTGGAAAAAAACTTAAATTAATGGAAACACAACAAAACTTTTTGAAATTAAATTTAAATTAATGGAAACACAATAAAACTTTTTGGGGGAAAAATTAAATTAATGGAAACGTAATAAAACTTTTTGGGAAAATATTTAAATTAATCAATTTAAGTTAATAGAACCACAATCAAACTTTTTGGGGAAAAAATTAAATTAATGGAAACACAATAAAACCTTTTGGAAAAAAATTTAAATTAACGGAAACACAATAAAACTTTTTGGAATTAAACTTAAATTAATGACTATAAAACTTTGGAAAAAAATTAAACTAATGGAAACGCAATAAAACTTTTTGGGAAAATAAAATTTAAAAAAATTAAATGAAAAAAGACTATTAAAGTCAAATTATTATTTATAAGAGACATAATAACAGATTATGGTTAAGGGACATACATTTGAGGAATTTAAAGCTAAGAGAGGATTAAGCAAAACTTTTGTTTAATTTAGTTAGAAAAAGCCATAAGGGGTACATGTATAACTTAGTCCTCTTATCTAAAAATAAAATAGAAGCCATCAAAAAAGTCGAAGTAAGAGCAAAGGAGAAAGGACTAAAGAAAAATGGGAAAACAAAAACAAGTTTATGATACTGGAAGGGCAGCAAATCAGGACATGAGACACAAAATTTGAGCTGGTTATGGAGGATGGGACTCAATAAAAATTTGATAGAGTGGAAAAATTCAATTTTTTGGGAGTCACTTTATTAGACACTCGAGAAGAGGGAGCTGAGATACAAGAAAGTATGAACAAAGGTTCAAGATGTCTAACGGAAAAAAATTGTTAGAAGCAGTGGAAAAGGACCTGAAGGAACCAAAAGTTTAAGAATGGAAAAACCTGACAAAGAATAAAAGAGAATGAAGGAAAAACATTTTACAAGACCATGGACCAGCTCCGCCTGAAGAACTGATTAAATAAAAAATAAATAAATAAAAAGCTTTTAGGCAAACCTTACCTGAACTGGAGAGAGTATCACACCATTTGGAGTTTTACGATATTCACAATAATGATCGAAAGTTTTCAACAACAGCTCCGGAGTGGTTGCGGAGGAGAAGTTCAGACCAACAACCTCCATGTCGGGCAAGGCCCTCAAGGCAGAGAACAGCGTCATGGTTTTACCAGAACCAGGTGGACCACACAGCACTAGAATTTGAAAAACAATTACATTTCGTCCACAACACAAACAATTCGTATTCTACCTAAAGGTTTATGTTCGGCTAGCCAAGTGTACAGCAGAGATTCGTGTCTTACAGTGTCCAAAGTTGGTACCACGATATCAGGCGCTGCCACTTTATGGGTTTCAACTTCGATTTGCGGCACCTTGTTCGACCACGGCACCCACTCACCACTAAAAACCCAACGTCATATACACCACTTCACTCAAAAACAATTGAAGTTACATTACCTTATGTTTACTTCGAAATCGACAATGGATGAGGAAGAGGGTGGTAAGGGCACAGTCGTAACGGATCTTATAAAATCGCCGAGGTCTGAACGTACTTTAAGCTTAGCATCACCAGCAAAACACCATAGAAGAGCGTACACCAAGCATTTGGGGATGTACTTCTCGAACTGTTCGTTCGGCAACGGGAAATCCGGATGACTATGATTGTACTGTAGAATATTTCTGCAACAAAAAAAAAACAAAAGTTATGCACTGCTTCGTGGTTTAATTCTTCTTCCTACTCTTATGCCTCTCTGGGAGGTGAGGCTTTTCATAGTTTAATGATTTATGAAATAATTTTCTGGTTTGGTCATGTAATAAGAATGAACCCAGACAGATTTACGAGAAACATTATGGAAATAGGAAAACCAGCCAAAAAACAAAGAGGGAGACCAGGAAGAAAATGGATGGAAGAAATAAGGGATTGGGGGGCAGAAAGAGGAAGAACACCAGAAGAAATTAAAACACTTGCAAAAGATAGAAGGGCATGGCGAAAATGGACTCGGGATGCGAAACCAACCTCCGACGCCTGAAAAGGCAAAAGGAGACGGGAAGAAGAAAAAATAATTTTCTTACCGTACGCTCTGATTCAACATGGAAAATAAGGAACTGAGGGCTCGAAGACGGGTGAAGTCCATGATGTGTTCTTGCTCCATTGCATATTCGAGGCATCGAATGATCAAACCATCTGGTGCCAAAAATGGTTGTAATATACTTGCCACATCGACTTGAGTCTATAAACATTCAAAAATTTCAGCATACCAAGATACAGAAAATTGAAGAGACAAATCTACCTGTAACGTCGGCGACAGCAAATCCTCTTTTGAATCACCAGATTTCTTGGCAAAACCGTCATCATCGCCTTCTTCCAATGGAATGCTCTTCAAACGAAGCATGAAGTTCTCGAAGATCATTTCAGTCGATAGTACGTCTTCGGAAAACCAGACCATACCACAACGCGATACTGTGGCTAAAGTCGCATATTTCAAATCTTGCACCTGTGAATTTCGGATTAGACAACAAATTTAAAATTAACTTAAGAAATCGTACCTCAAACATAACACGAACGTTCGGAGGTAATGATAGACGTTCGCCATTGGGCAATGTCAGCAGCTTGTTGTCGTCCAGCACGGAGTTCAAGTTTTCGACCCACTCCGGATCTACATCACCATCGAAGATTATCCACTGTCGTTTGTTGATTTCTCCTCTGACGTTATCAATGATTTTCCTGTAAGGTGCAGAAATTTATACTACCAATGTTGGAGGAGACTTTACCTTTTTTTACCTCAATATGTGGGTAAAAAGACCATCGGTCCATTCCCTGGTATTAGGATCCAGAACACCATAAAGGGCTTCTTTGCTGATAGCTTTCGGATCAATCACATGGGCGACTCCTTCCATGCCCTCGAAGCGTTCCAAGGCTTTCAGAAGCACCCTCCACGCTGAACTTTTTCCGGAACCACTGGGACCCACCATCATCAGACCGTGATTCAAATTTGATATTTGGTACAATTGCAGCACCTAAAACATAAGAAAAAACTTGCAACATTTAAAAAAAAAAACAATTGCTATTGAGAACATGCTATTAGATAGAATTTTCAAGAAAAACGTTCAAGTTGGTCTTATACTACCTTTTCGACCCAAGTTGCACCACCCATAGCCTTCTGATAAGCGTGGAAAACAAATGAATTTAAGAAATATGCAGGAAAATTTAACAAAAACATTAGCAAAAACAATCAATAAAATTACCTTTTCCATCCACGCTGCACCTTGTTCGTCACCTTCCCCGCAAACGAGATACTCTTCCTGACACACTTTCCGGATCTCCTCTTTCAAACCTGCAACATCGAACCCATTAGGAACCTGTTTTTCCGATCGGCATAACGTAAATTACGTTTCATTTCGGCTCTAGTGTACGGAACGTTGGGGAACACGTCGTTGAGGAGGGAGAACAACAGCGGAATATCTTCCGCGACGAGTTTGGGCACCATCGTTTCGCAAACGGACTGTATGAGGATCTCCTGTTCGGGCAAGTTCTCCGCAATGCTCGCTTCGTCAATGTTGGTATCGCCGCGTTGTTTCATGTCGTCCTTGATGCGCATGATGCGATCTCTCTTGACGTTACCGGCAGAAACGAGCACAGATTTGAGTGCACGCAAACCGAAATCGTAGTGAGATTGATTCGACAACTGCTCGTCGCACAATCTAAAAATTACAAATTAAACTGTTGAAAATTTAAATCAAATTTAATTTATCAAGGAATAAATTGATTTTAATTGGGCACATTTTTCACGAACTCGCACTGTTTTAAAGCGAAGGATTTGTACTTACTTGAAGAAGGGTACGATTTTGCAGGCTAGTTTTTCTGCAGTTCTGAATCCTTGCGAGAAAAGCATTACTTCCGCAATAAGCTGACGGTCTGGTGTGGTCATAGCCAAGGAACGGAACAATTTCTTCAAGTTGTCGGGCAAGTTGGAGCGGCCAGCATAACCAGGATTCATGGTAATGAAAATGGCCATATCCGGAGAAACCTTCACTTGTTTTCCCACCAATTCCACACTTATGCCTAAGGGAAAAAAACAAACAAAAATTTACACCTTGAAGCATATTATTTAACTACATAATGTAGTGGTTTCCAACCTGTGGAACGTGCACCCCTAGGGGGTCGCGAGACTATTGCAAGGGGGACACGCAGCTGTTACCAAAATACCATTTTTGAATACAAACAAACAAAAAGAACTTTATTTACACAAAATATGGTATGTATATTGTTTTGTAACCCATTAAATAATTATAATATTAGGGCAGTATTTATGAAATAAGTTTGTTACAAAATGTAAAGAGGGTACAAAAAATTGTTTATGAAAAAGGGGGGGCGGAGGTACAAAAAGGTTGGAAACTACTGACATAATGCATAAATAAAAAACATATATTTGTGATTTTATATTACGATAGCGTTCGGCACCAGAATAAAAAGGGCATTTGTAAATATTTTTGACAATGGCTTAGTAAATTTGTTAGTTAACGCATCTAATTGCTATGCAGAACAAAAGCCAAGAAAATCATTCAATTTCGTCACCTATATCAATAGATGAAAGGCATATATTTTTTTGTGAATCAATATTCTTCAGGGAATTAGAAAACCTGAAGATATAAAACAATTGAAGTCGGATATTGTTTTTTCCATGGGAAAGTTGATTTTTATCCAAGATATTGCAATTTTTGTAGTTATTTCGCTTATTTTTGTAAATAACATATCATTGTAAAGAGAGAAAAAACTCTTCATATCTAAGTCATCACCTACTAAGACTGCCATTTAAAAAAAAGTTGGTTAATTAAATATTTCGCACGGTAATTTATAAATTAAGATTTGACTATCACCATTTTATAGCAAACAAAATCTAGCAAAATTGTTTCCTCTGGCATTTTTGTGTATTAGCAAAGACAGCTGAGTAATTTGAGTTTAAAAAATAAAACGAATTTGGTTTTTTCGTTATATCATGCAAGCCATGAAATTTTTAAACAAAACAATATCTTCTTAGAAATTCACTCCTAAATAGCTAAATTTTATCCCATTTAAGCAACCTTATATTTTTACTATTTACAGACTTTTATTAGTGAAACACCCTGTATATTACACCCAATTAAAATTTTATTTAATATGTATATTGTTATTTTTAATAAATATGTTGAAATAAGCATAAACTTAAATTTTCTGCAAGAAAAATAATTGTGCATTGAGGGGTTAAAGATCTACACATATTAATCGTTACTTACTTCCTGTGGTAATTCCTTCTGCGGCAGCTTCTTTTTGGGACTTGAGTGCTTCTTGAATGGTTTGTATCTGTTGAGAGACGGCGGATAACATCCTCTCCTCGAGACGATTGAACTCGTCGAAGCAACCCCAGGCACCCACTTGGCACAAGCCAACGAAAATACGTCCCATTGCTTGGAAATCGAACGTTTCATCACAGTTGAAAACGAGCACGAATCTTCCCAACTGGTGTCCCAAAGCTTTTACGGATTCGGTTTTTCCAGTACCGGCCGGACCTACACACAAAAAAAAAAACAGATGTAAAGATAAGTGAACCAAATGTTGATCTTTCTGGAACACCAAAACACAAAAAAAGTAGGAAAAATCGCATATAAAAACAAGTGGTCCAAATGATGATCCTTGTGGAATTCTACAATTCAAAAATTAAGTAAAAGAACCACAAATAGAGGCAAGAAGTGGTCCAAATGATGATTCTTGTGGAACTGCACTATTTAAAAGATGTGCACAAAACTCACCAAGAAAGACAAAAGTGATCCAAGAATTGATCCATGAGGAATTTCACAAAAAAAAAAAAGATAAATGCAATTACCAAATGGTGATCCTCCAAGGCGAGCTTCCAAAGCTTGAGTCATGGTCAAATAACATCTGTCGGTGAGAGGTGTTTGCACGAGTCGGTCCTGAACCCCGAGATATTCAAAGCCATAGTGGAACCTGGCATTCGCCATGTGAATTGTCAGTTGTTTGAGAACTTCTGTTTGTCGTGGATCGAAGTAGAAACGCATTTCGCACAACCACTCGAATGCTTTGTTGCTGCAAACACCACTGGCGATTAAACGGCGAGTTACGGTACGCTTGTGCACAAATTCGTTGATCTGAAATTAAAAAATTGGCGCTCATCTTCTGCAAAAAAATACTTTCCGGATTAATTCTTACCAGATGTTCCAATTTCTTCCTACGTAGAGGTGGCTGTTCTTGAAGTACGGAATCGGCGAGCACGTTCAGGGTGTTTTCGACATTTTGAAGCACTTTATCGAGGGGTCCCTTTTGCGGTTCGCTGTTCATTTTTTGCAAAGCGCTTTCGACATCTTCACTCCACAAAATCTGGGCTGCCAGGACCACGATCTGGGCTTGATACTTGTCCACCCATTGCATGAATAACTTGGGATCGATGGCATCCTTGAACTGTTTTATATCTTGAACGGCTTGGGCCAGACTGGACGCTAAGGTCACTCGCATCTCCTGCTCCACCATCGTCAACCATTCGTTTATTTTGGGATGTTCGACGGTGTTCACTGGGGTCACAAATCGTACCTGAAAATAATCAAAATTACCTCGAAAATAATTCGAAGGAAACACGATAATACCTCTTCCGCTTCCCGTGAAGCAATGCCGGTAACAATGGTATTGTCTTCGTTCAAAATTATCGAAGCAACCCCGGCGAACATTTTCTTGAAGTGCTTTTGTAACCGAGCCACGTTTTTGCTGTTGCCAATAATTTCCAGCAGATCTTCATCACCCACGAAATAGAATCGCGGGAACGATGTACGTTCTCTCTCCAAATATTCGCCGAGGGCCTTCTGAATTTTACCAAGCAGGTCGGCTAAACGTTCCAGGGCTCTCTGAACCCCCGGTATATTCAAGACATCCATCACCATGGGCGATTTGCTGACCTTTTTCATCAAGCCCAAAAATTCGGAACTGCAAAAAGTTCGATTGAAACCGACTCGAAAACAAAAGCAATCCTTACTGACCTAATACTTTGGAATCTTGAAGTTTCCACCGGTAACAACGTCTTGATGTCTGCGCTTCCTGAAAATATTCCCTCCAGATACACCCATCGTCGCTGCACATCGATCCAGACGTCGAAGAGAGCATTTATACGATTAAGTTTTTCTTCCCAAGTTAACGCTTCTTCTTCGAACACTTTGTAGTAAGGAGAGAGCTTCATGGCCGCGACCGAATTGATGTGTTCCTTGACTTTATTGAAGAGGTCGTCCCAGCCTCGTATAATCCGGCATTTATTTTGATAATTAATCATGTCCAACTCGTACGTTTGCCAAGATTCGCGCACTTGTTTCAAGAACTCTTCCAGAGCCATCTCGCCCTGAGCTACCAGGATGATGTCCTTCACGATGGCTTCATTTCTTTGCAAGTTCACGTCCCAAACTTGGCCGAGAGTTAAATCGGACAGCACCCAGTTAACCCTCAACTGTTTCATCAATTGTTTCCAATGACGCTCCTTCAGCGCGTCCGATTTGAGCTCCACGATCAACATGTTGACTTTGGTGTAGCTCTGCAACAGTTTCTTAACGTACTCGTAAGACGCGTACTGCCGTAGACGGGCAGGTAATTCCTTAAGTTGGGCGGACATAGCGTCGAGCTGTTGACGCAATTTTCGTGGTTGCACAGACAACCAAGGCTTTTCTCGTGTCTCGTCGATTTGTCCCCAAATTCGCGACAGTTCCGACCATACGCCACGCAAATCTTGCAGCTCTTCGAAAACGACCTGCATTCGATCTTCGCTAGTACTAACACCACCTAGGAAACAAAACAAAAATTCGATGACCACAAAACAAAAGAAATTCTTGTTGATTCATACCTGGATCTTGCAGTTCCAAAGCTTCTTTGGCTTTTGCTACATTATCTCGTTCTTCTTTGAGGCGCGCGAATTTGCTTTCGAACAATTGCAACTGTGATAAGGCTTCATCGGGTCTGAGGGAACCCTCGACGGGTTTGCTGCGTTCCCAGTCGACTAGGAAATCGTTGGTTCGGCTTTCAACAGCTTTGTCTTCGGACACGATCTTTTGTTGCAAACTGGCAACCTAAACAATAAATTATTTTCATTTTTTATTTGGTACGATTGCACTGTGCATGCATTAGTGGCAACAATGCCAAATAATGTAATAGACAGGGTGTACCAAAATTCGGGCTACTATGGGGATCTTGATTTAGGGTTGCCAGAATATCTCTTTTAAAGAGAAAATGTCGTCTTTTTTATACCCATCTTATTGTTCACTCTCTTTTTTTATTCTGATAATGGTTGTGCTCTTTTTTCCTTAGTTACTTTTGAACAGGTTTTTAAAAAAATTATAGAACCGAGTCATTAATAGGCCAACGCAATAAACTCATTTTATGATTTTTTTAAAATTCTAGTACCAAAGCACTTGATTGATGTCTAACTTTTTAAAACCAATTTCTTTAATAATTAGGTTTAACAGTATTAAATGTCAAAAACAAATATCGACCCTCGAACAATAAGTTATATATTTCAGAATAAACAATTATTTCAGGAATATACTAGGTTATACATTTTTTTACTTCTGCTTTGTTTGATAAAAGTAAAAAATTTACATAAAAACTTTATTTTTTTACAAATCGTATTTGTATTTACTATGTAGCAAAAATAAATTATTTGTGTGGAATCCGCTTGAAAAAGCCTAAACATGCTTAAGCGTAGTTTAGACGGTTCGAGTACTCGGCCGAGTTATAAAAGTCGTCGAGTGACAGTTTACACGTAAAACGCTAGTAGCAAAAATATATCGTAACCATGCTCTAATGAAAAGAGTTTTTAAACACTATTCCAATATTATTATATCAGAAATAATAGAAGACCTTGAAAATGAGTTTAATAATAAACAGAAACGACTTAGGAGAGACACTCTTGGAGGTTCAGTTGGACTTCTTAATGAGCTGGCCGTAGAAGATCAACTGGAATACAAATCATTCATGAGAATGATGCCTGATCAGTTCAATTTTTTATTGGAAAAGATAACGCCATTTATTCAGCGTTTAGACACCCTTATGAGAAATTCAATACCAGCCAGAATTAAATTACAAATAACTTTATCATTTTTGGTTACGGGTAATAGTTATCGCACTTTACAACATTTCTTTCGAGTCTCAAAACCAGCCATTTCATTGTTCATCCCAGAAGTTTTAGATTCAATATACAACTGTTTAAAGGATTATATAAAGGTACGCTAAGAAAACTGTTTTTAACTAAATATAACTTTTATTGAACTAAAAACAAATAAATTAAATGAAAAAAATAATTCTAAAGCATTTGCTACAGCACAAAGTTAATGAATTGGAGATTACAACCATAAAGTAATTTGAGGTAAATAACGGGACAGTGGTCATGAGGTTAATAAAGAAAACTCTTTACATCTGCTAAATATTTCGAGTCTTTATTTGACTCTTCATTGGTAGCTACAATACAGAAAAAAAGTTAACAATTTAAAGTAAAAGTTTTTGGTAGTACTTACCGATGAGCGAGGTTATTAAGAGCAACTAATATAATAAACACTTGAAGATTTTCAATGTAATTATTCGTCGATATCTTCAAATATTTATCATATTAGTTGCCTTTAATAACCTCGCTCATCGGTGAGTACTACCAAAAACTTTTACTTTAAATTGTTAACTTTTTTCCTGTATTGTAGCTACCGATGAAGAATCAAATAAAGACTCGAAATATTTAGCAGATGTAAAGAGTTTTCTTTATTAACCTCATGACCACTATCCCGTTATTTACCTCAAAAAGTTAATAATTGTCAGTTAAAAACATCGGGAACGTTTCATCTTTGGAAGGTTGTGGTGCATTGTTTGTATTGCTATCTGAATAAGTAGATGTAGCAATAGACAAACTAGACGAAGCTCGGTCTCGTAAATCTTCAAGTCCGATTTCAGTTAATACACACTGAATTTTTGATTGAGCAATCAAAGCTTTTTCTCGTGTTAACGTTTTTAGTTGTGCTGCAACGCTTTTTCCAAATAAATCAAATGGATTTTTATGCGCTTCCATGTTCATTGCTTCATGTAAGGTTTTTAATTCTTTAATTGCTCCTCCAATGTCTTTGCGCTTTTGTGTGCATTTTTTTTTTGGGGGATTCAAGTTTGTTGAGGTGCTAGATTGTTCGTGGTCAGAAGCAGTCGGATTTTCAATACTTTCGCTCACTAAACTTTCTTCGCGCTAAAAATGAATATAATTAATTATTTTAGATTCCGTCAACACACGAAGAATGGAAAATTATAGAAAAAGGGTTCAATAAAAGATGGAATTTTCCTGGATGTTATGGTGCAATTGATGGTAAACATGTACTAATTCGGGCCCATGGTAACTGTGGAAGTGACTTTTTTAATTATAAGGGTACCAATAGTATTGTTTTAATGGCAGTTGTTGATGACGATTATTGTTTCCGCTATATAAATGTTGGTGCAAATGGAAGAAGTTCTGATGGTGGAATTTTTAACAATTGTCCAATTTTTCGAGACCTTGAGAACAACATGTTACCTGATGGTGGTTTTTTCGTTGGGGATGAAGCCTTATACACACAGGCCTCTAACAAATGAGCAAAGAATCTTTAATTATCGGCTGTCGAGGGCGCGCAGAATAGTAGAAAACGCATTTGGTATTTTAGTGAGCAGATTTAGAATATTTGAAAAACCTATTGCAACGAACGTCGATGTAACAGACAAAATTATTCGTACTGCGTGTGCTTTGCACAACTGTTTAAGGTTAACATCTGCTAATGTTTATTTACAAAGAGGTAGCGTAGATGAAGAAGATGTAAATACTGGAGAAATTATTGAAGGCGCATGGAGACGCGAGGCGGTACTGTTAATTCCAAGTATCAACAATATCGGCAGCTACCATTCAAGTAGACTTGCAAGAGAGTTGCGAGAAAGATACACAACTTTTTTTACAAATGCTGGTGCTGTCCCTTGGCAATTGAGAATGATCCATTAATTTTTTAATTTTTTTAATGATACTTATAAAGTTAATATATATGTATCTATTGTAATAAAGCATCTACTTACATTATCGATAGTTTCCCTCCTTTCATCTGAATCTCGGTAGATTGCATCCAGTTCGGTAAACCATTTAATGTTTGGATAGTAAATTTGATCGGTACCGTTACCGGACCTTTTTGAAGAGGCAATTTTTTTTCTTTCTTGTAAATACGTGGGCCACAAATTTTTAATCTTGTTTTTTAACTCTGGTGCGCCCACTCCAGACAAACCCATTACCTCCGCAATTTGCCGCTTCCCGTTTGGTTTTATTTTTGTAGCACGCGGATTCAAAGTCCCACAAGCAGCTGTGAGACTTATATTCTTGAATAAATTTTATGGTTGTCTCGGTATCCCATTTTACCGCCAACATGTTTCGCGTTTTTTTAAATTTATTGAAGTTACTAAACGCTGAATACGTCAATGTCAACCTAAAATCGCATGGTGGGGGTAGTCACTCGGCCGAGTGAATACAACTGGTTTCTATCCACTCGGACACGGTCAACTGGGCGACGGTCAACTGGGCGACGGTCAACTGGGCGACGGTCAACTGGGCGACGTGCCAACTGGGCGACGGTCAACTGGGCGACAGGAACTTAAAACTTTTTTGATTTCTCATCTTAGCACACGGTTTTACGGATTGTTTTTGTAAATATTGGTAAAAATATACTTACTTAATTTTGTAGAACTATATCATACATCAAAATTTGTAGAATAAATTAAGCAAGACATGTTAAGAAACGTGGTCCGAAAATAATTAAAAAATTAAGAGGTATGATTACACAATATTCAAATAAAGAGAAAAATACAGTTTTTTTCATTCATTTATTAATATTATTTTGTAACTAACAAACATATTAACACATAAACAGGGTGTTTGAAATTTAAGTTTAAACATGGGAATCTCGCGTATAATAACATCTAGAGCAGAGGTCGCAAACTCAAATGTTGGTACGGGTCAGTTATTAAATGTATTGATACTGCGGGCCGTGTTCACAAGTGAGGACTTTTTTTTTTTAGGTCACAGCCTCTCTTTTTTCAAGTTTTTAGTTATTTTAGAACAGTAGTGGTAGCGACGCGACGGAATGTATTCCACACTTGAAATCGCGGGCCGGATACAGAGCCTTCGCGGGCCGCATCCGGCCCGCGAGCCGCCAGTTTGCGACCCCTGATCTAGAGTTTAGGTTTAAATTTGATATAGTAACTTAATTTGGTGCTCATTAATAATCCGAAAAGAAATTTGAAATATCTCAAACGGCATCCAAGAAAATTAGGAAATGCAATTTTTGAAGATGATCTATAAATCTATATCTATAGCACTTTTGGAACAAAATAATTCAAATGTTGCTTTTTTCATCTCGTGCAAAATCTTCGCAAGCATTTAGCTTCATGCAATCTTTTAACACGATATAATTCTGATGCGCAATTTGCTTTGGATTCAAAAATGATCACTTCACTTGCTTTCGTTCCAGAAGAAGATATTGTTTATGCCATTTATGAACTTGAGAATTATTTATCCAATGAATTTGAACCAATTTTAGAATGGTTCACGAACACATACATAGGTCGCCTAATAAATAACAGAACCAGGGTTCCACCGACTTTTCCCTCCAACGTTTGGTCTGTGTACCAAAGAACAGTAAATGGAAGCGACAGAACAAATAATTTTGCAGAAGCCTGTCATCGAAAATTGCAATTGAACTTTGGCAGTAGCATAAGTCACCCAAATTTGTGGATTTTCATAAATGGGCTACGTAAAATTCAAAAAATTTATGACGTAAACTATGAAAGGGCCGTGGCAGGCTTTGAACGCCCTCATAAACGTAGACGTTACAAAGAAGCTGACCGAAGGATTTTGGCTAAAGTTGTAAATTACGATAGGGCTAATTTAATGGAATATTTACGGGGCATTGCGTATAATTATAATATGAATTAATAAATGAAAATTAGTTATTTTGTTTTAAATGTATAAGTACTTTGTTTTGATGTAAATATGTTTGTGGATTACCAAATAATCGTAATAAATGAATTAAAAAACTGTAATTCTTCTGTATTTACATATTGTGCAATCATACCTCTTCAGTTTTAAATTATTTTCGGACCACGTTTTTAATCATATCTTTCGTAAATGATTCTACAAATTTCGATGTACGATATAGTTCTACAAAATGAAGTAAGTATATTTAACCAATACTTACAAAAACAATCCGTGTAAAATCGTGTGCTAAGATGAGAGTTCAAAAATGTTTAAGTTCCTGTCGCCCAGTTGACCGTCGCCCAGTTGTCGCGTCGCCCAGTTGACCGTCGCCCAGTTGACCGTCGCCCAGTTGACCGTCGCCCAGTTGTCGCGTACCGCTATCCACTCTCCGCGGCCAACTACTCGTCCGATTACTCGCTCTAGTACTAAAATATGTGTTTACACAGAGCGAGTCGAGTACTCGAACCGTCTAAACTACACTTTAATATATTTATTGATAAACGCCTACTTAAATACAAAACGCAACCCACTTAGCAGGTTGCGCCTACATGGTTATGAAATGTGCTTAACAAAACGCCTACTTTCGGCATTTTCAGGCAACCTACGTAGCAATAACGTTAAATTAATTACATATCCATGTAGGCGTAATGTACAGTATGCAACCCACTAAACGTTGCGCCTATTGATAGGCAACCACGACACAAAACGCCTACATAGACATGAAACTGATTTGACATAACAGTTACGCAAGCTGCCTAAAAATGACGAAAGTAGGCGTTTTGTTGAGCACATTGCATACCTACGTAGGCGCAACGTGTTAAGTGGGTTGCGTTCTGTAATTATGAATTACAATAAAAACTGAACAATATTGTTCTTATGACAAACAAAATTAATTTCTGGAGTATACAGTACCTAGGTAATCGTAAACTTCAATGGGTCAATCTAAACAGATGAATCTTCCTTAGGTGTAAACACATTTTACTGTGGTTACCATTGTTGCTATTGAGATTATGATTGTTATTAACAAAGGTAACCATAGTAAAATGTGTTTACACCTAAGGAAGATTCATCTGTTTAGAATGACCAATAAAAATTAAAATAAATTGGGTTAAGATTAAGTTACTACAGATTTGGTTTTGGAACAGAACTGTCAAAAGACATTTATTAGTAAAAATCCAATAAAAATTAAACAATGCAATATTTATGTCTCAAATATGGATTTATAAAGTATATTGAACTAACTCAATCGAAAAAGGAAATAAAAATCAAACCATATCTGGTAACAATTAAATTATTAAAAATATTGTTTTAGACCAGAACTGTCAAAAGACAATTTATTAGTAAAAATCTAATAAAAATTAAATGATGGAATATTTATGTCTTAAATATGATTTTATAAAGTACACTGCACTAACTTAAACGAAAAAAGAAATAAAAGTAAAAATAGATCTAGTAACGATTAAGTTATTAAAAATTTTGTTTTGGATCAGAGCTGTCGAAACACATGTATGTTCTGTGAATGTATCTAAAACTCCAATAACAATTAAATGATAAAGTCTTTATGTGTCTCATATGAATTTATGAAGTATATTGTATCAAGTTAATCTGTAACTTGCCTAAAATTTAAAATATTGATGGTTACGAATAAGTTGTAAAGAAATATGAATTTCTGAAGTATACTTTACTAAGTCAATCGAGAACTTGAATAAAATTTAAAATATTTAAGATAAAGAATAAGTTATTAAGGAATTTGTTTTAGACCATTAAATATTTCAGTAGAGTAATTATCACAAAAAATAAGTTCTCTTTTTACACTTTCAACTTCTGGCAACCCTATTCAATCTTGTTAAAAACAATGAAAATAAACTGAATTCTCACCTGGGTCTGTATGGAAGAATCCTTGCGTTTAATTATTTCGTTAAAAGCTCCCCACTCGCCTTCCAAATTTTCAACATGCAGCCACGAAGTTGGGAACTGGAACCTTTGCCTCTCCAAGATACGCTGACCGTCGCGATACACCTCCACTTGTTTTTCCCAAGCCTATTTCACAAAAAAAAAAACACGCAATAAACACATCAATTTCTACTTTCAAACTACTATTACCTTCATGTTCCGTTTCAATGACTGCACGTAAGTTATGAAACTGACAGCGTCCGATGTGCTTGCGGCTTCTATACTCTGCATTTCGAGTTCGGAACGTGATTTCGAAACTTGCGTGTGGAACGTGGCCATTTCGTTGCCCAAAAGGGTTCCGAATTTGCTCAGCACTTCCTTGTGCCAGGAGTCGTACTTCAGAGACACTTTACTCTGCACCTTTGCAAAGTCGATGACGATCGGACCGAATTCTCGGCGAGTATCTGAGGTATCAAATGTTGTTCTCGTTTTCCTATTAAAAACAAAAAATTTAATAACAAAAATTTGCTCTACAGAAAATGTTATTTTAAATTTTCAAAATTGTATCATACATACTTGATGTCGTTTAGGCAAACCATCCACTTGCCAATATCCTCTCCCAAACGTCCATAAAGGTTGTCTGCTTGAAGATCCCACAATGATTGATAATTCAGCCACTCTTTAACGTATTTTTGGACCTGAAATAAAAATTATTCATCAAAAATTATAGCTAATTATATCTGATGCAGAGCTTAACAAACGCTTTGAAAAAGTACTTAAATAATGAATAATTTTTCAACCTATTTATTATTAAAACCAAAACATTTATTTTTGTCATTTTAACATTAACTTTCTTATTTTAAATATTTTAAATACAGGTTGTAGTTGGCTGTGACACCATTAAAAAGAGATATTTTGTTTTGTTTCATTGATGTATGGGTTTATCTTTAACAATAAGTAAGTTATGGCAATATTATTATATTTATTAATTTTAATCAAAGTGACCAATTGAAAAAACAAAACATCACATGGATAAGCCAGACCATTAAACCAACTCTGTATCTCATTCACGATAATTGGGACATCCTGTACAGGGTGATTCAAATTCGAGGTGCGACCATGGGAATCTCGCTTATTACTGAAGATAGAGGGTAGGTTCAAATTTGGCAAAGCTGCTAAATTTTATGCTCATCAACAATATCAAAACAGATTTGAAATATCTTCACCTGTTTTTGAAAAATGGAAAAAACTGAAAAAATGCCTTCGTTTTTTTGCTATAATATATATAACATATAACTTTTTTTTTTTTTTAAAACCTGTAAAAACTTTTACATGGCCACTTTTTATTTTACTTTTAATGGTGCCATCAATTTTTTGCTCTGCCGATTCTGTTTTGTTTTATAGGTACTAACTTTTAAATTTCTTATGGGTGACAAACTTGATTTTCATCTAGTTATTAGATATGTTGAATAAATGAAAACCTTTTTTTTTTAAATAATTACATTGTTTATGTAAATAACAAAATCATATAATGCATTTTTGAAATCAGAAAAAAAAAATCTAGCTAATAGATGATAATCAAGTTAGCCGCCCATACGAAATTAAAAAGTTAGTACCTACCTACAAAACAAAAAGGAATCGGCACAGCAAAAAATTGATGGCCATTAGAAGTAAAATAAAAAGTGGCTATGTTGAAGTTTTTATAGATTGAAAAAAAATTATAAATAAAAAAGTTATAGCAAAAAAACGAAGTCATTTTTTCAGTTTTTTTCCAATTTTTCAAAAACCGTTGAAGATATTTCAAATCTGTTTTAATATTATGGATGAGCATAAAATTTAGCAACTTTGCCAAATTTAAACCTACCCTCTATCTTCAGTAATAAGCGAGATCTCCATGGTCACCCTCGAATTTGAATCACCCTGTATATCTCCAGTAATTAAATATATCAAAGTTTTTAAATACTTAGAGATATTTAACTACCCCTTGACTAATAAAATATTTTACACAATAAATAAATTATAATATTTAAATAACTAAAAACATTTAAAGTTCAAACCAGCTCTGCTGTTAATGCATTATTTAATAATGAAAAACAAAAGTTAGTTAGAAATTTTCATGTAAAATAACTTACCTCTTTAATTTTCAAATCGATGGCACTATAGGCACTTTCTAATTGAGTAGATCCGTTCGGTAATTTAGTCAAAATATTTCTGTAAGTTTCTGTGACAGGTTTATCGACCCCAACTTGATATCTACTGCTTTGTAGACGCTGTTGCGAAGTAACAATCGCCTGCCAAGCAAACAGTTGCTGCATTATCTGGAACCTGGCCTCTTCGATGCTCGGATAAAGGTACATAGTTTGGTTTGTAATCCGGAATTCGTGTATAACAATTTGTATCTGCGGATCACCGCCCGGTTTGTGAGTCGGTTGTGCCGGTGCGTCAGTGTCCATGCTGTGATCGACTTCATTCTTGATGCCATTGAGCGAGTCCGTCCATGCCTGTACACCGGCTTGTAAACGACGAGCTAAATTTTTCTCGACCTGCAAGACCCGAAAATTAGCTCCGTTTTTCGCGTGCTAAAAATAAAATTTACCTCCTCGTCTAAACGGCTGACCCAAATATGCAAATTGGAATACTGCTTTAACGATAAATCGTCGACCGCGTGTTGTATTTTGGCCAAAATATCGGCGAACGTAGCTGCGGAATACGGACATGTTTCCAACGATCGGACGTCAACCTCGAGTTGCTCGCCGACCACGACGAGCTCCTCTACACGTTCTTGAAAACTGACGACCGTTTCCGATAGACGCTGCACATAAGGATCTAGCTTGTAGCTCTCCCAAACGAGTTGAATACCTTCGGCGATTAGCAACTGCACTTCTTTGCGCATCCCTGCGACCAATGGAATGATGCTTGCCTTATCTTCAATCTGTATACAAATTTTAAAATATTATTTCGTGACATACATGATTTCACATCAATAACTACAAGTTTGGTTGTTCAAAGATACAAATTACGGCTAAAAAAAATTAGGAAGGTAAAAACTAATTTATTTCAAAAAAATATACATACGTAGAAATTCTAAACTTTTAAACAAAACCTACTTGAACGGTTCTTATGTTTTGCAACAAGTTAAGCATGCTTACACATATCCAACTGAAAAACTGATTTTCATGGTCAAAATGAGAAGTTTTTACGAGTTATTTTCTCTTATAAAAAAGAACTTTTAAAAAAATAAATATACAGGGTGATTCAGTTTGACTGTCGCACCCCAAAACTTTGTTATTGTAAGAGGAAACCCATAAACCTTATACTTTTGTGAATCGTGGCAAATTCTCTATCGAATGACGTTCAAATGTTTTTTCTAAGATGACATACATCGGACTGGCGATAGTCAACTTTTTTATTGAGAGATTTATAGGGGTTTCCTCTTAAAATAACAAACTTATAGGGGTGCGACAGTCAAACTGAGTCACCCTGTATACAGTGTGTTACAAATGTTTATGCATGCATAGGTATCATCAAACAAAACAAGTTGGGTTAGCAAAATTGCCAATCACCAACTGATGCGGCCTAAAAAGTTGCTTAAGAAATGTTACTACATATATCAAAATTTTTATGCAGTAAAAAGTTTAGAAACGTTTGATGCCAATTTTAACGAATACTGCCCAAGATATTTCAAATTTCTTTTCAGTTTATTAATAGCCATAAAATTTATTTTATTTTAGCTCTTAGAAAGATCCCCATGCAAAAACTAAAAAAGTTACCACTTAAATTCTTTTTAACTGGACTGTTCTTCAATTTAATTGGGTATCTCTTGCCATTTTGAACACACCCCTGAATGCATAAACATTTTGCAATACACTGAGGTTTATTTAATTTAGTAACATTCGCAATCAAAAATATCCGCAAAAAATCTAAAAAGCATCACTTTCTTCATAACTAGATTCAAAACTAGGGACAATTTTTAACATGCTTTGTTCTTCTTGTAAAATAAACTGAAGTCATGCTTATATGGGCACATGGAGATAAAATTTGAAGCCGAGGGGACTTGGGTACATGCTTTTTACGAACAACCATGACATAACATCTAGTCGTCTACCTTTGTCGAATTATGTGCACTATTCCCTTTTGTGAGCTGGCGCCATAATAAAATTCATACAGTAATATATTTACACAAATAGTCTATCACAAACTATACTACTCAAACACTTTTACATTGATATTATCATAAAGTTTATTAGTTCCTACAAAATTTGAATTTAAAAAATCATTTATTGAATATCTCACATGAGATATAACAAAAAAGTTAATTGCTATTAATTTAAGCCAGTTTAACCTGTTTTTAGTTAACTAAAAAGTTGGATTTTTTTCTATTTCATCCACTAACTCAGTGTTTCTCAAAGTATGATCCGCAGACCCCTGGGGGTACCTAAATCCTTCTGAAATAAATTTGAAAGGGGACCTCTTTCAAATTTATTTGCCACGCTACATTGAAAACAAAACTATTGTCTTAGAAAAGGGGTTCTCAAAGTACAAAGTTTGAGAAACACTGCACTAACTAAACAATATGTGCATTACTGAAGGCTCTAGATACCTAGAAAAGTTTTTTAATCTTTAAACACAAACAAAATTCCGCTTTTATACTTGAATCAGGGGCCATTCTGATATACAGGGTGTCCCAGTAACAAACAAAATGTTATTAAAAGTCTTCAATAAACTGTTAATGATAAAATTGAAGCATAAATTAAATGAAAATATAAAAAAGTTTCTACAATATTCAATTTTGAAATTTAATTTTCTTATGTTTGTAATAAACTAAAAAACAAAACTAATCAAAAACAATTGAGTACATATAAAGTCCTATAACACATTAAAAAAACGATCCTATAAATATTTTATTCAAAACACATTTATCTCTTAAAATAAAGAAGGTTGGAGAGTTATTACTGGGAAACCCTACATCAGTGGTTCTTAACCTTTTAGTAGTCGCGACCCCCTAAACATCTTAAAATATTTTCGCGGCCCCCTAGTCTGTAGTAACAAAAATATTATGATTTATTTAAGAAGATATCTCTCCAATGCAATGGTTCGAGTAAAATAAGGAGAAAATAAAATTTCAATATTTTAAAAAGTAGTAAAAACGTTTTATAAATGTTCGCGCTCCCCCTTAAAATCGTTCAGGGCCCCCCGGTTAAGAATCACTGCCCTATATAACCTTAATTTTATGCAAAAAAAATTAACTGAAAAGGGGTGTCAATCCCCCTATAAAGTCTGTCGCGAGAGCAGAACACACGTGTGTGTACAAAATTAGGTATCCAATATTAGCAAAAATTGTAAATTATAAATAAAAAGAATTTATAAGTAATATGAAGTGTAAAAACTTACTTTTTCCAAGGTCATTTCGTACGTCCGAACACTCTCAATCAACGATATAGCGAAGGGATACAACTGGTTCGCTTGGTGAGCCTTGTTCACGATCGCCAACGGCACCCTAAACCCAAGACACTTCAAATTCCGCACTTCCTTGGCCAGTGTGATGATTTCCGGCAGGAAGTTCACACGGAGCTTCAAAATATTGCCCCGTCCGCTCCTGGAACGGACCGCTTCTATGGTGAATATGCGGCCGGACACTCCCAAATTCCTTTGCTGGACGTTCCGTGCCCATTCGTCGAATATTTCTTGGGTGTTCAATTTTAGACGGAAGCTGTCACCGTCCGCTTTCAATTTTTGGCCTTCGATGTGATTTTCCCAACCTTTGCCTGGAAAAAAATATGTTTTGGCATAGAGTTTAGTCTCGGGTTGGGTAGGGATTTTAATTTACCCAAGACATCCTCAACTCGGCGCAAATAAGTGGTCAACTGATGGTCGATTTGTCGAGCCCATATAATGGATCCTGATACTGGTGGTAGATCACGGACTTTACTAATCCGAGCGCTGTTACTTTGAGGATATTGGACCTAAAATAAAAACAATTACGGCAACTTCTGTGACTGGGGTCATTTTATTTGCTTGCTTTTTTTTTCTTCCCTTACTGTTCAAAAAAAATTTAATTTGTGTGTGTAATGTGTAACTTAATTTATATGCAAATTGTATGTAAATAAATAAATTAATCAATTAATTGATTAATAAAACAAATGAATTCATTCAATTAAATCAAAACAGATGAATATCGTTACAAAAGATGATCGTTGCTATGACCGGTGCATGTCTCAAAATGTATTAAAAAACCGAACGAACTTTTTGGCCAACCCCAATATAAATAAACGAGATTGCTTGCCACTGTCGAAGAGAGGAGAGGCTCGAAACTACACAAACAATTTTACCTTAAATTTCTCGTGCAACGATTCAATATCATCCTTCACTCGCTGAATGAGATGGGTCTGATATTCCCTGATAGCTCCTCGGATATGCGGACGCACAAAAAGGGCGTTGAAACGGGAGAAAATGCGGAACATCTCGTTGGCATTTTTAGCCGTGCCGAGTTGATCGCGTAGATGGGCCGTGATTCGAGTCTCAACTCGATCGATACGTTCCTCGTAGCGCTGGACTGCCGCATCCCAAGCGTCCTGACCGTCCTTCGAGATGTCCAGACAGTCTACTTCTTTGACGTTTTCGTATGCCAAATTGACTTCCTGTTAAAAAAACAACCAAAAGGAGTATAATAACGATTTTAAGTAATTGCAATCTTGAACTGTTGATTGATTATCTTACCTCGATCGCATTGGCATCAGCGGCGTCCAATGTAAACGTATCTTGTTTAGGAGGTTCTAGTTCTTCGCCTTCCGCTGCAGCCGCCACTTGTCGGGCTGACGGGCGAAGCACCCGGACTATAACAGTTCGGAGCTGTTCGTGCTGTCGCCTGAATTTCCGCATGTGCTCCATTCTCGTTTGGAGTTTCTTGTGTTGGGCTGATATACGCCAAACCATCTTCATATGCTCGTCTCTCTTCTTTTTGATTATGTCTCTGTGCAACAAATTTTATTGTGTTATTTTTTCAACAAGTATAACAGCAAAAGAGTCACTTTGTACAGTCTTAGGCCAAATTAAATTAATGGGCTATACAAATAAGAAAAATGGTAAAAAAAGCTGCTGTCTGCAAGGAACTATGTTTATTTAGATGATCACGAGTTCATAAAAAAAGAGGGAAAAAATAAGTGACACGAAAAGCACAAAAATGCCAAGAACTGCAAAATGGAAATAACAAACATAATTGAGCTAATGTTTGCAGATGACATGGTCATAGTCGAGGAAACAGAAAAGAATCTACACCATAATCCTAAACCAGAAATTGGAGAAAATCAATATGAAAATAAATACAGAAAAAACTAAAACTATGATCATCACAACAGAGAACAAAGGACATAACATCACTTCAGATGGGGTTAGTTTGGAACAGGTAGATGGCTTAAAATATTTAGGAGTGATCATTGAAAAAAATGAAAGGATGAACAATGAAATAAGCGAAAGAACAGACAATGTGAGAAGAATATTTAACAGTTTAAGAACAACGTTTTTTTGGAAATAGAGAAAAAGTAACTCTGGCACTTTTATACGGAAATGAAACATGGCACTCGCAAACAAAAATAGTAGCCGTGCGAATGCAGCAGAAATCAGGGCCGGCCAAGTGAGGGGTGCAGTGGGTGCAATGCACCTGGACCCCCGACTTAGGGGGCCCCAAAATGGCATGAATTAAAATGATTTTGTAAATTTTGTGCTTCTGAAAAGAAAATATTAATCGGTTGTAATGAATTAAAAACTTTCAAAATTAAAATAAAAAACTAACGAAAAGTGATTGTTGTTGTATACAACAGTGGATAACAAGGGCAGAAACAGTACAAATTGTACATACCATAATGTCGTTTTTGAAATAGAAAGCAAAAATAAAGAAATTAAAACTGATGCAACATATTCACAAGAGGATAATAAAAAATTATTAGCTTCAAAGACATGACATTAGCTAGCATCAGCTATTTTTTTTTTATAAAATCAGAGCAACACGCACTTTAACATTTAAGAAAATTTAGTTTGAAAATTATTATTATTTATTTATTTAGTCATGAGTCCTTCTACTGTTAGGTGTAGGACTCAAAAATTATTATATGAAAGTAAAACAAATGTTCAAAGACTAGGTCGAAGTGCGGAGTTCCTCTTTTATTGTTTTTTTAATAATTCATTACTATAATTACATTACTTTTAGTTTTGAAATAAACAAAAAGAATAACTGTTTTTTACCAAGTATAATTGTTAAAAATAATTCATACTATGGACATTTAACTTGTCAGAATTTTTATTTTACTGTGAAAAAAATCTTTTTTGTTGGCAAATAATCTGTTTTCTATTTTCAATGTAACTTTTCTATTGAAAATATTTTGCTTCGCATTTACCTACTTTTTTTAAAAATGTGCATTCTTCTTGTTTAACATAGTATTTTGATATTTTTTACTATCTCAATAAATCCTAGCCATTTCTCAAATAGGCGAACGATTTAAGTCAGTCCTTAAAATTTAGAAAATTAGAAAAATATGTAAATAAATTTTATGAAAAAAATTTGGATGTACTAAAGGAGAAAGAAATTGCAAACGAAGTTTTTTAATATAAAATATAATAGAATAAAAATCCCTATTCAAAATGAAACCATTAAGCTGCTTAAATTTATCCAAAACAATATTTATTATGAAATTTTTACCAACGTTTACATTGTACTTTATTTAGCAATTCTGGTAATCAGTGCAGAACGCTCGTCTAGTAAATTAAAATTATTTAAAACATACATCAGATATACAATGTCTCAAGAGATACTTAATTCTTTAGCAACATTATCCATCGAAAATACAAAAGTTGAAAAAAAAAGACTTTGAAGATGTAATTGAAAAATGTGTTGTTCAATACCCAACTCAAAAACTAATAAGTCTTACAGAATGAAAAAATATTTCAATTATTATGTGTTTATTGTGTTATTTCTGTTTATAAACTTATTATGTACTGCAGTAAATACCAACAAAAATATTTGAAAAGGGAATAACTGTGTTTTTAATCTTAATTTATTACAATTTTATATCATTTAAGTATATATTTAATTATTCAAATTTAATCAATTGAATGTAAAAATTTCCAAATGAAATTTTTATAAAGGGGCCCCAAAAAAGTTCTTGCAACCGGGCCCCGCCATATAGATGACCGACCCTGGCAGAAATGATATTCTAAGAAAAATCCAAGGAAAAACCAAAAAAGATAGAATCAGAAACGAAACATATAGAGAACAATTAAAGATAAAATCGGTTGAAACAAAAATACAAGGAAGACAGCTGGGATGGTTGCGTCACATTTATAGAATGAAAGAAGAAAGCTTAACAAAGTCACAGGGAAAAACAAAAGAGGTAGACCAAGAAAAACCAGGCAAGTCAAAAAAAGCAGCAACAGATAGAAACATCAAATGGAAAGACCTAAAAAAGCTAGCACAAGACAGAAAAACATGGAAAACTCAACAGTCCTACACCTTACAGTAGAAGCACTTGTGACTAAATAAATAAATAAATAAATAGTAAGATAACCGGAGGCAAAAAACAGCTCATTTATTGTTAATTAAAGAAGGCATTGGATTAACTCACCTCAACAATGCTTGCAACTTTTCATACTCGTCTTCCCAGGTCGAGAAAACCTCAAAGCACTGGGTCATAACTTTCTCGAACTCATCAAAAGCAATGTGCATGAGACGACGTGTACCCAACACTTTCAACAGCTGGGCTCCAAGATCTCGAGAAATCGCTTCGACCAGACGCAGACATCGTGTAATGGGATATTTGGTACTGCGAATTTTGCGTAGATGAGAAAATATCAATTGCACAGAGGCACGAATGCGTTCCAACTCAGTTGCGGCCAACAAGTCATTTATCGGAAAATCCTACACAAGAAAAAATTATCAAACATTAAGTTATAAATCGGTTTCAAATATTGTACCTTCATTAACGGATTGTAATCATTGACGGTCGCAAGTGCTTGCTTAAGTCCCGTGTCTGTATCGAATGAAACAGTGGCATGGAATCTTTTCCCATGCTTCAAGATATCGAGGGTAAGGGCAACTTCCATGCTTTCACGTTTCTCTTGAATACGATGAAGCGCACGTTCCAAGTTTAACCAGAAACTGATTTCTTGTAGGGCCGTACCCGACGAGGGATCTCTGTCCAGCTTAGTTACCTATAGACGTTATTAAAAAAATTGATTACGTTTTGCTGGAATAAGAAACGGACATACCTTTTGAATTTCCTTGATCCATCTGTTAACACCGTTTTGTAATTGATTCAGGAAAGTTGAATCGTCTACTTTATCACCAAAGTCTGCTACTTTGGATTTTCGGCATTCGTCTGCGCAACGTTTTATGACTCCTGCAACGACCGGATGTACAGGTAATGTTATTTCTGGGATGTCGATGTTCTGCTGCAGGTGTAGTAGACCCATTTCTAGTTCGGCTATGGTTTTTTCTACCGATGGGGCCATCTTATCACCATCTCTAGCAAATGAAAAACTAACATTAAATCAAATAAAAAATGCATAAGACAAAATAAGTTTCCAAAAACACTAATTTTTAAATATAAAAAAAACTTTTAATTTTAGAACCAACTAATTAATTTAAACTGTATGTAACAACAATATTTTAAAATAAATACACCGCATCGATTTACGTACTTTAATCACATTTATTAAATAAATTTAATTATCAAACAGTAAAATTATTCATACAAAATTAAACTTGTATAGATTTAAAATGTACCAATGAAAATTCGGGCTATTATCAGTTAAGAGTTAGGATACTAATAAGACTTTGACCTGAAATTATTATGTTACAAAAAATGTTGTTTTTTACCTGTCTGCTCGTCCTGATTCTTTTACGTAGGATTTGAAAAATGGTGCAACAGTTTTACTAATATACGAATGCAATATTTCGTATGGAGAACCGTCACTGAAGTTAATCAGCCGCACTTGGGCTGGTATACTTTTGTCAGCCTCGACTACCGTTCCACGTTTTACAACGACCAAACTGGTCATTTTGGAGCTAGTATAGTGAACTTCATTGGAAATGTAGTATGTGACCGGTTCTTTCTCCTCTTCTCCTTCCGGTGGTTGATCGCTTTCATCTTCTAAAAAGCAAATACGATTGTAATTTGCCATTTTCAGTTAAAATTTAATCTTACCTTTGGAAGTGCTTCTTTGGATATACAAAGTCGAGACTTGTGAGTCACTAATAAATTTGCGAATTGCCTCCTGTGAAGATTTATCTTCCAACGCAGCATTTAACGCAGGAGGATCCGTGTGTGCATCATCTTCCGGCAAATGAAGGGTCGCCGCCTTTCGAAGATAATTCGCGAACGCTGTAAATTCTACCACAGCCACATTTTGTGGTTCAGGACTGTTTTCAGTCCCTTCTAACGAATCGCCCATTTTTGGGACGTAAATGTACTTTTATAACATACAAATTATATTAAATTTTCTGTTGAACAAATTAACTGTACACCGTACAACTGACAGTTACTGTCACACTGACTTTTGACTTTAATAGCCAATGACATCATCGAATGCAATGGTGCCACACCTAGAACACTTCAAATTTAAATTTTCCCACATGAAATGTCATGTTGATGTTTTATAGGTTAGGTGTAATCAAACAAGTTGTTTAAAAAAGTTATTCTTGTAAGAAAAATACGAAATAGCTCCTTGATAGTGCAGAAGTTTTGTATTGTAAATAATTTTCTATTCTCATTCTAATCATGGAAGATACAATTTGTCCAAGATGCAAAACGACAAAATTTCAAAACCCATCGTTGAAAATGATGGTTAATGTGTGTGGACATGCATTATGTGAAAGTTGTGTAGATCTTTTATTTTTAAAAGGTAGCAGTGCTGTTATTTCACTGGAAGTTATATCAATAATAGTTTTTTTTTTGTAGGTTCCGGTGCGTGTCCTGATTGTCGTATTCCTTTACGAAGAAACAATTTTCGTGTACAACTTTTTGAAGATCCTGTAGTGGAAAAAGAAGTAGACATACGTAAACGTGTGCTGCGTGATTTTAACAAGAAAGAAGAAGATTTCTCTACATTAAGAGAGTTCAACGATTATTTAGAAGAAATTGAAACAATAATTTACAATCTGTCCAATAATATAGATATAATAAACACAAATAAGAAAATAGAAGACTACAAAAAATCCAATAAAGAACACATACTCAAAAATAAAATTAAAATCGGACGAGACGAGATTGAACTTGAAGAAATCTTGGAGTTTGAGAGACATCAAGAAGAATTAAGACGTAAAGAAATTAAGCACGAAGAAGTGGAAACCAAGAAAAAAAAACTGCGAGAAAAGGAGGCCTTGATCGATGAACTCATGTTTTCTAATGCTAATGCTAAAAATATTGTAGAAACTTTCGCACAAAACACGAAAGAAGTTAAAGAAATCGAAACTAAACCGTTAACCAGTAAAGTAACACAATTTTCAAGTGGTATATCTTTCGGAAGGCAATCGCAGTCCACATTTCTGCCAGTACCAACAGATGAAGGTCCCCAGTTTGTCTATAAAACTCCTGTTTTTGTCACGGATGGCCCTCGACCTCCTACAGAAGAAGAAGTAGTTACTGGAGGCTACACTGATCACGTTCGTGCCGAAACCGAGCAGGAAAAGGCTGGAGGATTTAAATCTAAAATCGCTTGTATGCGCGCATTGCAAGATGCATTAAGTGGTCTTTATCACATTAAGAAACCTGTTGTTTAAGTTTTTTTAGTGTTATGTTTAAGACTATTTATTTATTTGTGTTATTAAGGACGCTTATGTATTTTTTTGTTCTAATAATTCAGTGAAAAGCATTTTGTATCGTTATAAAAACACATCTAGTTCGGTAAGTGTGATAAACTAGCTAATATTAAATGATCTGTAAATATTTTCCAATTCTTGTGAATAAAATATAAGCCACGGAACACTGATTTTAATTTTTCAACACAGTTCAATTGGGGTTTTTCATAAAGCAAACGAGTTTTCGTTAACTTTTATTTATTTTTTAAATGATTAATTTCATTAGTCATTCAGAACACATCATCTACAATAAATTATATTTATGCAAAAAACACTTAAATAATGTTACAGATAGCACCAGATAAGGTATCCAACCACTAAATTTTAATCAGTAACTGCTAATAACGACTTTCAATAAAGTATCTCTAATATTTTGCGTCTGCAAATAAATACTATTTAATTTTATAAAAAAAAGAACAATGCTATAACAGTGTACATACTTCATACTTCACTGATGCAAATAGAAACGTTAAAGATGTGTCGTGGAAATATTTTAAGCGTATTTTTCTTACTGCTATTAAGACATGTCAATCGTGTGGTTCAAATTTATTTTCTATATATCTTACTTCAATTTTCGTGTTTATAAACATATTTTTTGCTACTAAAAATAATTTATATTTCCTTAATGATCTTAAATCCTATACAGTATTATTAACATTTTTAAACACAATCCACAATCTTTTTACTAGCGCTGGACCAACTGTTTTTAAAAATTACTCAAATGAATTTAACAAAATTAAATTTTCAGAACTGTACCACAATGCTTTTTCTCAAATAAATAAAAAAAACTAAGCAAGAACAATTAACAGCAACCACTTAAACCGGGCCACTATGAGGATGTTTTAATATAAGAGACACAAATCCGGTTAAATTAGTAACAGCTCAATTTTTTAGCGATATTCAGCTGTTCAAATAAAAACAAAATTAAGCAAGAAATAAAATTTCGCAATTTTTTCATTAATTTGAAATCTTAGTTTTTAAAACATCTGAAAATCTTGTACCAAGCTAGATCCCAAGTGTCCCATAGTAAATGGTGCACCCTGTACATTTAACTAAAAAACAAAAGTTTATCACATGGCCTGCTGTTCGTAAAGAGATCGTGAAAGGTGTTCATAACTTTAGTGTTAACAGTCTGAGATGTTAATGGTAAATACATGTATCTTTACGTGAGTTATATAACTATTAAACTATGTAAAGAACTAGTAAAGTCTGCTTTTATTAACATCCAGTATTTATAAACGACAAAATAATAGGCAAAATACATTTAGTTGCCTGTTCGTGAATACGAAATGTCAGGTATCAGAGATATACGATACATTAAAACATATATGTGGGGTCACCGAATAATAGTACTTAACATTACAATATTACACTAACATTTAGAGTATTAGTATTATTGTTATAAAGCGATAATACACTTATACAATCTTATATTTAATTTTTAATTGACAAATAGAATATTCTAGTACCATAAACAAGGGAAGCTTTAAATAAGCTTTCCTGGCAGTGTACTAATTGGATAATAGCGTAACTCCTTCAAAAATAAAGTTTTAAAATGCTAACTACAATATCGGTATTGTCGGCAGTCCTTCTTAATTAATATTTCGATCATGAAAACTTTACTTCTGAAGCAATTACCACACAAAATTCAATAGCTTAGTTGTACTTGGTTCGATATAATCGCAACTTAAATTGGCAGAGATCTAAATACACAAACGAAAATGTTTTATCTAGATTTTCTAAAATGCAGCGCAGTTATTAATAATACAATCAGTATGCAACAATGCTATATTTACTTATATTATAGTTTTACAGTTATCCAATTACTAAAAAAATGCTATTAAAACACGGCAGATTGCCTAAATCAGTGATTTCTACTTTAACTGTTTCAAAACTTTGACGGGTTACTTATTCTCAGTCACCTCCCCCCCCCCACCTTTATGATAAGTGTTGCCAACTATTGTAGTAACAACCCCGCTAAATTGACCACACTGTCAGTGATTATTGGACTTCAGCAAATTCCTGGTAGCCCGTGAGCTAACGGATGGACATACTGCCCTAAGCTAAGGGGTTAACGATTTTTATTACAAATTAAATGTTTATGATACAATTGCTACCACCAAAACTCTAAAAAAAGACATTATTTAACCCCCAGCTCACAACATGCCGATATACACATGTAACCACCCAATTTGCTGAATGTACGAATTTGCAAACAGTATATTTTCATTTACATGATAGTTAACTCTTATCAGCCTACGGAGGTAGAATAAAACTCCTACACATCATTTTTAATCAAAGGTCAAGAGGTTTCGACATCTGAATTCATTTGTCCTAACCTGATTTTCATCTGTTACAGCAAAAGCGGCCTTAGAAATATGAACTTTACTTCACTTGTCCATATGCAGATTTTTTTTGAAAACATTACTGGACAATAAAAAATTGGCACACAAAGGAACTATGAATATTAAAATAATAGTCAAAAGTTGTTTTGAGTGGTTTTTAAATAAATCCTTGGTGTCAAAAGCACTTAATGTAAACAAGAATATACGTCTGACATACATTTGCTATAAATAGTAATCAGTTTATTAATTGTAACGAAACTGTTCTCAATTAATCATCCAAATAATTTGACATTAGATAATGCCGGTGACATAAACAGTCAAAATAAACGAATCATAACACTTAAAGGCAGCACCACAATTTTAAGACACCGTTTTAAACTTTAATTGAATTAGAAATTAACATTCGTCATTCTTTATTAAGTAGCATACGATGTATGATTAATAACGCTTTAATTAAATCTATGCCGAAATAAATAAATGTACATGTATATGTTGAATATGTTTATCAAAAAGATTAAAAAAATACGCACTCTGCTTAAGTATGTACATACTCTCCTGTAAGACAAGGAAGCATTAAAATATAATCCATAAAAAAATATAGTTGGTGTTCGCTCACTCTAAAATGTTTCAGTTATTTACAAATAATAATTTTATATTTTTGATGTAGAATTCCAATGATTATAAAAACTAGCTAATAAGCGATTAAAAGTTTGGTATTTAGACAATCTTAAAATTTATGTACAATTTCATACCTTTAAAAAAATGAAAAATAAATGGTGCACTCTGATAAAGCTGTAATGGTCTTGTTTAAACATTAAAATTATTATTCACAAGGCCTACCACAATAATAAAAACTATAAGATATTCAAGGGGTAAATAACTACAGTAACTATCACTAGATACCAAGACCTAAGACTGTAATGTATCGAAGTATATGAAAATTAGACTACAGGTATCGATATCAGGGAACGAAACAACGATTTTTCCCACTTTTTGCATTTTTCTGCTCCACCTAGTTAACTTTCAAGTGAAATTTAAAATCATATAAGCTGCCATATCTAGTTACTTTTATGTCAAATATTTCTAGTTACTTTTATGTCAATATTTCTAGTTACTTTTATGTCAAATATTTCAAAACCATTAAAGCTCTATCAACTAACACCCTACATGTATTTTAAAATATAATATAAAAAGATTAAATGTAAAAGAAATATCCCAATATTAATTTAAAAATATACGCGTGCCGTGTAAAAAATTATTATTGCCCCGTGTTTCTGAGAACTTAAAATTAGATATGTTTTGATGGTGATGTTGAAAAAAATGGCCGATTTTTAGAAATAAATTAAAGAACGCAACACTTCTTCTTGTTCTTTTTATTGTAATTTTGTTTAAGGGGTGGTCTTTCGGAAAGTTGAAACTTACGAACGACCCTAACAAGTTCATAAAATGCATTATCTACGTTCATCCTCATTTTCGCACTACATTCAATGTAAGGTATTTTCAACTGGCGCGCCAAAGCCTGAGCTTCCTCCTGCCACACAACTCTTTGGTGTTCCAAGTCCACCTTTAATTTACATACGTAAAACTATGGTAATTGAAAACAAAACAATTACATTACCTTGTTGCCGACCATGAGCATTGGAAATTCGTCGCGATCTTTAACTCTTAAAATCTGTTTGTGGAACTTGTAGATTTCTTCGAAACTAGAACGCTCGGTCACTGAAAATACTAAAAGAAAACCTTCACCCGATCGCATATATTGTTCCCTCATTGCACTGAACTCTTCTTGGCCGGCGGTATCCAAAACTACAGACAATACACAGAATATAAGCACACATTTTAACAAAGCACTAATAAACAAAATAATAACTTAAAAGATCACTAAATTGGAGCATTCTATATTATATATTATTAAAATTTATTCATTTGCAACATCTAGCAACGTAATAAAATAGTTTTTCATGATTCATTCAACATATTACAGTTTAATCTTGTCAAATTAAAACTATTCCCTCGTTTTTATAATCACAATATAATTAACAATCCCGTTAACTTAGTTTGCCCTATAAATTGATGCGTTAGTATACCCCTTTTAATGAGTATTACAACAGTTGAAGGTTTCACGTTTATTATTATCAAGCCTGAACTTTATTAGAACAAAAACAAACCATAAATAACTTGATAGGAAATATTATCAAGACCATGTAATAAATTGTAGACAATAAAAGATAGTATCAAATATACTTATCTTGCACAAAACCCAAACCCTATAGTATAAAAACAATGGTAACTAGTTAAAAATATTTAAAAATCAATATTTAGTTTAGATCGAAACGAACACGGATGTTGTTGAATGGCATTTATCACAATTCATATCTCTTATTATAACTAATCTAATACAAAATAATACTTTAAAAATCACTTTACTCACTGTCTAATTTTGCTGGTATTTCGTCGATTACACATTGCTTAATATATGAATCTTCGATTGTAGGATCGTAATCGGTAACAAAATAACTCTGAAATTAAATCGAAAAACCAATATTAGTCTTTGATTTTTGTATAAGAGGTTGGTTTAAAAACTAACAACTGTGTAGGTTTAGACAAGGTTGTTAGTTTTCACTCCTTATAAAGACAGGCACCTAATGGGTTGGTTGGTTTACATATGGTATTAAAAAAATTGATAACACTCACAATAGCGTGTGATATGATCTAATTCAACTGCAAATATAAAGAAAAGATGAAAAATACCTGTATAAATTGCAAAGTAATAGCTGATTTTCCAACACCACCTCCACCCACAATAACTAATTTATAGGTTTGAGAATAACTTTGTCTATCATTTAGCTTTGACATTATAATTAAATTAAAAGAAAACTAAATTTTGACCTGATTCAGCGGCGGTTAAAAATAGTTAAAATAAATTTAGAACGATCTAAACTTGAAAAGTTACGCCTACTGACTAATACAGCCATGAGATAAACTAGAGTGAAGTTCTCACAAATCACACCGTATGAAAATTCAAGGACGTTTCTCATTTATGCAAAATTTCCCACTGGCTATAATATTGAATTAAATTATGTTGAAAGCAGCAACAAGTGATGAGCTAACCCGCGCAAACATTTTGAATATGCAACTTTTAAATTTATTTGCAATTTCACATCGAAAAAAGTTTCAGAACTGCTTTTTTATTTATCTTATTTTATAATAATTGTTCAAGAATTAATTTTTTTTTACTCAATCTATGATATTCAATATACATGAACAGTTTTTGATTTTCATTTGTTCCCAAGCGCAGCAATATTATTTACTTACGTATAGTCAACTGCAAGCTGTTATTAACATTCATTTGTTTTAATTTTGCCATCACGTCTTAGTATAACCATGTTTTATCAAAACTGCCTGTATATTTAGTCATTGCTTCTAAGATTTAAGTCGTCTTTAACTTAATAATTAAGAAATCTTCTCAATTTTCATAATCTTCTACCACGCACAAAATTGAAAATCTGCTAATTTTATGTACGCTTGAATGCATACATTTGTCTTCTAAAATGAGGCCAAGCTATATAGATTGCTCCAAAATATAGAAACTTACTTACAATCATATAATTTTAATTCTGCAGTTAATTGTCCGTATTAAATGAATCAAATTTTATTATTTACCATTAAAATTCCGTCACCATGTTATTCATTTGTCTTTTTTATAAACACTTACACAAAAACATAATAAATTTTAATATTTTATTAGTGTATGTTCTACAATAAACTGATTCACAGTATGAAATGTATAAATAGAAATTGCAAGCTCAAACGAGCTTTCACAAAAAAAAAACAACTTAAAAGCACTTTGTTAAATAAATCACTATTAATATCACATCCTAATGTAACGACAGCATAAATTTTAATACAGCTAGATAACAAATAGTCACTGCTTACAAGATAGCTAGACATGGCTTAAATATCGACTCTAAGCTAATTTAGAAGAGCAACATCGGGTATTACAGAAAAGGTGCATTTAGAAGCAAAAAAATTGGATGATAGTTTTGCATTACGTTGATTTCCTAATAACAACACATCAATAATACAAAATTTTTCAGCAAAACAATTGAACGTCCAGAATCACAATAATAATTTGTTTTAACTTCTTTGAAATCATTTAGGCATGTAAAAAATAAAACGACAGTCATTCCATTGTTTTTTGCCTCTAAGTGTATATAAAACAAAACACAGTCAACCTTTTTAATATTTAGGGTTCACTTGCAACAAACGCTATAAAGAAAAATCACAGCAAAAATTTAAAATTAGCAGATTCACTGAAATAATCTGATTTTTGGTACAACACTTATTAACTAAGTCTGTTGCCGCTACAGTGTAACTGAAACAAATGAACCCCGATTTAGTAACAAGGAACCAGCAACCAGTTGCAGATGTTTATATAATTTTTTAACCCACACATTCGAATTTTCAATAGCTCATACACTAAAATAACTATGACTTCAAATTTTTGTGACAACACTGTACTAAAAAAAATTGAAGATTTTATTTAAAAAATAAACACAATTAGTCTAAATATCGACAGTTAGTTAAATCTAAAAAGAATGAGATTTCATTTCAAGTATAAACATTGCTTGATGTTTGAAAAAAAAAAACTACCTGCAACTAGCTGGTTTTTGCTCAACATACTCGTACAAAAACTAATATTACTGGAATATCTATTGGTATTTCTATTATCACATACCAACAGCCTTTGATGTATAAAAAAAAGACCCAAACAAAACACATCAACATAAAAAAAAAATCCCTTTTATGCAAACCTGCAACATCAAAAGCACTCGATCAACGGTAACTTTTTTTTATCAATTAGTACATAAAAATAATTTATATGGTATACTACTATATGCATGTAAATTTCACAGTGAAAACCAATATTAAATATGTGTATTATGTGAAGTACTATAATTTGCGATGCATTTATTCAACTAATGGAAGTAAGGGTGTAATTTCTTCAAAGGTAGTGATCGGCTCCCTCCAGAAAACAAATTGGGAATAATCATTTGCTGCCTCTAGAAGTGGAGGAAACAGTTGATCGACTATGTAGCTCATATTAGAGTAACTGCAACAAAAAACAAACTTTTAAAATATACAGTACAAAACAATTCAGAACAATCACCATGTTGCCAAAGATATCCCAAAAAAAGTCAAAACCTTAACTGGTATTCAATAATTAATACTAATATTTGACAGAAAAAGTTAAATGTAATTTTGGCACTCAAAAAAAAAAAAAAAAACACTTTACAAGGAGGACCAAATTCGAATGTTTTACGGGGTATCTCGGTTACCATAATGGTTAGCAAAAATCTGATATTGGTCTCTTGGGTTATTTTTTTAAGATAAACATGCCTATATTATCAGATTTTTTATATCACTCTTGATTTTGGCATTACAGACGAACAATGTGGAAAATTGGGATAAGCAATAAGGAATACTGGATTGGAATATGTTAATTTTTCGCATTATAACATTAACAATCTCGATATATAATTTTTCTTTACAAAATACAAGTTGAACGCATTAACAATGAAAGAGCTGCTAAAAACACTATAATATTGCAAGTTTAATAGTGACACAAGGATTTTGCACATTTTTTAAATTATACTGAATACCAGTCGTACTATTTACGTTAAAATTTCAAAAATAACAAAGATTTGGCCACTAACTTCAAACTTTTTTCAGCTAACCATATAATAAAGCAGAAATCATTATACGGCATGTTGAAATTAGTAAAATAACAAAACCATGCAATGATTTATTAGAAAAAAGCTGCATTCAACTTAAAATATGATTCGAAATTGTTTAGTAAAATGCTATAAAACAAATGCACGAAATAAACCAATCAACAATAACATTTTTCGAATCGCACAGAAGGCAACAAAATTAACATTAAATACACACATGCAAAAATGATAGAACGGTTAAACGCTGTTATGGAAACACATACTATTTAATGTGAGATAATTTTTTTAGTCACTGATAAACCCAAAGCGAAGAGAACTTGCAATTCAAAGTACAATCTTACCATTGAAAAAACAACACGATCCTCGGTAAGTGCAGAGATTATTTCAACAATTCAGGACAGGAAAAAGACAGCGGAAAAAATATACTACCTATTTTGTACTTATTAATAATATGACTTCTAATACTGATTAAAGAAAAACAACATATGCATAATACCGCAAAACTTTAGCACATACGAAATAATTGACAACAAATTTGGTGGCAATTATGACTAGAAAAAATTTTTAAGAGAGTTTTACAACTGTCGAGGCACTTGGAGATTAAAAAATTTAATTCAAAAACGCATGCATATGGTCAATAATTAGATACGTCGTAGCATTGAGCTAACTGTAACGGTATGCCACCTATTAAGGAACAAAAAATCTTTGAATTCCTTTAAACTTATAAATTAATGTCAACACTTAACAAAAATAAACGTAACACCACATACAATTCAGTACTAGAAATTTCGTTTCTATATCTGTATACTGTACACTAGTACAACAGTATCGTTATTTTCTAATACTGTCCCTATAATTAAACAAACATTTGACTAATAACCTTAATAAAATAAATGCTCTGAAAAAATTTCCTACTTATTGAAATACCCTACGAATTTGAACTGTATACGAGTAAAATTAAAATTTACACTAATAAATCACAGTACTACTTGAAATTATTGTAATATAGCAACCGGTTCTAAATCTTCTTCAGATTCAGTATCGGAGGCGTATTTGTCATAATAATAAGCTTTATGTTTAAGGGGAGGGAAAACGTCATTGACTACCAGTGACTGCCCAGAGTAACTGCAAAACGAAACAAACTACTTAGCTAGAGCAGAACCAAGATATTTTAAATAAAATTGTGTGTTTTGGAAATGCTGCGATTTCTTTTACGAGTAGAAAAATAAGATACTTTTGATAATAAAAGACATGCTAAATGTGCTAGGTGTAGCATCTACGACTGCAGCTCAAATAATTCAGATACAACATACAAAAAATTAGCTCATTACGTTGTAAAAAAAAACATGGTAATATGATCATTTTTTATTTTTACTTTAACTGTTTATTGATATAAAATTGGAAAAAAAGAGGCAATTGCATACCTGTAATGTAAAATTAATATTTTATATGTATGTAAATAAGGTTAACGTTTTATTCAAACTATTTAAATATTTTTTACACCTGTCAACATTTGAGAATTATTTAAAATTGCAGTTTTATATGAAACACCCTGTATATGCAAGAAAATAACAACTACTAACAACTGCGATATAGAAATAGACAAAACTATAGTACAACTACCTGATTCTTTGGAAACAAAACAACACTAATTGTTTTACTATTAAACAAGGAAGTTTAAAAAAGAATTATTGCAAAATATTTAAAGGGTTGAAAGATCTTTTTAAATGAGTTATTAGTTTAAACATACGAGGTGTGGACAAAAAGTGTACGCTTTTAAAACAAAATTGTTCTTTTGCGATTTTCTTAAAAATTTTGTTATGTAAGGGTATAAAAGTTTTAGTGCGATGAAAAGAAAAAGAAAATGTCTTTCAAACCGTATAAAAAAAATATGTATGGTGCCATTTAAAAAAAACAAATATGGTGCCGTAACTCCTAAAAAAACAAAAGAAAACAAAAATTTGACATGACAATATTTTGGGACATACTATATCAAACAACTTTTATTTGAAACTTTTTTTGATAATTCTTTCCAATAACAAAATAAGTGGGGGTGTCATAAGTGATACCTCACCCTGTATATACACTGTGCACGAACTTTTTGTGCACACCTCGTATATACATACATTCTATTGTTTTAAGGATATTCGACAAATACTGAAAAATAGAATTTTATAATCGAATAACTTAAAAACAATTGTTATGTGTAAGTAAAATGTGATAAGATATTTATAAAACGACTACTCTAAATAATTCGCAATACATTTTAAATTTCTACCTCAAATCACAGATCTGGAGATTGTAACTCTGCCCTCTACACCCAACTGTCACCTTTTTTAAACACGATTATTTTTGACAAAAAGAAATTAAAAATCTGCTTTAGTTTTTGCAAAATTTTTAATGTACCTTATTTGTCATGAAGTATATTTTATTTTAATACAAAATGTGCGACTAACCTGGATTGGAAAGTTTGCGTAAGTTCATGTTTCAATTCGCCTTTAGGATTTATGGTAAAAATTCTAACTATAGGAATGCCAACTGCTCGATATGCCCAAACATCCTGAAAAAAATCCATTTCGTTAAATTTTATCTTGAATTAATGTGGCCAATATAAAATTGTTTTCTATACACTTCAACTTACATTTATTTTATTTCCATATCCAGCATAAAACGGATTAGAATCGGACGGGAACAACGCCCTAATATCGGACATACAAGAGATTTTAAACTGTTCAGGTTTTTTCTCTATCACTTCCCTGCAACGAACGAAAAATTAATACACACGAAAGTACAGTATTTCGGGCATAAATACCTATGGAAAGCAGTCAGCAAGGACGTAGGATTTAAGAGCAACGGCCCGTCGGGCATATTTAAATCGCCCTGTTTGATCGACTTCAAATATTCACGGGTAATACGAGCCTGACCTATAGCCCTAGCACTGAGATACAACAGCTTGTAACCGTTGTCTTTTATTTTATTGAATAATTGCGCTACACCCGATTGCGCCCAATCTTTACCGACAATGGGTAAGATGTGGCCCAATACGTCAGACCTAAAAAAACAAAAAATTAATAACTTTTTTATATACATTACTTCAGGTGTTTATACAATCAACTTAACTAGAAAATTTAATTTTTTACTTCCAACAAGTTGGCTATGAATTTTTTATAACATCTGAACATAGTAAAAACAAAAGCTTACTTTGTTATGGTACCATCAATGTTAATGAATTTTTTAAAACATTTGAACATAGTAAAAACAAAAGCTTACTTTGTTATAGTACCATCAATGTTAATGAATTTTTTAAAACATTTGAACATAGTAAAAACAAAAGCTTACTTTGTTATGGTACCATCAATGTCAGATATCACAATTTTATCATCCCATTTCCACTTATATAAATGGCATTTGCACCTAGTCGTACCCTGATAAGCTGTCGTCACACTAAACTCAACTTCATTCGTTCCATCGCGTAAATTCAGACGTTTCTGAAACACGAACCGTCAATATTATCAACATTAAAACAAGGAAAAAGGGCCACTTACAATTTCTTCCGTACTAAGCCTCAACGTTTTACGATATTTATCTGATTTATCAGACTTTGGTGACATGGGAGGTTCTTGAATAATTTTTTCATCGACCGTATTCAACGAGCTTTCCTTTCCGTGTTCGCTGCCGGAGCTCTGCGAAGCGGAATACCCATCTTCCGGTACTGAAGAGTTCAGAAAAAGTTAATTTAGTTTCAAGTCATTCCACTGTTAGGTGTGGCACTGTTAAGCTAGTTATTTGTGTGTGATGAAAGTGTTTTGGCACATACCTGTCATTTCGGTTTTAATATTTTGGGGCTCCTCTGCAACGATACCCATTTCGACGGTGGCCTCTTTAGTTTCTTCAGTCTTGGCGATTCCGGCTACTTCCGGTGTCGGAGTTGTTTCACGGGAATTCGTCCGTCTTCTCCAGCCCCACCACGAGTAGCGGGTTTCTTGCTTAATACGTTTTTCCGTGAGGCCGGAGCTGCTCATGTGCAATCCGCAAAGCTGCTCAACTGTCGACTGCAAACAATGATTTAGTATCGAGGCTATTTTAAATTTTGCCAGTACAAACCTCTGGAAGGGGCCGTTGGTATATCATTAAACTGGCGACGATCGGCGAGGCCACTTTCCAGTTGTAGTACTTGTCGCGGATACGGACGACGAGTTTCGGCGACTCGAGGATCGTCGGATTGTTGCATAAGTCGGAGAATGCCACGACGTTCCTGATAAAGCCGTCTTCTGTGGGTTCCGGGTCCCATCCGCACAACGAGAGAGAAATGTCATACACGAAACTCTGAGTCCTACACAAAAAAAATGTAAATACTGAAATGTGTTCAAGAAGACTATAAATAAAAGTTGTTTCTCATTAGGAAAAAACGAAAAATTGTTTTTATTTCAATTAATCCACGTTACATTACATTAATTACAGGGTTAACTTTATAAGGCCCTATTGCACAAACCAGCAGTTAGTGTTAACATACATGTTAAACCCTAAAACTAGGCAATATCAGCACCTACAACGTTGATATTTTGCCGTGTTTTAGGGTTAACATGTATGTTAACATCAAGGCCCAATTGCATAAAGCAACAGTTAGTGTTAACCCTAAAACATGTTAACATGTATTTTTACACCAACTGTTGCTTTGTGCTATTGGGCCTTAAGTGTTAATTAACATACATGTTAACCCCTAAAACTAGGCAATAAAAGCGCCAACGTGCTGTTGTTTGCCTAGTTTTAGGAATAACACGTATGTTAACACGCATGTTGCTTAATACTATAGGTCCTTGGTATTATGTATAAAATAATTGTATACAAAAAAATCACAAAGATTAATATTAATTGTAGATGTGTATGAGAAATTTAAAACTTACGCCTTATTGTGTTCATCGAAGTCAGAATCAATGGATTTGCAGCCCTCGGCGCTGTTCGGACTCTGCGTCAAGGATGGACCATTGCCTGATTCACAATCCATGTCGGGATCTGAACGTAATATGACAATAACACCGATTACAATATATGAAGAGGAAACAAGCGCCAGGTTCATATGCAGTGAAACAATGACGGCACAATAAGCAAAATAAAAGAGGTTCTGGTACAAAAAAAAAAAACCAAAGTGTGACAGCTACATACCTCTGGTCTTTTTGGCAGTCGTTTTGTTGAAGTAGAGATCGGCGACTTCGGGATCGACGGCACCGGAACTTAGATCGGCAAGGTAGATGCCTTCGTTATTACTGTTATGTCTTTGTTGTTTCATGAAGGAGAAGACGCTGCTAAGCATGGAATTGTGTTGAGCTTGATCGACGGTTTGGGAGAGAGAATTATCGTTGGTTGGGGACGTGATTTGCGAGTTGGAACGGGGAAATTCGCCCCAGGCCCAGCTCTGAACTTGACCGATTACTTTGTCATCGTCTACACAAAAAAATTTACATTTGTAGATTTTTCTTGAAGTACCTACTTCAATTTAACTTGATGTTGGAAAATAATGTTTAAAATATCAGTGTTTGAATAATCTTGATTTTTCATTTTCATGGATACTTCAGATAAACGCGATAAAACTGGTTGAAAGTTATTAATATTGGCATTTGTTGTCATTTCCAAGGCTTACTATTTAAAATTGTTACAATTTTCTCTTAACTTTATCAAAAATTCTTAATAACTCGAAATTTATTACAGATAGGTATAGGAAATGCTAATACAGATTGATGCAGAATTTAATTTTGCATTAGAAAACGAAAAAAAAAATTGGGCATTGTATTTGAAAAAAACGAGTTTGTGGTCTGAAGTTGCATTAAAAGAAAATTACATTTTGGACATCCTGTAAGTAATGCATCCACTATCTATTGCAAAAATTCCAGTATGAGCTCTAAGGTTTTTTCTATGCATAGTCTTAATTTGAGCGTTTTCGCTTCAAAAATGGCGGCGGTAAATAATATAAGGCATCACGAAAAAAATCAAAAAAGTCCAAAAATCTAAAAAACGACTGCACTTGGGTATAGAGAATGCTATCAAAAGTCCCTCTAAAATAACGTGTTTAATCCAAAAATGCAATAAAAAATAGACCATTGTATTTGAAATAAGAAAGTAGATGTCAACTTCCGGTATTTCCAGAAGTGTCGCCATCTTGAAAATATTTTCATTAAATAGATCATATACCATTATGGTCATAACCAAAATTTCAGATCATTACCCATTTTCGTCCTTCATGTATTTCTAATGCACGGTCCCTATCAATCACCCTGTATATTTTTTTAATTTGCAATATTAAACCTCATGTTAATATTATAAAATAATATTATGGGGCACTTGAGAAATGGCACATTAGGAGGTACGACAAGTAAAAAAGTTGAGAACCACTGAATACACCAAACATTTAAATAGATTATACTTAAAGTAATTTTTAGTTATTAGAAAGTCTTGGTATTAAAATTAAATTTAGATTGAATCCTACCTTTGCGATTTTTGACTTCAAACTCAGTATCAGACAAAACAGCTTCAACATTAACCGGAGAATTTGGTCGAGAATCATTTGGACCTGTCGTCAATTCCGTATCACTGAAGAAATGAAACTCTGGATCCAAAACTTTTCTTGTACTACTTGTCGTCATAACGTCGCCCTCAGATTTTCTGCAAATTAAGAAAAAATTCGTCAAGCTACTGTGGACAAGTCAGTCAAAAGTCGTGCTTACGTTATTTCTTTAAGATCAGCCTCCGAGCTTTCTAGTGAGCTATGATCTGTCGGCGAATCTGCTAATTTACTATTACTAATAGATTCCGGTAAATCTGTGACTTCTTCTCTAGGGGGTTCTGTAACAGTCGCGGTTTTGCGCTGATAGCTTTTCTTTTTCATCAACGATCTCTTCCGTCTCTTTTTCTTTCCCGTGGATTTGCTCTCGCTGATGGGTTCGTCTGGTTTAACGGGAGTTGTCGGACTGTCTTTGGGGATCGCCTCGATGTTTGAAGTCGAAGCCGATTTTTCCATTTCCAAACTGTCCATCTTGAAAATCGTCTCGGACATGCTGTTGTCTTTGCTCAATTCGTCGTTACTGATTTTTGAGGTGTTCGATTGGAGGGACAATGTTAGGTCCTCCGTGGAATTTTCCCTCAAGTCTATGTTGCCGAGACCGATCTGTCGTTTCAAAAAATCACGTTCCCTAGCTTTTGTCGTGGGATCATCGTCAGTAAATCTACGCTTTGTGTAATCATTTACTTGATTTTCATAAACTGGTGTTACCAATTCTCCTATGCTATTGCGACGACGGGTCTGTAAAGAAATTTTTTCATATACATACACTGACATATACAGGGTGTCGCACAAATATGAAGCTCAAATTGTGCCCTAGCTCATCTTAAGAGATATGAAGTTGATTAATTTGGGGCAAACTTGCAAAATTTGATGGTGAATTTAAAACGGAAAAAAAACCTAGTCGTTTAGTTACAAAAATATTTGGAAAAAAAATTTGCTTTTTTTACTTAATTTCCTTTATTTTTAGAAATATTGAAAAACTAAAAAACCTTCATGAACCAAGTTTTTATTTTCTATACAATGATGTAATTGGATTTTGTGTCGGACGTTTCATCCATTTCAGACCACCATCAACTTTTTTATTTCTCACAACCAAGATCCCCACGTTGGGCGTCAAATTGGGACACCCTATATGCACCACAGAACATACCTTATATACTAATACAAATAAAAAAGATTAACTTATAGTTTTAAATGTACCTGTGCATTATATAATTCTTCAAATTGCGACACAGGAATGGGCGACGTCGCAAGATGTTCTGGTATTTCTTCATTGTCAGAATCTTGAAGTTCTTCAACAAAAAATGCTTCTCCACTCTCCCCAAGTTTCATGTGAATATCTTGTGGTTCGCCATTTATTTCTATATCAACCTGTAAGCAAAAACATAATGGTTTTGGTGCCATTGATTTTTTGACTTAATTCATAAGATTTTTATTAACAATTCCAACACTCATAAATTTTTATGTATTAAAGAAAATTTACTATCATCCATATTACATTGGTTTGTTTATAAATAAATAAACACAAGTAAGCTTTAATTCATTTCACTTTTTAAAAACTTGTGGAATGATGATCTGCAATTCTGTTGTTTAATGTTTCATTAAATGTTACTCCTATAATTTAATTTTTATCTCATTTTGAACTCCAATATTTTGTCTCCAAACTAAGCACTTTTTTTAAAATTTAAAATTGCTGAATGATCTGCTGATCTGTATACCATTTTCACTTAACTATTTAAATTTTAATTTATCTTATTTTAATCTCTAGAATTTCATCTCCCAATGAATCAGCATCAGTTTATTTTTTAGAAATTCCCACGAAGATGTAAGCATCAACTTTATTTATGATATAATCACGGTAAAAAATCTTTTAACACAGCATAAAACCAAGTAACTAATAAAAGTTTTCCAGGAAGGAAAGATCAACGGATACAGCGATTAAATTTTAAAACAAAAGAATCTTAAATATAAAATTTTTCTACACTAAAGATAGAAGGATGAAGATACAGTTCAAATCTGTAAGACTAATTTTAAAAACATACACTCATTCCAATAATTATTTAATATTTTTACACTCAAGTTTCTAGGTATGAAATTTGCAAACCTAGATGCAGGTGTGGTATAACGCAATATTAAATTGACACCTTCATTTTTATTGCACAGTTTATTAGCTGATTTTTATAGCTGCTTTTAAATTATACACACATAATAGTACACATTTCTTAGGGAACAGTTAAGAAAAAATTAATTAAATTTTGCAATACCTCTTTTTATAACAAAATGAATGCATTAGAACTCGTTTCGTCCGAAAGAAACATTCATTTATTAATGACATTTAAACTCAACATTGTTTATTTAAAATAGCAAACGGTATTTTTTAATTTCATTTATTCCAGTCTACAATTTTGACGTTTTTAATCTATAGAGCCCAAATTTGAAACTATACATAAACACTTGAATTATTTGAGTGATTTATTTACGTAATATAAATAAATTTAATTAAAAATAACATCTCTTTTTTTATTGATTAATCGTTTTTAGAAATGCTACACCACTTTCGAGACTCTAGTCTCATCATCAGCTCAATAAAAATAGGATTGCTTCTGACGAAGAACCGACAGTCTCTAAACTGGTCTAGCATTATAATTTCTCAAAAATATTGTTTGTTTTAATTATGCGAAACATTCAAGTTAATAATTTTCTAAATAAAGTCGGCTACAGGAACATTATATGACTTTTTTCAGATAACAAACATTACATTTTATCAGGTTGTTACATCCTGATTTACTTTAAAAAATAAAAGTACACACAAAGTACTTCGCGCAAATTAGCCATCAAATAGTTCTGAACACACAAGATAATAAGAAAATGCATAGATAAAGCCTAGACATACTTCTACAAACAAAACAATTATAGCCATGAAATGATTAATCAAAAGCAAATAAAGTATGTGGTATGATCAATTAATATGCTCTCTTTATTCTTGTCACATCCAGGATTAATCTAAGTACAAATGAATCATTGGCAAACTAAGTTCATTCAACTTTAACAATAACATTTTATATAATGTATACTATAATAACAAAGGTTTATCACGCAGCGAAAGAATGGACTAGTTTTAGCACAAAACCTTTTTGTACAAGGTTAATACATCTACAATTAATTAAACATGAAAATTAGTATTCAAATTTCAAGGCAGTACCCACTATAATAATTAAAACAGATCTTTTACACGAGTATTAAAAGCATGGTACTGCAATGCCCTTCACAAACATTGGAAAATCTCAACTACAAATATAACTAACAATATTAGCCATTCTACCGGATCAAAACATAAAGATTCAAATAAGTAACAATAAAAACAAATAAAATTAAGCTATTTGCACAATTTCCTTAGTAACTAATGTAAAAAATCAAGGTTTTTTGATCAGTCTAACAAAAAAAAAACACATTTAAAACACCAAGTCATGATTTTGTTACATGTAGATTTAGTTTGCAACATGATACTTGAAATTTCGAGTGTTTGATAAGTAATATTTAAATAAAAACCGACTTTATCTACTGAAGGTTAATGCTATACATATTTACAAAAGCATGCACATTTTGTTAGTGCTAAAATTATTCTGGTATTTTATCATAAAATAAAGAGTATTATTTGATAAATTTTTAAATTATTAAGTGATTCATTTTTAATATAAACAAACACATACAAGTTTAATTGTTTAATTATTTACTTAACTCATTTATTGATATGAATAAGTTTTAAATTATCTGTAACATTTCTTGAAATAATAAAATCTGCACAAAATACTGTATACAAAAAGAATAGTAGGGTAGAAAAATATAATAAGAATATGAACTTCTTTTATGAATTTAATAGCAGGAAAAAAAGAAAGCCCATATCTATTTATAAAAGCAGAAACAACGCAAATTGTATACTGACACCATTATTAGCAAGTGTGACCCGATTAAACCTGTCTGTGCATATTTTTATTGTGCGTATTTCTATAACTTTATGCAAGATATCAACTTTGTCCGATTAACCCAATATACTTCGGTTTTCTACTTGTGGTTATTTTTGTCACGTATTTAGTAGAAATCGCAAGTTCAACACGACAATCAAAGGTATTTCGATTTCGGGGACCTTCAGTAAACACCGAATTTAATTTATTTTTAAAAGTTACACCAATTACAAGAGTGTACCCATGCAAAATTATTTTTAATGTACCTTTTTAACGTGTGAATAGTTAAAACATTTTATTAAAACAGGGTTGTTGGGGTTGTTGCACATGTAGTCAAATACAGAAATATTTCAACGAAAATTTATTTCACCTGTCAAATTTGCGTTTCCAACCAAACACTAATCTTAAATCTTCTAAAGTTACCAATAGGAGCATTATTACACGGTAATAATTTTACATTCCCCTGTCAGATGTTGATCCTCCTGTCAAATTTGCGTTTTCGACCAACAAACTAAGATTTCCTAGAAACGACCAATAAACATAATCATATACTGATAATATCCTTTTCGCAATTAACAGATTTTCATGCGTTTATTGGTTGTTTCTAAGAAATCCGAGTTTGTGTATGGTCGAAAATATAAATTTGGAGAGGAATTTAAATATTTTGGTCTTGATATTTTTTTGACGAATTTCGGCGACCAGTAGCGTTACTTTAATATTGATTAAACCACACCCCTGACGCACCACTCTGACAGTAGTTGTAAAATTTGACATAACATACATTTAATTTGACAGGTAGGTTGGCGAAGGAAATTTTCTGACAAAATATAACTCGTGCATCGCAAATAATCTATAATTTTTGACAAATCTTCACTCACTTCGTTCACTCGTGTTTTTTTTTCAGCTCAACTTGCATTCGGGCATATTTACCAAAAATTATCGATAATTTTCAATGCACTAGTTATATTACTGCTGATTATAGTCCTAAAATTTAAAAAAAATCGCCTGTGGCGCTTTTTATCTCCCCCCCACTTTTTTGTGTCGATCTCTGCTTGCTTTTAGAAAAATCAAGAGTTAGCAACCCTTATTTAGAGGGGCGGCAAATTCAGGGGCCGCCCCGGGCAGCACAAACTCTAGCTACACCACTGAGTGATTGATTGTACAACGCTAAAAATCATACCATACATCATAAATAATACACAAACACAAAGAACGGAAGCAAACGGCTGCATAAAATGCTTAAGCAATTAACAAACTGCTCCAGTAACCTATAACAATTTGTACACACGATAACAACAAGCAACTGTTCCTGTTTTTACTTATAACTTATAACGAATAAATAAGTATATTCGATACTGATTTGACTCGTGAATCATCAGGCACTATGTTCCAAAATAGATTTAAGAAAATTAATTAACACAGAGCTTTGTTGTGATAATTTTAGGTTGCGTCCGCGAAATCAGTTTTAGAGGGCAAGCTATTGAATAACTTTTAACCTTGTCCTTTAACTTCGCAATATCGGAGGCGAATTTTAGGACAGAAATTCACCGAGCCCAGTTCGCGTTCTAAGATAAATTACAAACAGAAGAAATTACTGTGTTTTATCGAATTATAAACGAAATTTAAAGGGAACTATGTCATTACGTTTGGTTAATTTATTTACAGGAATTTAAAAAGGAGGTAAAAACAACATGTTAAGAAAGCACAGCACACTTCTCTTGTTGATCGTTAAAGTAGTCATCAAAAGTATTTTTATTAGCACATATTACAGTTAACAAATTTATTTGAAACAATAAAAATGGGTAATAAATACCGGAACAAAATTGAGTGGGAGCAGAAAAATGTGGCCAACAAATTATACCTCTAATAAAATCAGTTTTGTAATAGTTATTTTCGAATGAATTTTGAATTTCCAATGAGTGATGTTTTGTATAACACTGAATAAAATTTGTTGCGTTTTTATTAAGCTAACATTTTTTCAAATTAAACTAACGATGTATAAGACTTTTTAAGCGTCGGTTTGGGTATATTTCAGCTTGTTTAGCAGCACAATTTTATTGATTTGTTTGATAAGGTGTTACCAAGATATTATCAAACCTAACATGAGAGACAACCAATCAGTAGCTCGTTAAAGCCGCGTACTGACCAAGTTCGTTAGCTGTTTTAAGCCGCGTACACACCGGGTTCGCGAACTGTTCGCGAATTGTTCGCGAACCCGGTGTGTACCTGGAGTTCGCGAACAGCTCGCCAGTTCGGACAGAGTTCGCTCTTGAGGCGGTACATCAAAGGGGCTGTTCGCGAACTCGTGTCTGACATAACCTCACTTACTGACTGCACACGTTATTTGTGGTTGGTGTTTATCATTGACAAGTCCTAAGCTTGAAGACATATTTATTTACACAACGCAAACCCTTTACGAACTGTTTTGGAGCTGTTACGACCACAATAATGTTTTGATGTGGACGTGTTTGCGAACCTGGTATGGACGAGGGTTCGCAAAACTCAGTGCGCGAACCGAGTTCCCGAGCCGTGTTCGCGAACCGAGTTCGCGAACTCGGTTCGCGAACTCATTTTGGTCAGTACGCGGCTTTAGAACAGTTAGCGAACAGCTCGCGAACAATGTGCGAACCTGGTGTAGACGAGAGTTCGCGAACAGTTCGCGAGCAGCTCGCCAGTTCGAACCGAGTTCGTTCTTGAGGCGGTACACCAAAGGGTTTGTTCGCAAACAGGCGTTGACATAATTTTCTGTCTGGACATCATTTGCGTAGTTGTTAAAAATTGAGTGGTCACATTTTAAATTTAACAAAACAATATCGTTAATACTCAAACTTGTCAGACCCAAAAAATTCAAAATACAAAAGAAAGGAACCTAAAACGAGATGCAATTCAGAAAATTTCGCGAACTGCTAGCGAACAATTTCCGAACTTCCAAGCTTGGTCTGTACGCGGCCTTACATAAACAAACGTTATTTTCGGGTAGTATGGCGTTATGTAATTGTTTTTGCAAAATTTGAGGGCTTTAAAATTCAACAAGCTGACATTACTTATGTTTAGATTAGAATAAAAATCAGACATCGATGTATGGTCGCCAACTGTATACAGTATATTTTTGAACTTGATTAAAATGATAAACAATTAACAGTCAATGCTAAAAAATGACGTGATATTTCATCGATATGGTGTGATATTCTGTTTGTACAACTAGAGGAAGTGGTTACATATATGCTTTGTAAATAAGCTTTTTATCGTTACTGAATTGAATGTACACAGCTGTTCAAACTTAATATACGTCACACTTTGTTAATGCAGAAACATGACCGAACAGTAAATAATAATTCAAAGACCGTGTTAAAAATTAAAAGAATACATTTAAGGATGAAAATATTAAACTCATACAAACAACGAAATACTGAGCAACAAAAATTAACTGAGAAAAAAAACTACATAAACCATTAAAAATGGTTAAAAAAAAGATTCTAAATAGCAAATAATTTCACAACAAATAAATTCCCATAAGTAAGAATTTAAAGCAAACTGCGTACAGTAGTTATTTAACTAAACGATTACAATCAATTAGAATAATTAATAATTACACAAACGTTTCTACACAGATTTTCCTAAGAACATGCAGTTTAATCCAACAAAATATTTAGATTGTATCGTCTTTTGTGGGAATATTTACACCCATCATTACCAAAGATCTAGCTTGTTAAAAAATACAGTTTCAACTGTAATATTACGCCATATTACTTGGTATTATCTTGTCGAACAGATGCTTAAAACAAAAGATTATGATTTTACAAACAATAAATTATCGCGTCTTATTTACATAAATGCAATTAAATTAGAAACTTTCTATAATAAAAGTTTACACAAACTTAATTAGTTTTTTGACTTAAATTGGTAACGAAAAATACATTCTAAAGTGTCGATTGGGTAACTCAAAAGCATGCGTTGTGGAAATTTAGCTAAAAGAAATGTGTCGCAAATGTGTGTACCGTTTGTGACGTATCACAAAAAAGTTTTCGGATTACGAACGATTTTCATTTCTAGAAACTCTAAACCAATTACACTCCTTACAATATTAATTAACCTTTACAGATTTCAATCTAGGAAGCATGAATATTTCTACGAGACAACTTGGACGTAAATAATTTAGAGATTATTTTTGGTGGCCACGTTCCCATTCACAAATAATTAAAGTTGAAAACTAAGGCGCAGAAACATCTGTCTCGTCATATTTTTAACAGTAATCGTTGCCAAAATTCAGCAAAATATTTACGAGCCACTGTTTCCAATCAAAACAAATGAGCGTCTTACACACGTCTGCGGGACAAATTTGTACGCGAGAAACAATTCTGAACGGTTTGCTGTTAAAATTTAAATGAACGAGCAAATTAAGCTTTACAAGTTTGTTGACCCAAGACGTTCAACTTTTGCTAGATTTTCACGTTGATAAATTGAAGCCCGAATATAAATTTCGCTTGCGTGATTACGCGAATCGACGTGCGAAGATTATCATCGGGGCGTCCTCCTTCGGACGCCCTGTACATTCATTAACTTTCGCCGTTGAGCAAGAAATCCATCAGCCAAGGATAACGGTCGCAGTTAATTAATTCGCGTCGAAAAACAGATGAAAGTGAATCGAAATGAGAGTGAAGAAACAAAAGATTACTTACGATTTTTTCCCGGCTCCTGAGAACGCCGATCTTGCCGAACCTAACGTGGAAGGGCGAGCAGTTGTACGTTCCGTCGGGTTGTTCGACCACCACGACGTCGATAGCACCAGTCAGGGTAGCACCGTTAATATCGTTGTAAAAGTCTTTGAAGTTCGAGAAAAACTTCCCGATATAATTCATGCCGTGCATGGTGACTTGATTCATTTCTGCACGCTCGGGAAAAAAATTACACGCTCAAAAATTTAGCCCCCATTGCACACGGCGACGCGAAACGCACGTCAGCTACGCGAATTTGAAAGTTAATCACAATAAATTAACAAAAGAATCACCAGCAAAGTCACTAAATGGTTTTAATTAATTATCACAGGTATCGATCGTACAGCTGAGTTGTGATTCACGGTGAATGTCGCGACACACTGGGACCGCTACTGGGTATTAATACGTTTATATCTCACGTCCTCGCGCACAATCAGTTGTTATGGTATGATGAATCGCCTTCGTAGGTGATAACCATAATCTGCAACAAATAAAACTATTTTAAAATCAACTACAGTTTTCCAGAAGAAAAAAAAAACATACCACAAATAGCATAAAATATATTTGCCTCGAGAATACAATGAATGGAAGACACACAATGATTATTGCTCTCTTGGGCAATCCGTTGGATGCCGAGCAAAATATTTCGCATGCCAAGTTTTGCGTGTATGGCACGCAAAACTTGTGCCAAAATCCTGAATCACTTCGATACAAGCCAATAAAGTTGCTCCGTTTTATGTGAAACTTTTACGAAGCACCTGCAGACGAATAAATTCAGAACACGTGCGTTAACGTCTGCGAAAAAAGATTCAGCTGACATCATAGTTGGCTTATATGGCTGCAAATCTGGGAGCTTTCGCGCGGAGATACGGAAAACTTGCAGTTTGCGTTAACTTAAAACGAAGTGACTATTGGTTGTCGTTTGAAATGCTGACTTGTACTTTAACGTGTAAAACATTTGACGGTCAAAACATTTGGGCGTAAGCCAAACAAGAGAAACCCCGCAGAAAAAAGTTCTTTCGCTTTCTAGAAGACACATATTCTTGAATATTTGCCCTAAATACATCAAACACAACAACAACGATATTAAGTAAGGCCGACTGGCGATGTTATATGAGAATGTACATCAATCGAAACGTAACTTATTTCATTGCCATCACTTCATAATATAATTCACTGAACAACGAACACATAACAACGATTAAAAAAGACATTAACTTATATCTAACTAACAAAAAACAAACAATGGTAAATGTTGTTTATCGTTAAAGAGCGCAGTGAAAGCATTATTTTAAAATAACTGTGCGAAAAACACAAACGAAGGTAAGCTTGAATGTTGCCTTAAACCTTAGAACTCCAATGTCGGGTGTTGCCCGACATCATTTTTGTTGCCAGTTTTAACGTGTTCTAGATTTCGCGAATATTTTTTTTTGTCAAGATAAGCTACGTCACATGTAGTTGGCTCTTTTTTGAAGCAGAAAAAGTTCTTAAAGTGTTCGGGTTTGTCATAAATCGACGATGCGATATTGTTCTATGCAGAGCATACGGCCGCCGTACCAATCTATGAAAATGGCTGACGAGACGTCGCAATTTTGGCGCTAGGGTTTTATGATACTCATTTGAAAAATATTTTTAAAAGTAGAAGAATATAATTAACGTAAAATTTCACTTAGGTACAATACGCTCTATTTATACTTATTTTAACTCATACTTAACATTTATTTTAAAAAACCACCATCAGGTCACTTAACTTGGAAAAACCATAGGTCTTGTCTATCAGCTTCGAATTTTAATCACAATCTCGAAATAAAGAACGAGTTTTTAACTTATCGGAGTGATAGTCACGCACAATAAAAAAAGTTCCAACAGAAAAAGCAGCATATGTTTGTATGTACAGCATTTTGATTCGTTTTTACCGAAAGTTCTTGGAAAAATTTTCCACCCAACTTGAAAAACATTCATGTTTACTCTAACGTCAGCTATGCAAATATTTAGAATTACGTATTCATGAATTATGCCAGAACTCCTGTCCGTTTTTCATTATATTTTTTGAAAGTAAATATTCGGAGGAAATCCGCTGATACATCTTTGGACTTTGCCACACTAAAAATAATATTGACGCATCTGCTACTAACGCCTATGCAGGGGTGGAACAGGTTCAAGGATTTCGCCCGGATCATGTGATAATCACGACATAGAAAGGTGCTATTTGCACTTTTTATACTTCCATACAATAGCACGGGAAACACGCTCATGAAAATTAATAGCTCCCATTTAGATTTTTCAAAATGTATGTGTCAAGGAAAAAGCAAATTTTGCTACAAGCAGCTTATGTGACTTATTTAGGCGAGCTTAAAATAATAAGCGATTGTAAAAAAACACGTCAAATCAAGACAACTTTTTAAATATAGTACAACGGATGGTAGAGTATTGAGGGATTTGGTTGAAGCAAAATATGCGACATTAGAAGCAGAGGAACGAGGTTGTTTTCGTGCAGGTCGATCATGTATGGACAACTTATTCTGTCTAAAACAATTAATCGAGAAAAAAATAAGTACAGGAAGAGATCAACATTTACTTTTCATAGATCTCACAAAAGCCTACGATAGCGGGCCTGTCCAGGAATTATGGAAAGCATTAGAAAATCCAAACATAAGTAGTAGAGTAACTAAAGCCATCCAAGAACTATACATAGACACTAAAATTAAAATTGGAAGATCAACATCGAAAGGATTGAAACAAGGATGTTGCTTGTCCCCAACACTATTTAAAATATACATTGAACACTCCTTGAGAACATGGGAAAAAATGCAAAGGCATGGGGATAAATATAGGAGAAAGCAAATTATTCTCAATACTTTTTACTAACGTATATTATAGAAAATTAATTCACTTTTTTAACGCTGTAGAAGAATTTTGTGAGCCACACTTGTACAGATTTATTTGTGCAATGACTAAGGTCGTAGGTGTCGTTAACACCATTAAAAATTACAACTTCCTTAAAGAAAATTTCAGGACTTTAATTATTAACAAATACATTTGTTTTCAACGACGTTTCCACCTATAACCGATAGATCAATTCAAATTTGCCATACAATAAAACTATTTACATATGTAGCTTGTGTAAATACATTGTAAATCAAAGGTGACCTTTCTCAAAGTCCTTGCCGTAATAGTCACATAAATTTGCGTCAAAAAATCGTTAAACAACAAAAGACCGTTTTAGTACCAAAGTTCAATTGCTGCAGAATTACAATAAAAAAATTCGCAATTATAAACGAACGTGAAATTTAAATAACAATTGCGCAAGATTGCACGTAAAACGATTTTCATATTGAAGTAATGATATGCAAATGAATGCGTAGTTTAATTTATTTAGTGTTTGGTAAATATTGTAACAAACTTGACATTATAAACATGGCATACGAAATCATATTCGTCAGCGATTTTTTTTTTCGAGTTATTTGCGTAAAGATGCTATCAATATAACTGATAATTAAATATTATAAAATTACGAAATATATTGCCAAAGTGTGAGGGTAAATAGTGGCTTTTAAACAAGAAGATTAACATTTTTTTACAACTTATACGTACCAAAATACAGTCATAGTAAAACAAAAGTTAATCTCTACCTTCAAATTTGATTTACAATTAGCAGAATTGAAATTTTAAAAGAAAAAATATTGACAAGAAATATTCTAAAAAGCTGCTATAATTTTTTGACAAAAAGAAAAGAAAAATGTATGGCAAATACATTTTAAATTCTTCAATAACTATTTTGGCAAGTTTCTTAATACCAGAGGTTTGGAGCGAAGCACGGAGCAGTGGAGCAATGGGTTTTTGCCCGAAGCTGGAGCGGAGTCCAGAGCAAATAATTTTGATTGCTCCACTGCTCCAGTTTATGACAAATTTAAAAAAAAACCTTTAAAAAAAAATTGTAGACCTTTGAAGATCAATAATTTATTTTTACAAATATTTATTTAACTTCACTTGTTTGTTAGGGTCAAATATTGTAATTTATGGCCCACTTACACATCGATAAAAAAAAACTTTGTTTTAAAAAAATGTTAAATCTAAAAACTTATTTTATAAATATTTGGAGGGAGCATGGAGCAAAGCTGGGTCGGAGCAGGCACTTTGATGCCGGAGCGGAACAAAAAAAAATGGACTGCTCCAAACCTCTGCTTAATACCTGACCTATCATTTCTTCCAAAAATTTGCAATAAAACCTAAATTCACAGAAAACTTAATATGCTTATTGGGGCCAACTTACAAATTTCACAGCAACACAAAATTGCCACCGGCGAATTTTAAGAAAACAATACAAACAATCTGCTTTAAAATAAAATTTGGACAACACAATAATGCAGACGTCCAAGGAGAACATCATGAGTTACTTTCCCTAACAAGGATAATGATTTTAAGTTGCCAAATGAATTGAAAACGCACGATACGCCAAGAAACCGTGGCACATGGCCATTTAAGGATTAAGAAACAGATGTCTGGCTGCAACTTTCGATTAATTACGATTCCTGACAGAGCGTGCATCACATAATTTACTGAGTAATGACCACTCATTGCAAAATTTACAGCCACTTTGATAATTCGGATGTATTTATGTGCTTTTTTAACGTTCAAAACCTTTGCCGACTGGCTTGAAGAGGTATTTCAGCGAAATTTGTATCGCGGTACTTGTAAAAATGCTTTTTAAATGTTCGCAGATGTTGTATTTATCAGAAATATACGTTTAAAACAAATATAACAGTTCAGGTTAACGTAAAATGTAATTTGAATACTGTTGATTGAATTTTTTGTGCACGTTCAATATGTCGACTATGGATCGTAACAGTGAGTTCTAACACTAAGTTGGACCATTCGCGCTTGCTAATTTACAGCTAATGTTTTGTCTGTGGCATTAAAAGACCTATAAGTTAAAATATGTACAGGGTGGCCTATTTTCGATGCCCATACAGGGTATTTCGGTTATTATCAGTAGTAATATAACAAGTGCATTGAAAATTATCGATAATTTTTGGTAAATATGCCCGGATGCAAGTTGACCTGAAAAGAACGAGTGCACGAGTGATTTTTTCTGATTCAACTTGCATGAGTGAAGATTTTTCAAAAATTATAGATTATTTGCAATGCACGAGTTATATTTTGTCAGAAAATTTCCTTCACCTAACCTACCTGCCAAATTAAATGTGTGTTATGTCAACTTTTACCAGTACTGTCAGAGTGGTGCATCAGGGGCGTGGTTTGATCTATATTAAAGTAACGCTACTGGTCGCCGAAATTCGTCAAAAAATTATCAAGACTAAAATATTAAATTCCCTCTCCAAATTTAGTTTTTTTTCTATCTCTGATAATAACCGAGATACCCCGTACGGCCATCAAAAATAGGCCACCTTGTACAATAATTGCTTCAGCATAATTTTCCTGCCTCGTAAATGCCTTCCAGCCCGTTATTTTTCTCTTAATTCAACACGTGCCGGCTACTTTTAGATCAAGTAAACCGATTTTGATTCTAAAAACAAAATGTAACGAAAAACAAACAATCAAGAGCTCCTCATATGACCGCTTCGCTTGCCAAAAAAAATTCTGAACGTGGTCAGGGCTAACCGGCGAAACACATCAAGCACTCGGTGACTAACAAAATTGCTTATACAAGAAATCAAAGCGTTACATAAAAAGCGATTTTTAAAGCATTCGAAAACAAAAAATAAACTATATTTAACCGCACGCGTGATTACGAAAGCGATGCGGCGTATTATCTAACCAAACAAACGAAAAATGTAAAAAAAAACATGCGCAAATCGATTGAGAAACTGTAAATATTATGGCTTTTCAATGCCGCAGCCACAGTTTTACGAACGTAGCTTCCTATAATCGTTTTAAAATTGATCTAGGAGGGTTATCAAAGTTTAGCAGTAATTAAATAAAGCAGCTATGGGCGTCATCGCCGACAACGGTGCATTTGCGTCAATAAAAAATGATATTATAAATAAATTACACCTTAGTTTAGCAATGAACACGTACCACGTATTTTATTGTACGCGAATTACTCATGACTAAACTTGTCGTATCATTTCACTGCCAATTTAAACGAAATACTTTTTTTTAGCACGTGTTTCGTGTTTTAGGCGCTCGTTACAACCATCAACTGCTGTGAAATTGCAGTTTGGTACGTAACCCAGATATAATCGTGCTAAATGCAGCACTGGAAATGCATCACATGTTGACACAATTTCTGTATTGAACATGCCTGTAGCATTCCTGGAGAACGAACTAAAATAGCAGCCCCTCTAGCGAGAACAAACAGCAAATTACTGTGAATATAATCATTAACCGTTGTTTAATAATTACGACAACTTGTGCAAGCTTAAAAGAAAGGACTTTTAAACGCTCCCTATTATTTTTAAACACAGGATTTGAAATCCCTTCAAACTCCCTACAACGTAATGCACATTTTTTTACATAAGTTTGTGTTGCAAGAAACTTTTTATTATAACTAAATTAGCAGAGATTAGATAAATTAAAGTAGCATGTAAATGAAACAATAAAGAATAATAATAAGTAAAAGGTAATTAGAACTAAATTGTATTTGTTTAAAATAATACACAGGTAATAAACTTTACCGTAAATAAATTACATAAAAATTAAGTAGCAACTGCAAGTTTTTATTGTAAAGTTAGCTGGATTAATTTTTTTAAATTGATTCATTTAATTTACGTTTTTGTAAATTATATGTCCTGTAATTCAAAGCAGATTTTATACTTTTTACAACATTCTGTTAGGTCACAATTATTACTAAAACTACTTCAACTGATCTAACGTTTTCCATACACTGAAAAAAAGTTTCTCGCAGAAAGTGATTCTATTATTTATCTAGGGATAGGCAATTTCAAAAGCTTTTTAATGATGAATTTAAAAATAAGTACAGGTGCCGTTAGGAATAATAAAATAAAATAAAAACTACAATTTAAAACAGAATGCTCAATTTTTTTTAAATGTTCTCGTTTAGTTTTATGCTTCTGGTCATCGTCAGTACATCATTTTCATCAATAACGGTTTATCAACGAATTCTGATCACTTTTAAGTATCAGAAAACTTTAAGAACTTTCAAATGACGTATTTTGAAATATTTTAGAATTTTTAGAGTGGATTAAATATTGGAATTTAAAAACTTAAGTAGTCACCAAAACATAGATTTGTAAAATGATATCTACTCATTAAAATACCTGGTAAACGTGAGTGACAAGTAATCAAAATAAGGTACAAGCAAACTTTAAACAAAACAAATAACGACAGATATAGTATATCTCAAATAAAACTTCTCATATCGGCTTAAGCAGTTGGAACAACCCACGTTCATACACAATCTTGGATTATAAACCTTAAATGATTTGTAGGGCACAACACCTAAAATCATAATCGCATAACACATCTTCCTAATTGCTTTTCTTTGAGCATAATGACCATAATGCTGCAGTTCTAAACAAGTTCTCGCTAAAAGCTTATTACCTTATCTACGCTATAATATATTTTAAATTATAATTATTTTCAAGCAAAAACTTTTGGGAAACACTGATAGAGATATTAATTTTTTTTACCCAAGAAACCAAATTAAACCTTATTGAACCTATAATTAGGGATCAAATTTCGACTGCTTGCGATAATATTCATTCAATTAGATTACAACTTTCATTGGCGTAGACTGAATTGTAAACACAAATAATATTTAAAGAAAGAGACGGAGATTGTGCATTTGTTCCTTTAGTTCTGCCTCTTCTTAATCCGCTGTGAGCAGTTTTAAAAGAATTATACTATAGCAAATTTTATCATAAAGCCACTTTAAACTGAATCTTGTTTACAAACTAGACATACTGAACAACGTGCATTGGTCAACGTATTTTCAAAATACGCTGTTTATTATCAGATATCAGTACTATTGTTTGTCGTTTATTATGTTAAATTGTTTACACAAAACTATTTCGTTTTCTAGAAAGATTGTTCTGACAGTAAATAAACATTTTAATTAGATCACTGTTTATACTCTAACAAACACGAACAAAAAACTAAACAAAAAAAGTACCAAAACAATTATTATTTTGCTTTCACTGGATAGGAAGTAATATTTCCATTAAACAAATTATACCTACACTGCATGAAACAAAATATTGATAAGTGATTCTTTTGTTTTTATACAAAAAAAAAAAAACGAAGACTTGTAGAACACAACTGTTTTCAAAATATGACAACTTTCATATACATGAGTAGCAAAACACTGTTTTTAAAAATAACTTCTGCTGAAAATCCCGAAATGTAAAAAATGTTAAACCAAATTTGTTTGTGCATTCTATGGTTTCAAAAATAATGTAATAACGGGAGCGTGGAACATAAGAATGTGTATACAAACACCAAACCCACATATCAAACGTAGTAAAACGTCTACACGTGTCCATATTACGCAACTGATATCGTTAAAATAATTCTTCAAATGCAAATACGCTCGTAATATATAAACAACTCCTAATATACAATGCTAAAGTGACACAACGACATTAAAACGCACATAATACGAATTAAATAATAACTTAAAGCGGTACACGTGTGTTGGCAAGTACGTTCATAAGTTGGAACAGACAATATCGTAGGATTTAATAGACAATCCAGAGATTTATATCACACAGATATAATTCATTGTACATAGCAGTGATATTTGAGACAATTTTTAATCATAAAGGCCCATAAATCATAATACTTAAGATTATAAATAACTGAGCCATATCAATGTTCACTTATAGGAATACTTTTTTTTCCGTTTTACAAGGGCGTACTTATTACAATTAAAAACGTTTTTTGTCAGAGCAGCGGTTTTTAATTTACAAATAAACAATATACAGCATGATTCAAAAATTTCAGCATTTTATATTCTGCTTTTAAATTTCTCCATTTTCGTATCAATTTTAGATATTTCTAGCTAAAACTAATTTTAAGCTATAACTTCATTCATCATTGAGCCGTATAATCCTAAGGATTATGGCTAGCGCCGAGGCGTTGTTGTAGATCCATTTAATGAGGTGGATCAGTCCTCTCCTCTAATTTTCAAGCTCATTAGTTCTGGCTGCCTCCGTTATTTTCTTCCATTCTTTCCTGTCTTTGCATTTAAATTTCCATTCCCTTATTCCCAGTGCCTTTGCATCTTCCTCCAGGGCGTCTCTCCATCTTTTCCTTGGTCTACCCTTGTTTCTGGGCCAAATAGGAATCCATTCTGTTACCCTCCTGAGCATTGCGGTTGGTTTCCTTCGCATGATGTGTCCTGCCCATCGTAGTCGCTGTACTTTGATGTGTCGAGTGATGTTTTCTCCTCCGAGTTCCTCCTCTATTTCTTTGTTCCTTCTCAGTCTTACTTCTCCATCTCTTGTTACGTTAGGACCTAGTATTGCTCTCATTATTTTCCTCTCCACTATTTTTAATTGTTCCTCCTCTTTCTTATTTATTGCTACTGTTTCCATGGCATATGTTATGACGGGTCTTATCAGGGTTTTGTAAATTTTTATTTTTGTTGTTTTGCTTATTGTTTTGCTCTTTAGTAGGGTTTTGTTTCTGCCGTATGCTTGATTTCCCTTCAGAATTCTCTCCTTCGCTCTGTTCTTTCCAGCTTGTCCCACTGTCACGCCTAAGTAGTTGAAAGTATTAACTTCTTCGAAGGTGTATTCTTTTGTTTGTAGATCGTTCTGTAAGTGCATATTTTCTTTTCCTATCTTCATATATTTTGTTTTTTCTTCATTTATTTCCAGACCCAGTTTTTTTGCTTCTTTGTCTAGTTGATCTATCGCTCTTATTAGGTCTTCTCTTCTACTCCCTATAATTGCTATATCGTCAGCATACGCTATTATTTGTATTTGGTTGATCATGATGTTTTTTTTATCTAGTTTCGCTTTTCGTAGTGCACCTTCTAGTATTAAATTAAATATGGTGGGGGATAGTGAGTCCCCTTGTTTTACGCCTTTGTTTACTTTGAAGGGTTCTGTTGTTATTCCTTGGAATCTCACTTTTGCTGTTGTGTTGTTGAGGGTCATTTCTAGCAGTGTTATTAGTTTCCCCGGTATTCCCAATAGTTCCAATTCTCTTAGCGATTCTTTTCTTTTAACCGAGTCGAAGGCAGTTTTTAAATCTATGAAAGCTACGTGTATCTCTTTATTATGTTCCCACATTTTTTGGAGTATTTGGTCTAAAGTGTGTATAGCATCTATGGTGGATCGACCAGATCTAAAGCCATTTTGGTAGTCTCCTAGTATTTTCTCAGCGTGTGTCTTTAGTCTCTTATTTATCAACTTCGCTAAGATTTTGTAGGCGGTATTTAGCAAAGCTATGGGTCTATAGTTTTTACAGTTCTCCTTTCCCCCTTTTTTGTGCAGTGGTATGATTATACTAGTATTCCAGTCCTTTGGCATCTTGTTTTGCGTCCATATTTGCCTAATTAAGTAGCATACTTGTGTATGTAGTTGCTGTCCTCCATATTTTAACAGTTCTGCCTCTATCTCGTCCTCTCCCGGAGCTTTGCCATTTTTTAGCTTTCTTATTTCTTTTTGTATTTCATCTTCTTCGGGGCAATCTTCTCCTTCTTCTTGTTCCGATTTATTTTCTTCATTTCGTATTTCACCCTCTTTCGTATATAGCATTTCTCTGTAATATTGCTTCCATATGTCTCCCATTTTTTGTGGGTCGTTCTCTATTTTACCGGTTTAATTTTTTATTCCTCTGATTTTAGTTATTTTACTGTTGTACTGGAGTCTTATTTTTTTGTAGAAATGTTTCAGGTTGGAGTTTCTACCTTCTTGTTCTATCTCTTCTAGCATCGTGTTTATCCAGTCGTTTTTTCTCTTTTTATACACTGCATTTGCTAGATTTCTTTTTATTTGGTAGTCGGTTCTATCTTGTTCTGCATTACTTGTAATCCATTTAGTTCTTGCAAGATTTTTTTGTTTTCTGGCTTCTTCACATTCCTGATTAAACCATTCTTTATTTTGTCGATTTGTCGGCGCTCTTCCTAGTATTTCTTTTGCTGCCCTTGTCGTATTTTCCTTTATTTCTTTCCATATTTCGTCTATATTTGTTGTTTGGTTCTGCGTATTTTTTGAATTAATTTCTTCCAGCTTTTCTCGTACTTCTTCTTTTTGTAGGGTCTCTACATCCCATCTTTTGTTGTGTTTATTCGTGTTGTGTCTCCTTTGTAATTCTAAATTTCTTATCGTAGCTACAACCATATAGTGGTCTGTTTCAGCCTGTGCTCCTCTGTATGTTCTTGTGTCTGTTATTTTTTTGCCGATTCCTTTTGTAGCCATTATGTGGTCGATTTGATTTTCTATGACTCCTGTTGGGTGTCTCCATGTTACTTTATGCTTTCTGCTATAACTTAAGACATTAAAATGTGTATTGATTGATCGTGCAACACTTTAATTCTCAAAAATTCACATTTTTTAAAAACCGTTGGTATGTGAAAATTTACTAATTCCTGTTTAAATTTTATAACGATAGCCTCGAATGACAATTGTGTACAGAACCAACGATGTATATAGCGTGTTCTGGCTTTGTATTATAGTTGGTTAAAACGATTCCCCTACAAGCTAAATATAAAACTGCCGTGATAGAACGGTATAACTTGCAAAAAAATGCTTCATCAACATGCAAAATACATCACGAAACGGTAGTTGCAGGTACTGTATATATTTTATAGCTACTGCTTGCAATTATATATGAAAACGGGATTAAGAACAGACCAACAAATACTAACAAAAAAATAATCGTGTGTGATACTTAAATGATTTTCACAACTGTTCCTTATTTTTTTAATTACGAGGTGAGTGTCAAATTTTCCCGTCCTGACTATGAAAGAAACGGCGTAGGCTCAAAATTAAATTTTATTTTTCAATATAATCCCCTGGCTTCAATACACTTATTACATCGTTTTAGCAACAATTCGATACCCCTAAAAACATATGCATTCGGTTTGTCTGCAAAATGTGCCCAAACTGCAGCCTTCACCTCTTGGTCGTCACTGGCATAATATTCCCCGTTGACTGTGGTGTTGCGTTCTTTAAAATCTATGTGAAGAATGCCCTCACAATCCCAAAAGATCGTAGCCATCACCTTTTTTGTCGACTGACAGACCCTGAACTTTCTTGACGGTGCTTCTCCTTTTCGCCTCCATTCCATCGATTCTCTTTTGGACAAAATATCATAGCAGAGAACCATGGTTTCATCCCCTGTTCAACGCGTCCACAGGATTTTGTCCACTGAATTCCAGAAAGGATCGAGCACATTCAACACGACGCTGGCGCTGAACTGCTGAGAGATGTTCGGGGACCCACCTTGCACCAACTTTATTCATGCCTAACCGATCGTGGAGAATTCGGCGAATGCTTGTATCTGAAAGCCCCGACATTTTTGATAGTTCTTTCATCTTCAAGCGTCGATCGCCTTATACGAGTTCCTCAACAAGGGCAATCTTGTCGTCCGGCACCACTTCCAGTCCTTCATGTTCTTGCATCATCTTCCAAAGATCCTTGCCCCATTCGAAACCGTTTTGACCAATCTTTTGCCACAGAATTAGACGGGGAATTGTCCCCGTACACCCCATTTAGTCGAACTTTGATGCTTTGAGGAGAAAGACCTTCGCGAGTAAAAATTTTTATAACAGCTCGATACTCAATTTTCGTGACTTCTGACATCGTCATGAACGAAGGACAGATAAGAAAACATATTGAAATAAAATCCATTTTTGTTTTTTCCAAGGCTAATATGACTTGAACATGTGTTAAAAAAATTTGACGCGCCTGCGCTACCTACATCTATACGTATGTCAGGGCGGGAAATTTTGGCGCCTACCTCGTACATCATTTTGCAGAGTTTCCAACTAAAATATAACATAAAGAACTAAAAACTAGCTAACATATTCGTGCATATGTTATAAAAAAAACTGTTTGTTATTTTAGATTACAAAGACGAAAGACGATACACAAAGAATAATGAAAACACCGACAAAGAGATGTAATTCTTAACTTTTCAGCACCAGGTGGACCCGAATGGTGTTCTTTAGACGAAATTTGAGAATGGAATTTTTGAATGAAATGGAAAGCTATTAAAATAAGGCAACGAATATTAAAGTTTTTCAAAATAAAAGCCAATTTGGACTTTTTGGAATAGTCGGTTAAAGTTCAATGCACAAATATTAATTTAGTTAAATGCAATCGACAAGAAGAGGTTTTTTTACCTTAAAATTAAATACCTTACACAATTTTATTCGATTAGGCACAATTTTCACGTATAAAGCAGACAAAGCCATACAGTAAAATCTTCTACAATGCACCCGCCAAAAAGAGAGAGCAATAATTTTCAGGTCAAGTGCATAATTTTTGCTTACAATACAACACGCGAAACGAGAATATACAACAATACTTTCTTTTTTATAAACAATAATAATTAATCAGCAGAAAAAAATGCATTTGAGTTTAACTCACTCACTTCTGGTGTGAATTGCTTTGATTAATACCTACTACTATTTTCGTAAATCATTACTTATATTTATTAACAATTAATCTTTACAGTAAGTAAACAAAGTAATACTAAAATCAGAAAGTGTGAAGTCGCGAAACTAATAAAACTAAAACGTACACTACAAGTTTAACACGACACACATTACTGTTGGGGCGAAATCGATTTTTATTTGTACAGCAAAAGTTGTACACACACTTAACGATCAAAGAAAAAATAATATTTCGAAATCTGTTGACATCGAGCCCATCTTCAGGGTCGTTACCGCCATATAAGAACATTGCACATCGTTACCATCAAATTAACTTGTAAATATTTATGCGCACCATATCTTAATCCAAGTAGTTAACAAATCCAAGTCAATATTAAGAGATCGTTTCTCATTTAATTTATACAGTGTATGATTTAATGATTTATTATAGCATTTGTATTACACAACGAATTGAAGTATTCCATAATGTGGTTTACTTTCACTTTTATGTTCCACCGTCTCTCGATGATTGTATTAAGTTTAAATACGCGTTCAAGATTATAAGGTTTGTTCACTTTTAATTTTCCAGTTACCACAGAAAAATAAACAGACGAATTTGTTGAGAAATTTAATTATTTTTCGCCACGGTTGTGGCATAATTTTGCTGTTATTTAAAACGTTGTTTTAAACTTATTGGATCTACAAAATGTTAATTTTCAAACCGTTATCACTGAAATTACTTGGGAGTCCAAAAAACGACAAATATTTTGATACAGAACATGGGCCAGGGATGCTAAACAAAAAGTGGAAGCCTTTGCCGAATTAGAAAATATTTTTCAATCATATGTCGAACAGACTGAAATCGATTATCCAGATGAAATTAATGAAAACGAATACATAAAATTAACTACTCCAAAGGAAGTAAAAGAAGTAATAAAGAAACATATCAATCCCAAAAAAGCCCCTGGATTCGACTTGATTACTGGAGAGATCCTAAAGCAATTACCAAAAAAATTCCTCGATGTTGCTAAAGCATTTGACAAAGTCTGGCATAAAGGATTACTAAAGAAATTTAAAAAAAAAATGCTTCCTGTTCAATAGTCAGCTCCTGGAGTCACGTATCTCAGCAAACGTTTAAGGTCAAAATGGAAAACGAATACTCATAACTTGCGTTTATAAGAGCAGGTGTGTACCTCAAGGAAGTATCCTTGGACCGGTATTGTACCTGCTGTATACACATGACATTCCAGAAACACAAAACGTAAAACTCGCCACATTTGCTGTCGACACCGCAGTTCTAACTACAGGAGCAACCATAGAAGAAACAACAGAAAATCTCCAAAGCGCAATTAATAAAATATATGCATGGACAAAACGGTGGCATATAAAAATTAACGAAGAAACACCAACAAAAGAATAAACTACCTACCAGTGTATGTAAATAACAATATAATCCCTTGCAAAAAGACTGCTAAATATCTTGGCCTAAACTTAGACGCCAAGTTAAAATGGAAGGAGCACGTCAAAAAGAAAACGGAACAGCTGAAGATAAAGTATAGAGATATGTATTGGCTGATAGGAAGAAATTCCCAGCTTTCTATCCAAAACAAACTGCTCCTATACAAACAGGTTCTTAAGTATGTTTAAACATATGGCCTACAATTATGGGGCTGTACCAAAAAAAGCAACTACAGCTGTCTTCAACAATTCCAAAACCGTGTGTTAACGAGCATAGTAAATGCTCCTTGGTATGTTCGGAACAGCGATTTACACCGGGAACTCCAGGTTGAATCTGCCCAGGAAGAAATTAAAAAAGCTGCCAAAAGCCGTAAGAGGCTCCACAGACATTCCAACATTGAAGTGCTCCAACTTCTCGATAATCAAAAACCAGTGCGTAGGCTCAAAAGGATTAAATCCTTTGAACTTGTGTAGACTGAATATGTACAAAAGCAGAGTACAGTGCTATGTAGTCACAGTAGTGTAGTGATTAGATTGTAATCGTGACTAGGATTGACCATTGGCGACATCCAGACTCAAGAATAAACGTAACAAATTAGGTTACAGTTAAAATGTTTAATCTATCTATAGGATTAGGTGCATAGCAAATTTTAAAATTACAAAAAATTTTCTTTAAAAATCTTATCTTGAGTAATAATTTAACGTATTGGCCAAAGTTTAAGGCCCAAAATCGATAAGGAAATAAAAAAGTATTGGGCAAAATATTTTTTTTGTGGATCACGATGCGTATCTAAAACAAGTTTGTATTAAATATAATAACTCACTAGTTATTAAAAATACTTTTTGCTACAACACGACACCAACTGTAAATTTCCCAAAAAAACTAGTTTGTGCAGAACTAGAAAAATCGAGCAACCGGAACGTTTTCCAACTTCAACACGCTTCACGATCTACTCTTTCAACGATATTATAATGTAACACACGAAATGTACAGCTACACATAAAGCAAGCGAACTTGGTCATATTTTAGATCTAGATTATAGTTTTTGTCTGGTGCATGATACGCTGTAGTGAACTTTCTTTATTGGCCATAATTCAGGTCTGATAGCATGTTTCGTCTGGCTCAGAGATCTACATAATAAACCAACATTCAGTTAACAAAACGCAGCTACAAAATTGAATAACTATATGCTACATGTACAACAAACTAACGTGAACTATTTTACTTGTTATTTTTAGCTTCCAACGTTTTGCGAAAATTGTTTGCTTAGCTCTGTGTGAGACTTTGCAACTATCAAGTTCAAAATTCACTCACAAATCTAATAATTTCGTCTTCAAAAGATTGGTGTTTCACTTTGGCTTTCGCAAAGAGAAACAAGATTAGCTTTGTAAATGGTTTTAATTTCGCCACAGCTCAATCGTAACTTTGTTGGGCATAAAATTTCATGGACTGGTGAGCAAAAATATTGCGAAATATTTACGAGTCAATTTTTTTTATCAACTTCACCAAACCTTACATAAGAGGCTCTTCTAATATGATAATACGCAAAGTGACCAAAAATTGCCAGAAAACTTAAAAAGGGTCTTAAATTGGTAGATTTAATCATCACAGATAAATTCCATTCGCGTTTTGTTAAGATTTAAACTCAAAATGTATTCTGTGCACGTTTAACCACCTACTTTGTAGTTATACAAGAGCCAAAAAAATCGTCATACATTTAAAAATAGTCAAAATAAAAACACGCAAGCATGACTGTGACCGTCTGGACAATTTATCATTACAACAAAAGTAAAAATTGGCACAACCAACAACCGGATGTACGCAAATTAGGACTTTTGAACACTTGTTGTATGGCTGCACACGGTAACAGCCCTTGGTGTACATTTTAGCTATTGTCCCATTTTTTAAATGTATCGTAAAATTTACTACAGATTAAGTTGGGTTCGCAATTATTCGGAAAATAGTTTTCAAACTTTTTTGGATCGAGGTGGGAAAAAGAACGCGGTAGAATAGGGTTGTGCTAGTTAGTGTGATCGGTTTTTCAAATGATATAAATGCCGTTACTTGCAGATAACATAACTAGATTTTTTAAATGGAAATTAAGATTAATGATTTGGTCTAGCTCAGAGAGTCCATTTCCAACAAGTCCTACGCGTAAACCTTTAAAAATAAGTTTTAGGGCTTCTAAGATCGTCATTTACCACTTAAAACTTGGAAATACTAAAAATTACAATAAAAAGTTATTTAATTATTATTCTGGTCATGAGGAATCGGTAGAGTTTGAAACAAAAGAGGGCTTAAAACAAGGATGAGTGCTCAATCCATTAGTATTCTCAGTAGTTATAGATAGGGTAATTAAAGAAGTAAAACAAAAAATGAGACCGGTTCACCTAGGCAAATGGAAAGTGGAAAAAATAAACATAACTGAGCTAATGTTGGCAGACGACATGGTCTTAGTCGTAGAAACAGAAAAGAATCTGAAACATAATCTAAAAACTCTAAAGCAGGAATAAGATAAAATTAATATGAAAATAAATACCAAAAAAACTAAAACTATGATCGTTACAACAGAGAACAAAGGGCATGGACTTAGGTGGGAACAGAAAATTGCAGGAATTAACAAGGAAATAAGCGAAAAGACAGGAAATGTCGAAAGAATATTTAACAGTTTAGAACAACACTTTTTGGAAATAGAGAGGATCCAAAACGAAAGTGGAAGTGGTAAAAAAAGTTAGTAACTCCGGTACTTTTATACGGAAGTGAAACGTGGACACTCACAAATAAAAATAGTAGCCGGATGAATGCAGCAGAAGTGAGGTTTCTAAGAAAAATCCAAGGAAAAACCAAAAATGATAGAATCAAAAACATATAGAGAACAATTAAAGACAGAATCAGTTGAAACAAAAATACAAGAAAGACAGCTGGGACGGTTGGGTCACATTTATAGGATGAAAGAAGAAAGGTTAACCAGAAAAGCCTATGAAGCAAGATCAAAAACAAAAGAGGTAGACCGAAAAAAACTTGGCAAAACGAAGTTAAAAAAATAGCAACGGACAGAGACATCAAATGGAAAGACATAAAAAAGCTAGCACAAGACAGAAAAACATGGAAAAAGTCAGCACAACACAACTCAACAGTCCTACACCTAACAGTAGAAGGACTCATGACTAAAAATAAATAAATAAATAAATTTTAATCATCAATAAAAATTTTATTGGTAATTAACTTTAAAACTATCAATAAAATCAGTTTCATTGGTAGAGTAAAACAGCACAGTTTTAATATCACAACTGCTTTAAACTATTAAAATTGTATGTAATATACGATACTTTTAAGTAAACATAATATTCTGGGATGAAGAAACCGTTTTAAAATAACTGATATTCCCAACATAAACAAACAATTTAAATTCTACAAAAGATGACAGCAACTGTAAACACAATGTGTCATAACATGTGCCTGTATTATCACATAACAATATAGGTCACAATATTTGTTTACAGCTATATTAACGGGAGTTTATCACTACAAGGGCGTGCGCTCACTGAATTATTGTGACGCACCATTTGACAGTGACATAACATTTTTGTGTCGTCTTGAAAACGAAGAATAAAAAAAGGACATGCTCACTATTCCTAGTGAACATATACACTTACTAGCAAATGTATATAATTACACAAAAAAATTAAGTAAAAGCATTCTAATTGTTAAAATGTCTTTGCGAATTGCATTTTTCTTTAGCAAAAGGTTTACTGAATTACTTACTCTTTCAAAGTTATTTTTAACAGACCCCAACTAATTTCCTTTCAGATTTATTGGTTAAACAGTTGCTGTTTAACCAACAACCCTGAAGATGTCTCCGATAAAGGAGGACGAAACGTCGGTTATGAATAAACCTTCGACGCTGTTTCAACCCGGAAAACACTTATATACAGTTACAAAATATCTCGAAATATAGGTGCGAGCGTTTCTGAAAATACCTTAAAAACGCAATGCCTATCATATTTTTACGTTGCAAAATGTTTAATACACTCAGAAATTTTGAGATTACGTTGTTTTTGTATAATTATGCTTCAAATAAAATAAAGTCCCACCATTTGCCAGTAAAATTGTCTCGTCTTGCAACACTTTAACTGGTCAAGTTAGTATGTGTGTACCTAAACTAATTAGTAAATGATTTTAAGCTTTATATACTAAATAAACAATTTAAAAAAGTTTTTCTCGTTTCTTCTTTAATAATTCTTTCGTCTTTTTAACATAGATATTCATAAATATCCACATCCTGTTTCCATAGCTAGACTTTATCGAGAATCAAGCAAACAAACCCCAGGACATCGCAAACAAACTTCCTTTCCGATAGCCGGCCAAGGCTTTTGCCCTACTACACAAACAAACATAAATTTCCATGTAAAACAAATGAGGAAATGAACCACACGCACACAAAAAAACAATTTGCAATTCAGACTCCTAAAAAACGAAATTTTATAAACAAATTCCGAACTTGAATGTCAAGTCGTTGAAGCTTCTTAAAGAATTCGTTTTAGATACATTTCCTGTAGCAAACAAAAACATTCGCATGTTAAAATTTGGAGGTGTTCAGGATTAACGAATGGCAAACAGAATGTTTTGACGGTTACACGTGTGGCACAGTTATGTAAGTTGTTTATCAGTGCAAAAAAAATCTACGCACTGCCAAGATAAACCGTTTAGTATCAGGGCCTTGAAATTAAGTTGGCGAATTCGTTTATCAAGTACAACGTGTGTCTGTATGTTAATTAAACTTGTAAACAAACAATCAAGGGAGGCACGTGTGTGGCGTTATAGCTCGCGACCAATCGTCGAAAAGAGAATCGCGCGCGTCATATCCCAACCAATGGCGCCAAAACTTTCGACGATCATACGTCTGGGCATCATCAGATTATAGAAAATCCGTGTGGCGTGAATGTGACGTCATTTTTATTGCATGATTATCAACTGGTCGGATTGAAAAAGGGTCATTCGCCCACGGTGACTTTTTGAGCAGTTCGTTTTCCTGTGTGGGAGTGCATGATATGAAATCTCTCCACACTTTATCGGGGTTGACAATATTTACTAAGCAAACGCTTTTATTTTAAATGCAAATAATTCTAAGAGCAATGCCAGGATTTCATTAATTAAGTTGATGTAAAAAACACATTAACAAAACTATTTATAAGTAAACATACATAAGACATAAGTCCACAAAGAAAAACCAAACTTCGAAATGTCGTCAGTACGTACAAAGTTCTTCGATAACAGTACCTACCTACTCTGAGCGCCCACAATTAATCTTTATCTTTAATTTATTTATTAATGTTCACAATAAAATGGTTTAAAAACAAGCTCAACGAATTGCAAATATTTCTAGTACATTAAAACAATATTCAACAATTGGATACTTGCTCTCTACAGATTTTCTTAAATTTTGATCTGTTCTCTATACATTTTCTCAAATTTTGATCTGCTCACTATACATTTTCTCAAATTTTGATCTGCTCTCTATACATTTTTCCAAATTTTGATTTGTTTTCTATACATTTTCTCAAATTTTGATCTCTTGTCTATACATTTTCCCAAATTTTGATTTGTTCTCTATACATTTTCTCAAATTTTGATCTGTTCTCTATACATTTTCTCAAATTTTGATCTGCTCTATACATTTTCTCAAATTTTGATCTGTTCTCTATACATTTTCTAAAATTTTGATCTGTTCTCTATACATTTTCTCAAATGTTGATCTGTTTAAAAACATTCGTTTAAGGCTAAGTGCCAGTTGAGCTACTCCAATATTTTTTAAATTGGTAACACACCGACAGAGAGACGGCTCATTCGTACCCAGTGGCGTGACTAAAAAAAATGGTCCTCAATGAAAAATGGGCAGAAGCCCCTTTGGAGATAAATTAGTAAAGAAAATAAAGAAATTCGTTAAAATATCTAACTTCTTTCTTGTCTCCTATAATATTCACTCTTTTATTAGAAAACCGATACAGTAGAAAGTCAAAATCTAGCCAAAAAAAGCTTAGGGAATTTTAATTTTTTAAACATGAAGAAATACACAAAGGTTTTCGCCTCGATTGAGCCATCGATCAATGTTAATAGATTTGAAAATTTTTGTAAGCAAAGGATACTTTGGGCCCCTGTCCAATGTGGGCCCGCATAAACGGACAGAATCGGCGAATATACGCTCGCAATGTTAACGGATCTAGTGACCTTGTTAAAGATTGATATAATATATTAACAAACAAGTTAACGTTACCGTTAAGGTATTTTTTACCAAGGAAGTCGACAAACCTGTTAACAACTGCAATCGGGATGCAAGGATGAAATAATATACACACGATTTTAGCACAAGTAGCTTTAAAAGATTCCTCCTAATTTTCACAACAAGCAATTCAAACCACACACGATTATATAATAAGTAAAAAAGCAAATTAGGCTACAAAAACTATTGCAATTAATTTATTCACCGATATGCAAATTTGAAAAGATGCCAAACAAATCAGAAAGAGAGATTTTTATGCAAGTAAAAGTTGCTACAAAAAAACGTCCAAGTAACTTCCGGCACTGTCATCAAATATTTGCATCATAACCCACTAACCGGAAGATAATTAAGCAAATCAAACAAATCACAAGTAAATCGTCCGTAATAAAATTTATTAGCTAATGATACTGAACATTTATAACACTCGAATAAATTAGCAATAATTTATTTTATCTGTGTACGTATACCTAAGTGACTTATCACAATTACCACTACTGCAATTTGTAAATAATAATAATTACAAAAAGCAATGATAAGATAACGATTTATTTAGATTTAGACAAAGGACGCTTTTCTATTAGTCTACTAATAAATAAAACGAGGTATGTATCAGCATAAAACAAGTTGCTTATACACCATTAAAAACATCAGCAAATAAAACAATCAAAAATAATGTACTAAAGTGAGTGATCTGAGGTATGAGGCGGCTTCTAGAGTATTCGAGGCGGGTTTAAATGTATAAATTATAAACGCGTATATACCAATAACAGGATGACAAGACAAGAACAAGGTACGCCATAAAGATTAAATAAACTAATAAAACTTTGCAAAAAAAATTTAACGATTATATTCCACAACGATCGAAATTTTATTTGATCCAACAATTATTGCTACCGAGTTTTTAAAAATTCAAAAACATTAATACTCTATGAAAGCGTTTTCTTTCGGTGGGGTGATTTTAAATGAAAAGCACATCTACATATCCCAAGAACATTACACAACAATTTTGTTTATGCAATGCGTTATGAGTATCATTTTGTTTAGAAACCAATTAGAAATATGTTTTATAGCTGTTTAAAGTTTTTAAAATTTTTCCAAGGGTATAATACCCTTCAAATCTTTTATGTAAAAAAATCAAATATTTTTTTATGGGCCTAATTGTTTGTAGAAGTCTTTTTTTTAAATTTCCAAGGTTATACCCTTCAAAAATTTTGTCTTCAATAAAACGTGAAACTTGCTAGAAATCACAATAAAAAGCGAGTTATATGCTACGTTTTTTTAAAGCAAAGTACCTACCACATACAGGTAGCTAAACCTTGATGACCTACTACTTTACAAGGCCACAAAATGGAAATATTCCATAGCAAATTGGTCGTCCCCACCAACCCTTGGAACCTGGTGCACGACCAGCTAAATCATTAGTTCCACCAGCTTAACATTTAACTAGCGTATTGTTTCGCGATATTTTAAAGCTACGATTAAATCGAAAAACGACAAAACTTGTGGGAACAATTCACGAAGCCAAAGCAGCAAGACATATGATCCAATAAACATTTATATCGATGTCATTAAATATTAACGTTTCCTCGAGAAAGAACTCTTAGATAAGCCAATATGCACACGAAATATAACAGTGTTTGATCAATACACATTACAAATGGAAAATTCCAAGGAAATCAAAGTTAAATATAATTCAGAATAATACAAGGAAAATAATGAGGACATTAATGTGTTTTATTTTATTAATAACGAACTCGTATTCATTACTAAATCAATGTTTACATACAGCAGCGATTGCCTAATCATATATAATAATTGAATGTTCGCTTGGTGGATTGCTCGACTCGAGTAAAAGCATAGCATAGTGCATTATTCATTTATAATTCTAATTAAAACTGAACAGACTTAGTTGACAAAAATTACTTATTCTGTGCTTGAATAAGTTTTTTACGCGTTTTAACAAGCAACTGGAGTTCCTCATTATTTTTTAAAATTATGTGCAACAAAACTTAAAATTGAAGAGTGGCCTACAGATTTTTAAAAGAACAAAAAAAAAACACAATTTTATAAAACAAAGATTGTGCTTCTAAAATGTGGACCATTTTGGTGCACCACTCTAGGTATAGTGCATGTAGAGGAATCAGTTTGTATAAAATAAAAACAGGGTTTTTTAGTATTCTCAGCATGTCTACAACTAAAAAAGTTGGTCAGCGAATAACGAATTCGCAGTATCATAAACTGTAATGAAACATCATTTTGTAAAATAAATTTGTTGTCTGGGCGAGTTTATGTTATATGTTGCTCATAAAAAAATTAAGTGGGCTGATCATATAACAATAAAACATGAGATTTTCCAGAAATTACAGAAGAGAGATCAACATTTCTGATTTTTGCTACTCTCATCGACAAAACAAATATTTGAACAGCATTTATTGGCAGTTTCGTGGTTGTAAAAAAAGCTGTTCTGGTGGGCAATTAATTAATTACAAAAAAGAATAAAATTTTTATCTCGCATAAAATTTGAACCTGTGTAACTGTTACACGAACCTGTTTTTCATGTGGTCAACGATTGGTTTATTAAGTAAACTATGGTTTATTCTGATTTCTCAAAACCACAAAATTGCCGTTCAATCTTGATTCTACAAGACCACAAAAACATCCTAAACCCCCCATTGTTTTTCGAGCCTGTACTCCTCATAAAACATTCCAATTTACAACTTCTTTTGAATCGTAGCCTTATGAACTTTTTTGATTTTCCGTTCTGCGCCTAGTTTAATATTTTGAATGACTTACAATCTTGACTTTTTTGTTTATATTTGTTATTTTAATTGTGTTCAGGTCACAATGACCCTTCTGATATATAAAACATTTGATATATTGATTATACAGGGTGTCCCAGCCATAATGCATTACTCGATAGATCTGTTATTAGTAACAACTTTAAAAAAAGTTTCGAATGAAAATTGTTTGTACTAATAACGTAAATATTGGCTAAGATGTACAATATTGTTCTACTTTTAGTTGAGCTACCCTCCCTGGCTCCAGTTTTACCATGAGTCATCTTGAAAGGGGACTGAGCACATGATATATGAGGAAGAGTAGTACCACATGTGTCCTATTTTAATTCTGAAGCACGGACACTCTTTCATTCGCAGCTAAATCACAACGAATTTTTAATAAATTGAGTTACGAATAATTATGGTTAAACAAACTTAACTCACAAATCATTCATATAAGTGCATTACATATCAAATTATAAATTAAAAATCGGGGACATGACATGATTACTAAACAGTGCGCCTTGCCCTAGCCAAACATTTACTAATAAATGGTTAAAAACAAAATTTGCATAGAATATTACATGTTAAATGTTGTTACACAAATATTATTTAGATAAGTACACGTTTGAAACAAACAAATGCCAAAAGCTTAAATATTAATGCTTTAAAATGTTAAATTAATTCTACATTTCGTCAGAGAGATAGTTTGTTTATTAAATTATGTAATAACTATCAGTCGTTTGACTTAACATAAAAAAGTGTTTATTTAATATCACTAGTCCACAGAGATGAGCAAATTAAGGGCTTATGATAAAAATTAAGAGTCAAAACAGTTGTGAGATTATTTATTCAATATCCATATCTACTGATAAACGTTTTTATTTATACAAGCAACATTTTGTTATCGTAGATCATGTTTCTAATTAGTCTTTTGATACGTCTGGATAATATAAAAACGTGCATATTCAAATTTATTTTATCATCACCAGTAAGTGGTTTGTTTATTAAAAAAAAAAACTGTATTAATACAACGCACCACAAAAAAGGGGGAAGGCAGAACAATTTTCAATTTAGTATTCTAAACTTTACAATAAAATCTTAAAACGATTTTATGTTGTACGACTAAGGAAATGGTTTATCTCTTCTTTTTGTGTGAATTAATTTGTAACTAAACAAACTAGTTTGAAGTTTAACGTTGAAATGGAAGGGCATTGAACCTTTTTTTCACAAATATATATGCAAATTTTAACATCCTTGAAGGCAACATTTTATGGAATAATGTGCAATCGATTGTGGAAATACATGCACTCGCTCATTGCAAATGTAATAAAACTTTATTTGAATTGAATAATATATTGTGTGATATATTTAGACCTGAAAAACAGGTCAGTGCTTTTGCAGAGCTGAATTGCACCACTGAAGGCTCTTCGTTTCGCTAAATGAACGACTATATTAGAAGTCAACAAAACGATTTGATTAAAAAATGTATCCCATCAGTGACATAAGACAATTGTCCACCAGCTCAAATGATATTGATGAAATAACTGGTTAATTTAAAATGATTTTCAGGCCAATAATAACAAATTAAAAGTTAATTTTAAACATCTATCGAGTCAATTCCATGATCATATCACTATTTTACTAAATATTACAGTGTGTTATGTGTACACAAGGGGACCAAACATGTATCTTAGTCTTAGTACGTAACTTTGTGTAATAAAAAATCAGAACTTGAATTTCTTTGAAGTCCACCTGAATATACTTATGCCCTTTATCATTTTAACAATTTTATTATTTAAAAAAACTTAATAATTACATATCAAAATGCCCTAGGTGGTCTTTAAATGAATAGTGCCATTTTAAACATCTACAAAGTTATGACCACTTGCAAAATATTTACTTCAAAATTGTCAACCCCCAAGGTCTTTTTTATATCCCCACATTGAAGTACAAATCTAAAGTTTATGTTTAACGTTCTAAAACTATAAATCAAACGAATAAATAAACAATTCATAGCTGTTCATGTTTTAATACACTTTACAACACAACTATTTTCAATATATGAATAGTGCACCTAAATTAGTGGCTCTATCATATTGTACTTTAGCCTTATCAATTCTGCCAGTTTTTTTATTGTTAATGATAACCACCGGCTAATAAATAAAACTATTTTATAGTCCAAAGTCTGTGCAAAACAAAGATCACAAACCTGTAATGAATCACCTGCTTCTCAGGTGCATTGTCCAAAAAATACCAACACTAACGATTAGTATCACAAAAAAAATTAATGCTGAGCAATATCACCTGATGCCCTGCCCTATTCAACATTAACCCTCTGCAAAACCATTATCGATTCAACATGTCAAAAAACTAACCCTTTACGTATGCCATTTTTTTAAATAAAACAGCACAAATAATATGTTAATACGTTGACATAGAAGTGACTTCATAGAGCATAATAAAAAATCTGTAGGACTTACCTTGCCAAATTGTTATAAAACTAAAATTACACTAAATAACACTAAAATTGTTCTATACACACGTACTTTATCAAACCATGCAACCAACTGACAGTAATTTTGATTGATACGACGGATTTGATCGAATCTGGACGAACTTATCCGAAGCTATTGTACATCGACTTGACGTTACATCGAAATATTATTGTATCAAAATAAAAAAACAAATACATTAGCATATTTATTTATTTTGTTGATTTTTTTATACGTTTGCCAATTGTTTAATATAGTTTTATACTCCTAAGCCATTAAATCCATGTAAAATTACATATTTTATTGAAACATATCAAATATAGATGGTTCATTACTATCTCCCGCAATTTCATTTAACTTATTATCGGGCAATTCTATATAATCCTTCGTTTCCCATTCTTCTTCTTTCGGATGATTGGCTTGATTTGGGTGCAAATTTGTCTGTAAGGGTTTTCCTTCAGGACTTATCGATAAATAATCTATCAATCCAGGGGGGATGATTTCTAAAGGATGAGCATTTTGAGATATCGGTATATCCTCACCAATTTCATCCATTAGATGCAATAAAGTTTTAGTCATTTTGTAGTTCTGTAAAAAAAATTGTCAGATATGCCTGTTCACTTAATTTGATCGGTAAAAAAATTCTTACATGGGGCAAGCAGTGGTGCTGAATGCAGAAGTAATCACCGGTGTGATCATTATGACACCAGGTACCATCAGGGAAATACGGAGATACTCCCAAGTCGTTTAGTTCCATTCTGGGAGTGTAATATGCGCCAGTATCTTTACGCTTACAAAATATTGCACAGCCCATCCATACCCTAGCTAAAAAATAGTTTCATTTAATACAGAGGACAATGTTTATATCTCAGTTTGAAAACTGAATTTAAATATTTACATTGCCTTATTACTTTATATACAGACCCAGTTTTAGTCTAAAAATTAAATTTTAACAAAGAAAAGTTAGTAACTCAAACCAATAAATGACACACATAAAATCTGTCGAGCATCATTTATAAGTTAATTTTGTTGTGTAATAATTTATTTCATAATTGATGTAATTCCCATTAATAAACATATTTGAAGCTAAATTTGATTAATAAATCTATTAAAATAAATTATTATTTATTATTTCACGAATATATTGCAATTTTAATGTTGCAAACATATAAATCCGTCGATGAAATTTTGTAAATCGGCAGTAGCCAGTGCACACCCATAAATTAGACTTTTTATGATTCCACTAATAAGTAGCTTATGATTTTAAAACTTTAAAAGATGTATTATGACCTATTTATCATTGTCAATTAAAAGTTTTGCAAAATATGCACTTTCCATTAAGTTATTTTCAAAAATATAAAAGTTAAATTTTATAACCTCAAAATAATGATTTTTTTTGTGAAACTTTGATACAAAAATATTACATTAATATGCTTTTTAAGCCACATCCTGCACATTTAACACATTAAATATGGGTTCTACGATAAAATAATTCAAAATAGTGTGTTGATCGTTTCATGTTAAGAATTTTTATCATTTTGCTGTTTCATGAATGTTACTATTACTTTAAACACCTTCATAGACCTTAACACTTAATATAGTGTAAAGTATGTTTTAAAAGAATAAAAATCTTTTGCAACTGCTTCTATGTTGTTGTTTGTGATGAAGATATTGCTCTTTGGGTACATATCCAATAAATACTTTAAAGTTTTATATGTTTATAGATATTGCTACTACTTCACTATATAATATTATTGTCCTCACCTTCTTCATGTGGTGACTGTAGGCCAGCTCCTGAAGGATCTAATTCTGGAATACGTTTTGCAAATTCCTTACATTTCTCAGAGGCATAATGAATCGGTGTTCTTCGTTTTATCCTGCTACAAAGCTACAAACGTTGCCCAACATTACAAAAATAAAAATTAATGATAAATAGAGTTAATAGAAATGGTCTTTACCTTTTCATCATGACATAAAACGACATCAACATTAGAACCTTCACATCCTCTGTCGCTGTTAAGAGGTGCGGGGTTGTTGCAGCTTCGATGTTTAGTCATATGTCCTCTTGATTTTGCTATACATCCTGAATTACATTTTCCTAGTTCCCACTGACTCCATCCTCCAGGCTTGCTAGGGACTGGCTTTGATATAGATTTTCGTACACATGATCCACCATAGCAGTACTGAAAATGTCCAAAAGTATGGCACAAATTTAAGGGATTAACCCATGTACAGTAAATTAATAAATAAGTATAATACAAAAACGATCATAAATAAAATAAATAATTCTGTAAAAGTTATCAAAAAACAATTGTACAAATGTAGCTGTAAAAAAATGTGATACAGCTAAAAAGTAATATTTCATTTATAGTTATTTATTGAGCATGATGTTGAATAACGATTTTTAATCCAAATATTTAATACACTCCCAAGGCAATTAAAATCTGAACAATACTATATTAAAAAATATACGATCACAAGCAATATTCAGAAACTTTAATGTTTTTTGTATCAAATTCTTGCAATTTAATACTACTACAAGAAGTTCTCATCCAAAAAAAGCAGTAAAAAATATCTAATTTTGTTTTTACCATTCCATGGCCACATTCAGTGCCATCTAGAGCGGGACCAGCAAAATAGTAGCCACCACGATACGGAGTTTTGCACTGCAAGCTTGTGCAAATCGAGGATAAGTCTTGAGATTGTGACATAACAGCACTTTTGTCCCTCAAGAGGATCTCACACTGCTTTTTTGCTGTGAAAATCTGACCAGGGGTGTCATGATAACGAGTGTGATCCAAGTTTGGATCTGATTTTGTACTTGAATCTTGCAAACATCTGGCACTATATTAGAAAAACAATTTTTTTAAATTAAAATTTTGCTAAGTTGATGTATGACACAGACATGATAATATACAGGGTGGCCGAAATTCGAGTATCAACATGGGGTTCTTGCTTATCAGTTATACAGCCTTAAAATTTGAGCTAAATTGTGCAAATTTGTGCTGAATTTAATCTGAAATGAAAACTACCATAACGTTTTAGTTCTAATGTTACTCAGGAAAAAAAAAACAAAAGAACACTTCATGGAAGCAATTTTTTTTTCTTTGATGTAAATAGCTAAATTTTATCAAGGTTTCATCCATTTTAGACCATCATCAACTTTGTAATTTTTTTTGAATGCCAAACTGAATTTTTGCATTAAAAGGTAGCACTAAACATTCTGCTACAAAAAAGTGATTTGAGTTTTTCAATACCTTTAAAAATAAAGAAAAAAAAGCATAAAAATTCAAAACATTTTTTCTAGTTTCTCATGATTAATTTGTGAAATAAATGAGCCATAGTAATTTTCCTCTAAGGTCCTATAGTATGAATTTATTATTCAATTATACAACTTTGTCCTAATTAAACAGACTTAGTTAGTACATCTGTTACACGAATATCGGCCACTTAATAAAGAAAGCCTATACTCGTACAACAAGAACGGGTGATTCGGACTCGCGGCTAAGTCAGACGAGAAGGGGTAGGTCCAGATTAGAACTAAACTTGTAGATATCAAAAGGGCGCCACACTATTTATTCTGTAAGGTAAAATAGCGAAAAAACCTAAGGAAAGAAATAAAAGAACTCGTAGGCTTGAACGATATATGCCTTTAATAACACCAAACACAAAAATGAAAATAACAAACAAAATATAGAACGCACTTGACAATAAAATGGTCCTCGCCTCAACAGACTTAGAAGGCCACTACGAAGAAACCCTTCGTTATAATTAAACCTAAATAAAATATGTACGACGAAATAAGATCGGTCCTGTTCCGGGGTTTGCAAGTACCTATATAAAAAACACCAACATATATTTATACCTGTATGTAAGACTGATAACACAACGTCAATAAAGTGGAAGAGCTCTCCAACCTATCAAAACTGTGGCAGTAAAATCGCCAAGCGGTAACGTAAATAAAAAATACCTTGCAAACCGAAAACGGTCTCTAACTTATTAATCGTAGCTTTCAAATAAGAATTTAGTGACACCAAAGCCACTCAAAGGTTGTTGAGAACGTAGGATGTATCATGGACGTAAGGTCCTGTTAACAACAATATAAGAATTGATTTAAATGTTAATAAATGACACTAGCAAAAATACAACGTAATGAACTAAACGTTAATACATAGCGCCAAAGCAAAACAGTGAACTAACTATAGTACGAGCTGAGGGCTCTACAATAGTTAACGTAAGATAATAAAAATATTAAGAACGTAGCTAGTCGGGGCTTAAATATGTAAGCTTAGCTTTCGATGAGCCGCCGAAGGCACGATGAAAGAGAAGAGGGCCGGAACTGCTGTCCGTAGTCCAAACTAACAGATAAACATCCACGGAACCAATCTTCAACGGAGCATCAAACGTCCGATCACAACGTTAAACGAAACTTGGAGAAAAGGACTGAGCTTAACCTCCAGCTCAAAGCAAAACGTACATCCAAACGTTACACAAACGAAATATCAGCCAATTTAAGTACGAAACGTAAACACCTAAAAAGAAACGAAATGTAAGATAACCTCCAATTTTCACGTGGCTTGAAGAAAAGATTTACCTGTTTTATGTGCCGCTAAATAATCCAACGGTTTTATTTGGCTGGACCAAATTCGCCGTACGCGTGACTACAAAAGTCGAGATCCACCAAAATTTACAATATTTCCCTGGATATTCACCCTGCACAAATCACAGGTGTATCACCAAACCAGACAATAACCGGAAGTGCGTGAACGGTAGACAATACCAATTGACATGCGTGAAAATATACTAGACACTGGAGCTACTAAAATAAGCCGAAACTACTACTCATGGGACCTAACTCCCAATCGGACAATAGTAACGTAACAAATCCCCCCCTTACTAGAAGGAAAAATGAAGAAAAAGGAGAGAAAAAAAAAAATTTTCTTTCCTAAAAGAAAAGTAGTAATAAAAAGAAACCAAAAGAAAGAACCGAAAGTTCCAAAAAAAAAACCTAAAGAAGATCACAACTTCACTTGTGAACCCTAGTGTGAGTCGGCACACTCTCCACGCTACACGCTTGTTGGGAGCAGGGGGGGACAAGGATTCCTCGCTCAAGATCTTCGTCGCGTCGTGGCCATCTATGTCATCCCACACAACAAGTGGAGACCAAGCGCCACCAACTACACTTGAAAGCTTATTCAAGCGAAATCGGAACAAAAGAGAAAACAGCTTAACCTACTAATACAGCGCCGATAAGGACACCGAACTGAAACTAAAGAGGTATAAACCAATCGGTTTATCCTCGGAACTGGTAAGAAATATATCACGGACTTTGGGCGAAGAAAAGCGCTGTCGTGATCCACCTGTCCAGGAGAGATCACACAGTGAAACCAAAAGACAGCAGTCATCCGTCACTCATCTACTCTGACAGAGGCGGCTCGGTCTGAGTCCAAAGAGTCAGGGTACCGAGAACTGATCGCTTGTCGTCATGTTCACATTTATCCATCATCAGTCATTTCCAGAAAGAAGAAAGTTCCAAAGAACGACAAAAGAAAAACAAAGCGAGTGTTTAGGGGGCTTTTACCCCTGGTAATCACACACCCTTGGCCAATTCTTCATCCTGAACCAAGAAGGAGAGAAAGAAGAAAGAAACAGAGAAAGACAAAACAAAGTGAGTGTTTAGGGGGCTTTTACCCCTGGTAACCACACACCCTTGGCCAATTCTTCATCCTGAACCAAGAAGGAGAGAAAGCGGGTGTTTAGGGGGCTTTTACCCCTGGTAACCACGCACCCTTGGTCAATTCTTCATCCTGAACCAAGAAGGAGAGAAAGAGAAAGAACAGAAAGTTACGAAACGTCAAATGGTGAAGCCGAGACATCGACAAATACGAACATAGAAACTGTCAGCCCAAAGAAAATCCCAGTAGGGAAAGCAACTAAGTAAAGAGAAAGTGGACCAACAAGTAACAGAAAAAATGTCGTATTAGTCTTCAGCAAGATATGGCTTCATATCTTGAACATGCCAGGTGCCTACGTCTTTACCAGACTCGTCAGCTAACTGGTAAGTCCAAGGAGACACACGTTTCAAAACAGTAAAGGGACCAATAAATTTCGCAGCGAGTTTGGCGTTGATGTAAGCAGCGGCGTTGGATAAAGCAAAGTTCCTGCGCCACACAAGTGAGTTTACAGCAAACTCGACTGGGCGTCGACGAAGATTGTAACGTCGGCTAGCTTGTTCGTAAGCCTTGTTCAATCGATTCTTAATATCCAAACGCAGTTGTTCTATGCCTTTCGTTCGTAAGCCAGGTTCGTCAACAGTGCGATCGGGATCTTCGATCGGTTCATTGAGATCGGGTGGTCGTCCCATGTGATCTCCATATAGATGGTGCTCACGTCCGAAGTTAGCAAAGAAAGGAGAGTGACCAATTACTTCATGTTTGGACGTGCGAATAGCACACGCAACTTTTGGCAATAGCGAATCCCACTTTCGGTGGTTATCCGCAACATACGAAGAAAGCATAGTTTTTAGTACGCGGTTAATGCGTTCTGCAGGATTAGCTTGCGGATGGTAAGGAGCATTAAATAGAATTTTAGAACGATAGCGTTCACATAGAGAACCAAACTCTCTACTACGAAATTGTACACCATTATCACAGATAATGTACTGCGGTGTACCATAAACTAAAAAAATTTCATCTTCTACAGCGCGACAAACCGTAGCAGCTGTAGCACGACGAAGAGGAAAGAAGCAAGAGTATTTAGTAAAGCAATCAGCGACAACAAGAATAAAGGTATAGCCTTTAGGCGAACGAGGAAGAGGTCCTACAATATCGATGCAGAGGAACTGCCAAGGACGAGAAGGTTTAGCACGAGGTACCATAAAACCATAAGGTTTCTTCTGTTCTACCTTATGTGCGGCACAAACTGCACATCTCCGGACATATCTGGCAACAGAGGATCTCATTTTAGGCCAATAGTAACGTGTGGCCAAACGCTCAAACGTTTTGAACACACCAGCGTGACCGGCAGTTGGTAAGTCATGGTTCTCAGTGATGAGATCTCGACGAAGTTCCGTAGGAACAACAAACTTCCAGTTATCGCATTCTGGATCGAGCCCACGAATACGAGGAGAAGTATACTTAAAGACCTTACCATTGTCGACACGCCAAACAGGATATTTATCCGGGTTGGTTTCGATAGAGGTACGTAAGCGACAATACCACTCATCAGAAGTCTGAAGTGGAGGAAGAATAATGGCAGGTTCCACGACATCAAGTTTAGGAACAGAACGAGACAAAGTATCTGGAACGACATGGTGACGTTTCTGGGGTTGGGGACAAGAAGGAGAAACATGACCGGTTTTCCCACAATTCCAGCACGTCATGGAAGCGAAAGGCTTGGAAGAAGAAACAATAACAGTATCAGAAGGTACCGTAGTCGAGGTACAAAGAGACGCAATAGGTTTAGTACGTTTAAGAGAAGAAGGAACATCAACTTTGTCGATACGTTGGCGAGAAGATCGTTGCGTACACGCTAAGTCAGGTTCCAGAAAAGGTTCGGATCCAGATCGAGGTTCAAAACGTCGATTCCGAATCTCTGCATCCTCTAACGTGCGTAGCAATGAAACGAGTTTAGTAAAGGTAGTCGGTTGTTGGAAAAGTAAGCTTTGCGAATATTTAGGACGTAGATTGCAGATAATACGATGAAGTTGTTCAGACTCAGAAGGAATTAAGGTCAATCTGCGAAATAAATTACGCATAGCAGCGACAAATAAAGTTGGGCGTTCGGAAGATCCTTGTAAGCGATTGTAGATTTCTTGTTTCAATCTCTCGTCATAATCTGATGGTAAAAATGCTTGACGAAGATTAATAACTAGAGAATTCCAGTCGCGAATATCCTCGCGCACGGAACGATACCATAAAAGGGCATCGCCTTCAAATAGGTCGATAGCCGAAGAAAATAATTGAAAGGTACTAACATTACGTGCTATTCTTAGTTCTTCAACACGTTCCAAGAAAGAGCTAACGGAAGCATCACTTCGTCCACTAAACGTAATGCCCCATTTCGAGACAGGAACAAACCTTGCAGAAAATATTTGAGAAACCGGAGGAACTTGAATATCGCCTTCGTCGGACGAGTCATCTGACGCATGTGTCACCGCATTACGAAGCGGAGTACTTGTGGTTGGTGGAACAGTCTGATCGCGTAACGCGCGTTTGTAAGCGTTTTCGAAATCTGATTTAAGCTCAAGCGCACGCAGTCGAAGCGCATTAAGTTGACTTTTCATCTCGCCGGTAGTCGGGTTAGCGAGTTCAAGGCGTCGATCAGTATGTTTCATCAGCGCCGATGTTCGGCGGAAGCACGCAGCTTTCGTGTCACCTTCAAAAGTTTGAAGTGCCGATTCTAATTCAATTAAATTTCTAGTAATAGCTGTCTTATCTTCGTTAAACTCAACCGTATAGGCAACTTGCGATAGCGATTTTTCTGAATCTAATTTAAGCACGCCACGAACTGACTTTCTCATCTCGGCTACTGTAGCGGACGGAAAACCACGGCTCGTTAACTCATACGCGAGCTCAACTTGATTCAGAGAGTCAATAAAATCTTTCCAAATGCACGACGGTGCCATTGTATCTAGTCAAAACAATAAGGTAAAACAAATAATTAACTTTCCTTCGAGAAGGAAGAAAACCAGAAAAAGAAAGAGAAGCAACTAAATAGCCTAAAAGAGAAAAAAATTATTTGGACTAAATTTTTGACCGAAACTGTACCTACGTATCAAGTCTGGTCGCAAACGACTTCCAAAAACCTAAAAAGCGATAAAAGAAAATTTGGACAAAAATTTTTACTGGCTCTGTATATAGAAAATGTGCTAAATTGCATAGAACCACCTAAGGAATCTATAGAACCAATAAAAAAAAAAAGTGCAAAATTGTTGTTCCACCCTGTATATCAGAAATTCCGAAAGCCAGGTAGTAACAACGAAAACGTCCAGCAGAGAAGTCAAAACCTAAACAATCGTAGCGAAGCTAGGATAAATGTATGCATATAGGATTAGGAACGCCTAGATATATGCAACACACGTAGCAAGATATAAAATTTTAGAAAAATACCAACAGAAAAATTTTCAAAATAAAGGCAATTATCAAACAAGTCCCTAAACGAGTAAAGTACAGTTACACAAGGCCACTAACGTTGGGCGTCAATTTTGTTACACGAATATCGGCCACTTAATAAAGAAAGCCTATACTCGTACAACAAGAACGGGTGATTCGGACTCGCGGCTAAGTCAGACGAGAAGGGGTAGGTCCAGATTAGAACTAAACTTGTAGATATCAAAAGGGCGCCACACTATTTATTCTGTAAGGTAAAATAGCGAAAAAACCTAAGGAAAGAAATAAAAGAACTCGTAGGCTTGAACGATATATGCCTTTAATAACACCAAACACAAAAATGAAAATAACAAACAAAATATAGAACGCACTTGACAATAAAATGGTCCTCGCCTCAACAGACTTAGAAGGCCACTACGAAGAAACCCTTCGTTATAATTAAACCTAAATAAAATATGTACGACGAAATAAGATCGGTCCTGTTCCGGGGTTTGCAAGTACCTATATAAAAAACACCAACATATATTTATACCTGTATGTAAGACTGATAACACAACGTCAATAAAGTGGAAGAGCTCTCCAACCTATCAAAACTGTGGCAGTAAAATCGCCAAGCGGTAACGTAAATAAAAAATACCTTGCAAACCGAAAACGGTCTCTAACTTATTAATCGTAGCTTTCAAATAAGAATTTAGTGACACCAAAGCCACTCAAAGGTTGTTGAGAACGTAGGATGTATCATGGACGTAAGGTCCTGTTAACAACAATATAAGAATTGATTTAAATGTTAATAAATGACACTAGCAAAAATACAACGTAATGAACTAAACGTTAATACATAGCGCCAAAGCAAAACAGTGAACTAACTATAGTACGAGCTGAGGGCTCTACAATAGTTAACGTAAGATAATAAAAATATTAAGAACGTAGCTAGTCGGGGCTTAAATATGTAAGCTTAGCTTTCGATGAGCCGCCGAAGGCACGATGAAAGAGAAGAGGGCCGGAACTGCTGTCCGTAGTCCAAACTAACAGATAAACATCCACGGAACCAATCTTCAACGGAGCATCAAACGTCCGATCACAACGTTAAACGAAACTTGGAGAAAAGGACTGAGCTTAACCTCCAGCTCAAAGCAAAACGTACATCCAAACGTTACACAAACGAAATATCAGCCAATTTAAGTACGAAACGTAAACACCTAAAAAGAAACGAAATGTAAGATAACCTCCAATTTTCACGTGGCTTGAAGAAAAGATTTACCTGTTTTATGTGCCGCTAAATAATCCAACGGTTTTATTTGGCTGGACCAAATTCGCCGTACGCGTGACTACAAAAGTCGAGATCCACCAAAATTTACAATATTTCCCTGGATATTCACCCTGCACAAATCACAGGTGTATCACCAAACCAGACAATAACCGGAAGTGCGTGAACGGTAGACAATACCAATTGACATGCGTGAAAATATACTAGACACTGGAGCTACTAAAATAAGCCGAAACTACTACTCATGGGACCTAACTCCCAATCGGACAATAGTAACGTAACACATCTTAAGATGATGAGCAATATCTCCATGGTCAACCTCGAATTTGAGACATCTTGACTGTTTGTTAGTGCATTAAATAAATGTTGAACTTACTTTAAGCTAGTCATTACATTCGCACTGCATGTAGACCACAGAGTTTCACCATTTGTACCTCTAGATGGAGACATAATGTAGCCTTCTTTTGGACAGTTGTTACCCGTACCATCGTGATGCATTCCTAAGCTGTAATAGTTACAGTTTTATTGAATGAGATATTTAACACACAATAAAATTCATCTTACTTGTGACCGATTTCATGAGCTAAGATATAAACACTAGTAAAGCCTGCACTGGGGTATGGTTTACCAAATACATTCGTAGTACCAAATTCTGCTATGACACAGGCATATTGCTCTAAACAAACTCCTCCCACAGTAGCTAGACCCATGGTTACACCACTTTTTTGCCCATTTTCGTATGCAAAAAAGTCCAGCCTAGTAAAAACAAAATAAATTGTAGCTATGTTAATTTCAGTGTTTAATTTAAAAACCAAATCACTTTTTCCTACATTTTTTTGACCAAAAATAATAAAACAGATACAAAATATGTAAATGTATGTGTTTAATTATGAAAGTTTTAATTGTTTTAGTTTAATTTATTTTTCCAAACTAAGAAACATATTGAAACTGTTTAAATTAAAGTATTCAATTATAAAAGCAATTTACTTTTTCTTCAATTTATTTCCCTAATACAGAAAATAGACTGAAGTCAAACCCTTTTTTTTTGCCCAATAAAAGCAACCAGTATTTACAGTTTTTATTGATCAATTGATTTGATTTGTGTGGAAAAAATATTTATTTACCCTGAAACATAAAGAGCCATATCCCAATGATCTGGATTGGAATCATCTTTTGGATTAATCCGTTGTTGATAGGCACAGAAAGAATCGAGAAGCTGTGACCTTTCCCCATTGTAATGATTCATATTGGAGGGTTGTTGTTTCATGATATCCATGCGAACCAAAGACAACTCCAACGATTTCCCAAGACTTGGATGATGGTACAACGCTTGAATCTACATGAAACAGTTTGTGCTACAAATATTTTTAATCGAATAAGTTTCATCCGACTTACACCGTTCATATAAGCCAATAACATATCCCTCAATTTCCTGTCATCATTATCAAAATACGGCGCAAACATTCTGTAAGCTGGTTCATCGAAAAAGAGGGCTAGTTCAGCAGTTGGGCCACCTGACATTGCAGCTTCAACATCATTCATGTATGAAATCTCCCTCTTATCAAAATATTTATCATTGCGTTCATCTTCTTCACTAATACTGCTGACATTGTGGATGTTTGGGTTATCCAACAAAACGTTACCGGCTATCGGAAAGTAGTCGTTGTGAAATACATCGGGGATGTCAGGGACCCTACGGACAATATGAGGAATTTTCTCTTCATCTTGAGGAGATGATTCATCTCGTGATGGCTCTTGTACATTAAGAAGGGAATGTAAATGTGGAGTTAGTGGATGAATTTCTAAAGTGGTATCATCTAGTAATACCAATCCTTGCTGAAAAATTTTTAATTTATAAATAGGTTTCATCCAGTAGCAATCAGAACTTTAAACTATGTTATAAATTTTATAAGAGGAATAAAAATATTTTTAATTTTTGCCTTTAAATAAAAAAGGAGCTCTACTATATGTAGCATTTAGCTAATTTAACCGATTCTTTATCTCTTCTAATAAAAGAGATTTACCTAGTGGGCCGAATTAAGTGGTACGCCCTGTATATTACTTTTAATAATGGCAATTCATGAAGTAAATTTTATAGGGAGAATAAAATTATGCTGATTTTTGGAGCTGATTATATTTAGCTTAAAGCTATTTTTAACCAACTCTTTATTTCTTGTAATAAGTGAGATCTTCATAGCGGTCCGAATTTAATATTACACTCTGTACATTATTATTAACAGTGGCAGTGCATGTGATAGATTTTATAAATAAGAAATAAAAATATATTGATTTTTACCTTTAAATAAAAAAGGAGCTTTACTATATGTAGCTTTTAGCTATTTAACCGATTCTTTCTCTTCTAATAAGAGATATTGACCTAGTGGGCCGAATTAAGTGGTACACCCTGTATATTACTTTTAATAATGGCAATTCATGAAGTAAATTTTATAGGGAGAATAAAATTATGTCGATTTTTTGTAGCTCGATCAAAGCTATTTTTAACCAACTCTTTATCTCTTGCAATAAGTGAGATCTTTATAGTGTTCCGAATCAAGAGGCACACCCTGTGCATTACGTTTAATGATTGCAATCTATGGGTTTAAACAAAGCCTTTAAAAGGGAGGAAAACAAATTATTTTTTATTTTTTGGCTCAAAATTGTTAGATTTATTTACACTTAATGAACTTACCACTGATTTTGGTTCACATATACTAATTGCAGCCACGGAGCTACGGTCCTTATGTAAATAATGGCAATTTTCTCGATGATCAGGAAGCACATATGGTCCCCCATTACCATCATGTATAAATGTTTTGAAACTGGGTGCAACGATATTTTCATTTCGTCGCAGTTTTAAAGCAATTGGTCTAAAAAAAATCAAACAAAATTGTAAGAATTAAGATACCATGAAATAATTTTCACCTTCCAAATGCGTTAAAGTTATAATCGGCCTCGCTGAATTCACCACTTTCACCAACAGCTTCACGAAACGGCAGTAAAACTGGTAAATAAACTATTTCATACTCTGGCACGGAATTTTTGTCTCCAGTTTTAAAATAATAAGCCAGTTCAGGTTCGGTCATGTGCTCATGAATTGCCTGGATTCTGAAACTGTTCACGTTAGCACACTGTAACACACAAACGAAACTCAGTATTTTTAATAAACACATTTTCGTATTTAAACTTTTTGTGTTTTGAATACTGAAATTAATATTTCTTCTTTTATATACCTTAAGAGATGGCAACAGTTAGTTTTTCGTATGCTGGTACCTCCTTGGAAGTCACTGTCAACAAAATCCTCTTAATGAGGGTGTAAAAATTTAATTTATTCAAAAAATTCTGTAGAGATTATTCAATAACAGGTGTTTAAGACCCTCATACCAGTAAAATTTATCGCAAAATTATGCAATATGAGACACTTAATGTGATTTTATCATACAATTATTACCTATAATGACTGTTTTAATATTTTTTAACACACATGTGTGATAAAAATCATAGTAATCTTAAAAATATGGTTTTTTTGAACTCATCCATTGAATATTGCTAATTAAAAAAATACAAACTCTGACTGTATTTAGGTTTTGGTGGTACTTTTTAGGAATTAAGATATAATTCATGATATATGTAGCTGAAGTATTAAATTTCAAAAACGTTTTAAGATAGTAAGCATAATAAATTTATTTGGTTATAATCTTTAATTGTATTATTAATTAATATTAAAAGAAAATATCACATGCATTAAATGTAGTATTTTAAAATCTATACTTTTACGTTACACCCTGATTTTGTCGAGAACAGGGTGATTTAAAGAAACAATTATGCTTTTGTTTATAAATATTATTATTTATTGATTATTAATATAAAGTTACGATTTCAGATATTTTTTATAAATGAATCAATAAATTTAAATATCTTTAATGCATGTTTGTAGAATACCTTTAGTTCAATTTTTTTTTTTAAATTTGGTTTAGTGTTACTTTTTGTCAGTCTAAAAATCTGTTTTTGAAAATTCATTAAGCGAGTTTTCAAGATATTCACAAAACAGTGTGGCTTACAAAGTCATCCTACACTGTAGTTACACAAGGAATAGGCTAAAAAAGGCATAGAGCAACAGTGTGAAACAGTAAAGCATTGTAGATGGCAAAATAGCATACAAAATTAAGTACAGTTTAATGGCGTATATTAAAAAAAAGGTTTTAAAACTGCTGCACTGTGTTGCTCTCATTTTTATACACTAACCAGTCCTTTTAAAGCTCCATCATTTAATAGATTTAACTAGTATCAACGTGTAAGTAATTATCAGTGTTTTGTTTACATACTTTCAAAAACTTGAGTTTTTATTTTGAATTCAAGAGTAGTTACAATGCTATGGAATTCATTTAATAGAAATGTTCATATATTAGCTTGATGTTTTATTGTTTAAGCTAAAAATCGCAATTAGATGAAAAATTTTTAAGCAAAATGAAAAATGCCATTGTTTTTGAACCACGCTGTATTCTGGGTACTGCTGTTATTGGTGTGCATTTGTTCTTTGGTTAATCATGCATTGTTGGTAGTTACAATTTTAATGTTTATTTTTACTGCTTATTAATTTATTTTATTTTTAACGCTTCATTGTTTTATTTTATATTTTTAATTGAACACTCATTCAATACGTGTACAAATTCTCTAATGACACGTAGCAAGCAAACTTGATTGTAACAAAAAAAACTATCACAAAGAAATTTATTGAAAAAATATTAATATACAGTTCAGGCTTATAAAATACATTTACAAAGTCGATTTCGGTGTACTACGTTCATCCCAAATAGATATACCATCACAGGCACAAATCATTTTTGGATTCTGGAATAGTCCCGCTGATCTCGCAATTATCCCGCATGTAAGTCTGTTTTCTTTTACATTATTGTCATTGGTACTACTAACAACTAGGGAACGTCCTATCACATCCAGCAACTTCACAACTTTATCCTCTAATCTAAACACAGCTCTTCCACTATCGTTCGCTGATATATTCCCCAAATTGCCATAAACTCGTTCATTTTTATTTGATTGGATATCATTTGGGTTAAAACAGTCTCCCACACTTTCGCAACCTACAATAAATTAAATCGGGCTTAAGATTAAGTCAACACGAGTATTCATTTTCACACAATATTGCATGCTATTTTAACAAAAGTTTCAACTTACCTTTCGACATGTCTCCACATTCATGAATTGTTAAGCGATGGTTTCCAGGTTTTAAGCCATCAATGGTCCCATCAATAATACAAGTATCGGGATCAACTTGGACAAATCGTACAACACCCTGTACTTCTTTTCTTCCGGTATCCAACATTGCTACACCTGCTAAACTCCCTCCGTAGCCTTTAACAACAGCTTTTCGACCAGATTTGTCCAGTCTTTGATGTACATCAGTTGTTGATAAAGTTGTTTCAACAACAACACTACATTTTTCTAGATTAATATCGATGTTTTCAATTCCAGGAACACCGTCTAAGCTTTTCTTAACTGCACTCACACAAGACTCACATGTCATCTGCACAGCAAACTCAATTTTTGTAGACATATTTAGAAGTCAGGTTTTGTAAGTGGAATTCAGCGTAATTTCTTTAAATTTAAGTGATAATGATTAAGCATATTTGCATGACATTTGTTGACAATCATAACCTTGAGTGATTGTGATTGACTTGGTTTCTTTCAGTAAAAATCCCCAAAATTAAGCTGGATTTGTGTTGGTTGGTACGACGTGTTATTGACATATCTGCAGTTCTAACCTACAAGAGAAATTTTAAAAACGTTAATTTTTAATAAGTGACAAATAAGTATTGTTTGATAGTTAAGCTAAGTTTATGTAATAACGATTTTTTTTTACAATAAAACATGGATACATGCAGTGATATAGAAGAAGGAGAGGTATTTTAATTGATTAAAAGGTTATGTTTCAATTTTAACAGTGTGGTATTTTAGATATCTGATGGTTCAGATGATGTATATAAACCATTACAACGACCTGAAAATTATTCTGCAGCTGTGAAAGATCATAGATTTCCAGTTCAAGTGGAGCCTGAAAGTGACGATGATATAGAATCTCCCAGTGAACCCGATAGTGATTCAAGTGGCGAGTTAAATGTCTCTAAAAGACCAAAACTAAAGCCCAAATTAAAACCAAAACCTACACTACAATTAAATCGTAAAAAATATGATATATGGAGTTCTCGTGCACAAGAAGACGTATTGGCTGAAACTCTCGTTAGTTGTGATGTTAGTAATATAGATCGATCTCGTTCTGTTGAAACATACGACTATCCAAGACGTAGGAACAATTACTCCCCAGATGAGGACGAAGGGTATGTGCCAAGGACTAGCTCCAAACGCAGTAACAGCGATAGGAGCAACAGGAAGTTGAAACCGATGCAAAGAACTGAAACAGATTCGGGTACGAAGGGTTCTTCACGGATTATCTTAGATCTTAATGTAACTGCTGAGAGCACAGAGGAAGAAATAGCTAAAGATATTGCCAATAAGTTATGCGAAGAAAAAGAAGATTTAATATGTATGTTGAGAAAATATCCTTCAGGGTATCTAATTTTCCAAAGTTTTTTGTTTAAGATAAAATTATCGTTGAACTTGGTAAAGAAAAATCGATTCAGTGTTTTAAGGAAACTAAAAGAATTGAAGAAGATGGTGGAATGCTAATTATGGTGAGAAAATCAGTTTTATTTATTTTGTAGCGTGATCACATTTTGCGAAAAAAATTTGTTTGGATAATTTGTTTTCTTGTGAAATTTAATTGTTAATTTTGTTTTCTAGAATCAAAGTAGACGTAGAACTCCTGGTGGTGTATTCCTATTTCTTGTTAGATACGACAACGATTTAACGTTGGAACAAAGAAATACAATTTTTGGAGATGAGCGATCAAAGTTTCGACAAGAAATGAAAGTGAAGAAAAAGTTGAGGGTGAAACAATGGAAGGACAGAATGGGTAAGATTCAATTGTTTGTATTATAACCTGCGATTTATTAAATTGGATGCATTTTTAGAGGCTTCGAAGAAAAACCTACCAGAGCTATTAACAAAAGCCGAATTATGTGTACAGCAACTTGCGAACGGTCATGATCGAACTCGCAGGGAAAGTAAAGATTCAGATGTAACGAATCCTCCCCCATCTCCCGTAACTGACGGTCATGAAAATAGTACAGACGGAATGGACAACGTGAACAGTGTTTCCAGTAATATTTTGAACGTAAATGAAGCTACAGGATCAACTAGGGACATTGATAAGTACGAAGAGGATTTTCTAGATGTGGGATGTGGAAACGACATGGATTTGTTCTGATTTAATCAAGTATTGTTTTAATATATTTTATTTTAACAATAATATCATCAAAGTTGTGAAACAATTATAGTTTAGTTGGTATGTAGTAGTGTTCTGTTGCTTGTAATAACGGACGGTTTATTATTTTGGTATGGCGAGTAAAATTATATTTTTAGGTATTTTTAATACTTGTTAAGGAAAATCGAGCATCTGAAACAAGGATGAGATTGTGACATTTTGTAACATAAATATAGCAATACATACTATGTATGACTGTTTTATTTTGAAAATAAGTGTAATAAAAATGATATATCTTCTCATTGTGCATTTATTTCTAATAATTTTGTAATGTACCGTTTCCGTTGGACAACAAAATCAGTTAAATTTGGAGACAAATCAATTTTTACAAATGAAGAGTGTAAGTGTAAGAAAAAAACAAGCAACTTACTATTTGTGGCAAGACACTTTCAACATGTTCCATCGTTACTGTTGTTTTATTTTCGAGTGTTGCTTGTTTAGCTGCTCGAACTGCCGTTTCCACGACCAAAGCCTTGATTATTTCGTTAACGGAAACTAAAACCTGTTCATTCATTTTGAGCTTGGCATCTGCACAGCCCGATTTTAAAACTTTGTATATCACAGTCTAAAAAAATACAGCATTTTTCATTGGTTAATTAAATTGAATTTTGCTTACGTTAGGAAATGTGGTAAATATTTTTGAAAAAATCGACTCCGATTGCTCATCTCTGGGATTTTCCATCGATACTTATTAGGTTTTACATTCAAATATTTATAATAAGGAAAAATTTTGACTTTGATTTTTGTGCAAAAATTAATTTTATATTTAAATACCTTGATAGCTGTCTTATTTACAATGTAGTATGATAAATAAAGGTGCACCCTAAGCTTTTAAATAAAATATATGTAAAGTAATGCACTTATTTTTAAGTAAACATTGTAAATGATATCAAATCTATCCTTATTATTTATAGGTTAGGAACATAAAGACATAAACACAACATTCTCATTAGACACAATGCTTATAATTTCCAATATTTTTTTAAAGGATTCAATCCGTCTTAATAGCTAAAAAATCACTTACATTTCTTATTTTTATTAATAACAGTTAAAAAAAATTCACGGTACTTTGTTTAATATAAGTATTTTTTTTCTTTTTAAATTCATCCACATATATCGAGAAAACGACCATATATGTATTTGCAAATTTATCGTTACATATACTATACTATACACATATATGTACACTTTTATCACCGACTGAATGAGCCAAAAGGGGGATTTAGGTGTTACAGTAAAACAAAGTGTTACAATTTATTAAAAACAAGTTTATTTCAGGGTTTAGATAGTACACTGACCTGATATGTTATACAATTTAAAGTATATCTTTACCGATTTATAACATGTTACTCTTTAGATGATTGTACTGCCAGCTTTCGCACAGTTATTAATATAAAAGTACATTCAAATATAAAGAAAAATTAACAACAAAATAGCACTCTACAATAGAACCACTATCATAGCAAATTTCGATTTGTAGATGATATAATCCCATTTTAATAAACAAAACAAAATTATTTTAATAATATAATATTAAATCATTAAAATACAAAATACAAAATACTAATAATACACTGCACTGCAGTGCTTGTAATACCAAACTCTTGATACAATACGATAAGTATGTACATTCATTATAACCATATCACAGTTGTAATTCTGACGTTATTGTTTATTAGACAGGGAACAGTAACTTTTAACAGTTTAGAAAGCACAATGTTAATTTAATTCATAAGAACAGGAAATGTGTCTTTTATGTATTCGATGATTGCGATAATCGCTGCTGTAAAGGTTTAAGGTACATCCACGTTTCTTCTGCCACTTTTTGGAACAACTACAAAAAAACATACTGTTGTACTAAAGTAAAAGACAATCAGTCATGATGTGCATTTGTTCTGTATGGTTTCTAAAATAAGTGCAAGGTGGATCAAATTCGAATGTTTTCTGGGAAATCTCGGTTACCATAACAGTCAGGGCCGGATTTAGACTTGATAAGGCCCTAAGCTATTTGACATATGGGGCTCTTTATAAGTCCAGATATTATATGTCAGTGCCAAATATATTGATAGACCCTAAGCTATAGCTTGTGTAGCTTATACATAAATCCTGCACTGATAACAGATACCAAAACTCTAATATCAGTCTGTTGGGTAAATTGTATTCTTGATAAAAGTTGTTGCATGTTCTAAAACTAATTTTAAGATGAAAAAGAGTTCAAAAGAAGTTCATAGGACACTAGATTTTAGCGACTTTAGAAATGTTCACAAGAGCAAAGTGCTTGTATTTTGAGAGATGCAAAGAAAGTTCATTAAAAAAAAGTTTAGAAGTCAAAAATATGTCCTAATGTTAAATTTGACGTTAAATTTCCAATTTTTGTTGGTGAATATTTCTGAAATCACTAAAATCTAGTGTCCTATGAACATCTTTTGAACTTCTTTTAATCTTAAAATTTGTTTTAGAACCTGCACCGACTTTTATCAGGAACACATTTTTTGAGAAATCATAATACACTTTTTTCCAGTTTTTAAATGACGCTTACAATTTTTTTCATGAAAATTTTAATCATAATTTAGACCATCTGGGGTGGTTGTTATTTAGTGAGTAAATAACAAGCGTCTGAAGTTTTAAGATAATTGCTTTAGATTAGAATTTTTTGATTTTTGAAAAGTACAAAGGCTTTTAGCCCAGTTTACATAACCAAAATTTCAGATCAATACCCTTTTTCATTCTCCAAATATTTCTAATGCACGGTCCAAATTAATCACCCTGTATAATAAAACAAACAAAAAATTAAATAACTTACTTTAGTCTCCCATTCAAGATTGCTGAATTTCCTTTCTTTTGCTTCTTCCCTTTGTCTTTGTTCTATTTCTACTTTGGCATTGGAAGCTTTTTCTATTTCGTTAAACTTAAGACTCCTCGTCACATCTTTCCAAAGTTTTCTAGATTCGTTTTCTTCTTGCCTACTGATAGGTCGAACTTGTTTGTGCACTATTGAGAGACTATGTACATCTAAGAACGGTTCTGGTTTTTCCTGTTGGTGGAAACAAATGACTTAAAAGTAAGCCCGATTACGACACAAAATTCTGATTGCAAAAAAGCTGAACCCGGGATTAACCCAGGGTTAATTTCGTAAACCCGGGATTAACCCAGGGTTAATTTCGTAAACCTGGGATTAACCCAGGGTTAATTTCGTAAACCCGGGATTAACCCAGGGTTAATTTCGTAAACCCGGAATTAATCCCGTGTTTAGCTTTTATGCAATCGGGCCAAAGAGATTGTGGTGTTACCTTGTCAGCCCACTTTGCTTCCATAACTCCGTTCCATTCCCCTGCTACGGATAAGAAAGGTTTTCTATCGTCGGGTCCAAAAACCTCTGCAGTAATTTTATTCTTTTTATTGCCGTAAAAGGGTTTTGTTAAAAAGTCTATATTGCTATAATAACCGGTTTTCTGGCACGTGATAGTGGTAGCACCACCGAGTTCTATCCAAGGAATCGTTAATATCGATCTTCCGTAACCGTTGGGAAACGTCACTACGTATTCTTCGTCGTAATCCAACACGGAAACTACTCCCTGACCTATGTTATATACACAAATGGACAGACCTAAGAATTTGGACTTGGTATAAATGTGCGCGTTGAAACTTATTCGTTTGTTGTAGTGTTCCCCATAAAAGGCCGATATGGGTGGATGGTGTGATACTTGTTCGGCTAAAAACGTTAGCTGATTGTTGTTCGCCCACGGGATGGGACCGTCGTTGACTAAATCAGCATCGCTGTCTTCTTTCGCAGTAGGAATGTCCCAGTAGCAACGGAACACTTCACCTAAGACAGGATTGTAAGGCTTTTTTGCTACGGCACTTTTTCTTCCCGCATGAAAGGACGACAGGTACCATCTTACAACCTGTAGCATTCTTTCCTTGGGACTTTTTAACTCTGCTATTCTGAAATGAAAATACCACAAACTTACCAATAACATTAATTTAAAAGTAGGACATTTTTTTCACAAACTTTTAAAAATCTGAGAATAAAAAATCACAACCAAAAATTCTCAAAAATCAAATCAAATTTCTCCAGTTATTTTTGAAAATCCTTCCTCACAAAAAAGATTGCAGAAATAATCAGGAATTAACAAAAACCACAAAGTAAAAATTTCATTGCTGCAATCAGAGTCTGAAAATATTTCCCACAAAAAAATTGTAAAAACAATCATGAGTTTATAAAAAAGAATAATTTAATTGCTTTCATCAGGGACCGTCAAAATCTTTTCTTACAAAATAATACTACAAACACCGGATCAAAAAATTAAAACATTTCTAATTAATTGCCCCAATAAACGATTTTGAAATTCTTATCTCACAAACAAAAAATTGCAAACACGTAAAAGGCAATTTAAAAATAAGAAAAAGTAATGATTTATTTGTGTTAACTAAAATTTTTGTAACTCTATATTAACATAAATAAATCGTAATAAAAACAAAAAAATTACAAAAAAAAGTATTCATTTAATCGTTTTAATTAAGAATTATGTGTCTATTTTCTTACCAAAAATAAATTGTAAAAACAATCTGCAATTTCTTAAAGGAAAGTAACCATTTAACGTTTTAACTAAGAATTTTGTCACTCTTTTAACAAAAAAATATTGTAAAAATACGATCTGGAATTTACAAAAAGGAAAAGCAATTAATTAATTGCTTCTACAAAGAGTCTTAAAAATTTTCTCATAAAATGAGCTGTATAAAGTATAAACATAAACAGAAATGTATATAAAAAAGTGATTATTCAATTGTTTTAATTTCGAATTCTGAAAATCTAATTCCAACAAAGAAGAGATTGTGTAACACAGAAATGTTCTAAAAAGGGCTTTAAAAATGTTTTAACGAAAAAAATTGTAGACCATTCAAAAATTTTCAAAAAGGGAAAAATTCATTGCTTCAACAAAAACTTTTGAAAATATAATTTTTACAAAAAAGGGATTGTAAAATACGATTACAAGTGCACTAAAAGGGGCTCTGAAAATGTTCTAACAAAAGAAGATTGTAAAAACACAATCAAAAATTAACAAAATTCAAAAAGTAAGCAATACATTGCTGCAACAAAGGATTCTAAGAATTTTTCCTCAAAACAAAAGGTTGTAAAAACAAAATCAGAAATTTACAATAATGAAAATGTGATTATTAAATTGCTCCAACAAGGATTCTAAAAATATCTCATCAAAAAATAAACCAGGGACACTCAAAACCTTTTTTAAGAGAAAAGGAATAACAATATAACCGAACTTACCTAACAAAAATATCTGGATGCGCAAAAAAATCCGCGTACATTTCTAACAACGATCTTCTTTCCAATATAAAAGTAGGCAAAACAACTTTAGTAAGATCCATTCCAATTTTGACTTGAGATAATAAATGCTTTATAACTGAACCCTGAGTCTCCATTTCCACGTCGTCTTCTTCATATTCTTCATAAAGTGCTGTAATGGGCAAAGAATTAGCATGAACTCAAAAGAACGTAAGTTTTTACACGCGATGATACAATATAAAACACATGCACATCAGTGTCAGGTACAGAACGTATTTTCAATTCAGATCAATTTTTTTCCTTCAATTTTCATCTTTGATTCGCCAGCGCAGGGCCGGATTACCCGAGGTGCCGGACTACCCGCGAAGCCGTGTGCGGTGCACACTCTGCACTACCCTATCGCCGGCTCTGTTCGCGTGAAAACCATTTCTGGCCGACTTGAACAACGATGAAACACGATTTAAAAGACCTTGCAACACTCAAAAATAAACGTCAATTTTGACAACGAATTGCTTACCATCATAATCCACTATTTCTGAGAAGGATTTCTTGGAAACAACACTGTCTTGTCTAAAAGAAGTCCTATTAGAGCCCGCCGTCACCGCACCAATAGCTGTTGAAGGCCTAATTGAAGGAGACTCGTCGTCGTGCGAGAAGGAACGCACGCCACTGTGGGCACAAAAATAAAAGTATAAGCCTTAAAGGAGAACAAAAGCACTAAATATAACCTTAAACCAAATACAACACTTTAAAAGACACAAACAACACGTTATCGTTAAACGATTTTGTATAAGTGAAAGGCTCCAGGGAAAAATATGTCGTTTTTGAAGTCGAAAGCACACTGAGGATACGTCAAGATTTTTTTGGCATTGAAAAAATCACTTGCTTACCTTTTAGAGCCACAATAAAGGAACTAAAGTGGACGTTTTGTTGATAAGTCTATGTGGTCTATGTTAATGTAGCGATCATATTGTCAACTTTTTTTCCCCCTTCAAAATATGTCAACTGAAAACTTCCACGTTTGTTTTGACAAAAAAAAAGTCATTGCGTTGATCGATTTTGATAAACACAGTATTGTTCGGGCAGGCCCCTAGAGGCTTACAAAAATAAACTGGGACCTACCCTAGCTATCGACTTTTTAACGACACGCTTGTCCCAAGGCGCTCAACTACACACAAACAGGCGGGGAAGACATTTTCAAAAATAAAAACTGCAGGATTTTTTCTACTTGCGATATCTTACCTACCACTATTGCTACGTCTAAATGACCACTTATAGGCAAAAACCCTGGTCATGCTTTTATTTAGGTAATCAATTTTGACGAATTTTACGAACAACAGGCACAAATTTGTTTTAGATTTAAATTTAAACGTACGAATAAAAACACTGTTACGATTGGCTGTTTCCCGGCAGGACTTCGAGTATTATAAAACTCGAATAAATTCAATTTGTATCGACAAAAATCGCGGCAGTATGATCAATAAGGGTCACGTTACAAGGAGATGACCACAAAACCGACTGAATGCAAATCACGGCCGCGCTATGCAAGCCGCGAAAAATGTTTGGTGTTATTATATTAATCTAGAATCACTCTTTAATATTGCAGGAGCTGTGTAACTCGAGGAATGTGGCAAAACTGCAGCACCAAATGTATAAACAGGCACTGGAATCGAGCGGCGTCGCGGCGCGTGTACTGCAAGCGACGCTAAAATCAAATCGTTGGAGAGAGAACGTCAAGTGCCATGCTCCGTCATAGTTTTGGGAATTGCGTGTTTAGGTCGCCGTACTTAAAGGGTTCTTATAAAAAAAATTCATTGTACATGCCTAGGTTGTAATTCGAGCACGAAATGAAATGTTTTATGTACACCAAGGGAAATAAAACGAACTAGGTTACTAGATAATGAGCTTTGTAGGAATGAAGGGCATTTAAAAATTAAAATTCAAGAATAAGAATAACGAAGTTTTAGTCAGTACTGTAAAATGGGGGAAAATTTTTAATTCGTTCTGAGGTTACATAAATGTAAACACGATTATTCCAAAACTGAAAAAATAAACTGAAGCTCGCATATGACCAGCGGCGTCGCTAGGGGGGGAGGTCCGTCCCGGGCGGCACTTTTAGTCTACCCAAATACCCAAAGGGGGTAAAAATGAAAATCTCGGGGTAATGAAGGAACAGTAGATATAACAATCAGTCCTGGCACTAGCGCTAGTCCCAATGAAAAATTTACTTTAAAAAAGAATTCTTATCGAAGTTGAGGGTAAAACGGGCTAGTCGACCTGGCTACACTGGAAACACGCCCCCTTGTAACAACAGAAATTCTAAGTAATAAAATTTACGATACGGTACCAACCATTCAATAAAATTGTGAAACATTTCATTTAGTTTAGGAATTAAATTCCATGCAGTTTTAAACTCTATTGTAAAAGGGACTTTTCACTTCCGCCCTATTGCAAACATTTAATTTGAGGTATGAATCCCTTTCTATATTAACCAATCGTCGCATAGCGATAACATTCGTCTAATTATTTGTAAATTGAGATGTACAAAAGTTTCGACCAGTGGCAAGAGAACTTCCAAATCACGCCAGAAACGTGTGTAATGACGATTTTTCATTACACGTATGTGAATGCAATTAATTATTGTTGGAAGATTTTTAAGTAGGTACGTGTTAAAAATATTGGTCGTGCGCGACTGGCCTAAGTGGGTGATAATTAGTGCAATTTGACAGGTATATAAAATCCTTTTTCATTTATATTGTATTTGGGGTCATTGGCGTAGTTAGCCCCGAGGTCCAGGGGGGGCTCCAGCCCCAGGTGACTGAGGCTGTGAGCTAAAAAAAAAACATGGTCCTCACTTTTGAACTTTTGTTGAATCCGGGCCCAATTCTGCTTAATATTAAGACATAATTTAAAAAAATAATGCTAGATTGGTGCTAATCTATAGGTCGAAATTCATCTTTCTGTTTATTTAACAGAATACGGTTTCAATTACGTTTTGTTAAAATTTTGTCTGTTTTTTAGGCCAGGGGGGCTAATGAGAGCTCAGGGGGGGCTTAGCCCCCCCTGGTCCCCCCATAACTACACCAATGTTTGGGGTCGTGTCTGAGCAAGGCAAGGTACCTTTGAGGAAATTCACAGTACCTAATGTACGCTTTTTCATGAAAACAAGCAACAAAAATATGAATTTAAAACAAAGTTTTTCCGTTTTTTGTTTTTAAATTTTAGGCTGAAATATGGAGTTACTTTTTTGAAATTTATCTGAATTTTATGCTTATATTTATATTATTAGTTTTTTTTTTGTAATTTTGCTAAATATATTATGTGTGTGTTCCTTTACCTCAACGGAAACTGTTAGTGAAAGTTTTTACCTTTATTAAAATAATTTCGTGGGGACGGGGGCGATCTGATTAAAAAAAAATAAAAATCGGAATATGTTCTGCCATAAAACTGTAATTTTGGATGATGGTAAAGTACTCTACATGATCTAACTTTGCATTAAAACACGTTTGAACATCTAAAATTCAGAAAAAAATCGCCCGCGGCGCATTTTCTCTTTGCTCCCACTTTTTTTTTTGTGTCGATCTCTGTTTGCCAGGGGTTTGGAGAGGAGCGCGGAGCTGGAGCGCGGAGCAATGGGTTTTTGCCCGGAGCGGGAGCGGAGCCCGGAGCAAAGAATTTTGATTGCTCCACTGCTCTACTTTACTATTATAAACTACATTTTTTTTTTTTAATGAATTATTCTCATAGGTATAGTATTTAATAAAATTATAAATAAACTAAATTTGATTTTTTTGAAGTAAAATTATTATAATGTAACTTTTCTGAATATTAATTTTCATTATTTTGTATTTGAATTTTGAAAAATTTTAAAGAACTTTTTTTTCTTTTTTTAACTTTTTTAACTGAAGATCAATAATTTGTTCATTTATTTAACTTCACTTGTTTCTTAGGGTCAAATATTGTAATTTTTGGTCCATTTCCACATATCTCATAAAATTTTAGCTTTGTTTTTAAAAACAAATTTTTAAATAAACTTATTTTATTAACATTTGGAGCGCGGAGCGGAGCGGGAGCGGAGCTGGAGCAGGCTTCTTGATGCCGGAGCGGAGCTGGAGCGGAGCAACTAAAAAATTGGACTGCTCCAAACCCCTGTGTTTGCTTTTGGAAAAATAGTTGGCAACTCTTTTATTGAGAGGGGCGGCAAACTCAGGGACCGCCCCAGGCGGCACAATTCTAACTACGTCACTGCATACGACACAAAAAACAATCCGTTTAATTTAATTTTAGCGCAAGCACTGAGCATTTTTTGCCGGACGGAGAAAAAATCTTTACATATTTGCCTAACAAACATAAACTTCAAACACATTTTTTAAATCGTGTTTCGCTTTTGATTAAACCGAGCCACGCAAAAAATGAATTAAAAGTTAAATTAAAGTGCCGAAATTATGAATATCAAAGTTATCAAAACTTGTCGATTAAGTTCGCCTGTATTTGGGTGTACTAACGCAGTTAATATACAAAGTTGGAATCTGAGCGAGTAAAACCTTAATAAAACCTGCAAATATAATGAGATTATTTCGATAAACTCTCTAAGTAAACTGTAGTAAGTTTTATTTTAATCTGGAAGATAAAGTGCACGCCAGCGAAATGCAAATAGCAAATCTAATATGGGATGAATGAATAAACATGATCACTATTTGATCTGAGATGTTATTACTATAAATTAAATTTATTTACTTGGGTTGACACATTTTTACAAGTTATTAACTGAGACAATGAACTATATACCATGATCCTTGTAAATTATTTTTTCAATGAGAGAGGAGCCAGTAGAGATAATTAATTTATCATAAAACCACAAAATCAGCTAGGTTTATCTATTTATAAGTAATCATTATTGAAACTAACTACTTACGTTGTGCCCTAAAATTTTTGTGACGCTTCACTGCTTGGCAATCGCACGCGAACAAACTGTTTTAGAAAAATCCCTAGTCGAAAACAAGTCAATTTGATCAGGAACTGATTTAAAAATTCATGTATTTCAAGTAGTATCCGAACAGAAAACGAATGAAAAGTAAACTCCCCTGTCCATTTCGAACCCAATTAAGCCACTCTCCGTTTTAACTATTCCATTAACATTTTACTTCGACCAATATTCGGAATAGAATTGCAACAAAATGACCCAACGAGAAATTAATGTTTGACAGCCCATGCTAACCATCTTATTGAATATTTTGTGATTACAATTAATTTTGATTTGTACAGTTGTACGTGGGGTTACTAAAAACAGAAAAGAAAGCAAACGTGTCGGTTTTAATCAGAATTTAACCAGCACTTCCGGTGTCTCAAGCGAGTTTTCAAATAGTCTCCCCTATAGTATTTTTATTATATGTACTAGACTCAAACCGACGCCGCTTTTCGTATGTAACAACTTTTTTTGTAAGGTTATACCCGAATAAGTCACCCCCATTTTCACAATTTGGCGCACGAATCGGTCGTCTCAAGATCCTGCGTTCGACCCTGTAAATACTTTATTTAATCGCCTCAAGTTTTCGCGCTGATCAGAGTAGATAATTATTGTCAGAACTGTGCTTTTATTCCGGAAACGATTCCAGAATAAGCCATGCCCTTTTGCAATGTTAAATAAACCATTGTTCCCTTCCATTCCAACTATACCTACATTATTAAAATCCCCCAGCTGTAAATTATTTACACCAGATTGTTGTTGACATAAATTTAACATGCTGTACCCTGCTTCTTTCTACTTTTACATATTACATAAGACACATAAGGCGCCTGCAACGTGACTTTTCGCGGCATTTAAATCTCCTGATATCCGTAAATGCTTTCACAACAGAAGATAACACAACTGTGAAAGAAGGTTTTTAACTTTTTAATTGTAAGCGTAATTTTAGCACCATCAAATTCCACGCAAAAATAGCTAAAAATAATCTTTATTATTTTCTTTCGATATTTTTAACATACGAATTTATTACGATGACAAGTAGTGGGATTTCAAAATTTGTAGTTTGTTGATTGGTTGTCATGGTAACGGCATAAACTACAACGACCGGCCTGCTTGATTTGGAGTGGTTGTTGTCCAAAACTCAATTTTACGAATTTGACAATTAATGTAGAAGTAAGATAATGTCACACGGCTGTACTTTTGCTAAATTATTTTCAAACGCGTCAGGCTAATTGTATTTCGGTATTTAGTTATTGGAGATGTCGGACTGAATTGGACCCATAATAAACCCCCAAGAGCGCTTAGCTCGGCCGACCGAGCTAAGAAGGAAATGCGTGCTATTGTATTCAAAGTGTAATAGAACTTTATTAGTGGAATTGGACTACGCTTTGGGCGAAATGTGCCACCCAAGTTTCGTAACAGTCGCGAGGGAATTCAGCATGGGGGTGGTTTTGGCGAAAACCTTAAGATTGAACGGGGACTTGCTGGGCAGACACCGTGGTCTGCAGGCGAGTTGGACTTGCTCTTTCAACGGCCCCCGTGGGGCCTCTGCAGGTGAGTTATTAAGTGTGTTGCCAACTGTTAAAGTTGCCCCAAGTTCGTAAGTTGCGTTTGGCAACTGTTTAGTTGCATTTTGGTAACCGTTTAAGTTGCATTTTGGCAACTGTTTTAGTTGCTCTGTGAACATTATTGTTTTTATTTGTATATTACAAGTGTAATAGCAGTGTTAATTATAATAAATGAAATTATAGCCAAGCGAGTGTCTCATTTACTGTGTTTGTTGGAGCTTTTGCACCGACAGTTTGTAGATCTTCATAAAACAAAAACGAATCGACCTAGGAAAAATTTGTGATCGCCATCCGATTCCGCTTGAAAAGTCGTTTGGGCAACGTTTCTACACATTTGAAATATTTTGGAAATCAAAGGAGTAGGTAGCTACCTACTTGGACGATTTTTAAAAATCGTATTTTCCGTTTTTTTCTCGAAATTTTCTCGGATACCGTTTGAGATACATCCAATTTCTCTTCGGATTATTATTTGGCAACTTAGTCAAATTTATCCTATACCCAGGCTATTATAATAAGCGAGATTCCCATGCTTAAACTTGAATTTCAAAAACCCTGTATTTGATAATTTAATCGTTTCTCTATCTTAAATATCAATCAAGATACCCATGTAAAACCATCGAATTTGGTCCACCCTGTACTCTCATTTGTTTTGCAATAACACGCTCGTGTTACAATGTATGCCCAAATTCGATTTACGTTAGAAACTTGTTTGTAAGTCGGTCAATATTTGTATCCAGGATTTGAATGCAGAGGTGTCTCTCTGAATGGTTAACGACTGGTGGAGAATCAACCAAAATAAAACGCAAATGACTGTAAACGACGTTCACCACGGAGAAATTAAAGCAGCGTAGTCGTTTGTTTGTCAACCAACGCACACTTTATGTGAGCTGGGATATAAGGCGATAATACATCCGCCACCGTGAAACGACCCAGGATTTAATGTTCATATGACACACGTACATATGCGCGCACCATAATGCTGCCAGTTTAATATCGAATAACGCGCTATAAAGTCTTAAAAATCATTCACTTACAGAGGGGACGGCGCATGACTTCCTGGAGTGAACGGAGCATCGTTGGCATCATAAAAATCGTCTTCCCCTTCGGAACTGGAATACGACATCTCAGGGACGGCCAGCGTTGTTGCTGCTGACGATCCTAATAAACACATCAACATCAAATCTCCGCTTATTTTACATCACAACGCACTAAAAAGCCAACGCCTCACACACTACACATGCAGGATTCCCAACAACTAATGCACTAGGAAGTTAATCGTCTGTGTACTCTTTTACAACGGCATTTTATGTGCAATTAAAAGAAAGCCGCATTCGGTTTCACATCAAACTGCACTCCGGCCCAGAATTAGACTTAACATAGAAAGCGATTTAAGACGCGGAAAAAATCCGCGACGCATTAAGGCGGCACGAAGTGACTTAACTAACGGTGCCAGAGTAATAAAACACGTCTTTTACAACGAAGGCTCGGCCGAAGTTATTGCGAAACTGATTTGCAATTAATTGCAACTAAATTAAACTGCAATTATTAACGAAAACAAACAATTTTATTTGCGGTCTATATGCGGACTAGGTTTTGTTTATTCTGGTCGTCCTTCGGCTATGTAAATACAAAAAGGAACACGCCCATCACTATTACAATGCTATATTCAGTTGAAAAACGTCCGAATGAACGCTGCTCTTCAAATATTGTTTCTTTCAATTATGTCGAAATTAAAACGTTAATTTTTTATCGCGCTGGTGACGTAATTTGATTGGAATAAGTTCGTTAGCGGCGCGCGTTGCGGGCTTTTAAATGGGGTCGAGTATTACCACTGATCTTAAAATTAAGCGGTCATTTCCGGATAGACATGGACCAAGAGTGATCACATTTTAAGGGGATGTCAATAAAAGTTTTGAAAAACTTTTGGAGAATAGAGCCGTACCTAAGTATTGTATTAAAATGATGGAAAAATCATATGAGCATTAAATAGATCTAGAAATGCTCTTCATAGACTTCGAACAGGCATTTGACAATAAAAAAAAACAGTGTCGGCACTGAAAGAATTAGGTTTATCAGAGAAACCAAGAAAAATAATTGTAATGATAATGAAAACAGAAAGGAGATACAGAAGAGATGGTAGTTAACAAAGGACTAAAACAAGGAGATTCCCTATCAACCACTCTATTTAACCTGGCACTGGATTATGTACTACTACTAAGTAAAGTGAATAAAGGTAACCTTCAAACAGGTGGTGGAAAAATCATTGCATATGCAGATGACATAGTGATTATAAGTAAAACAAGGAAACTAATGGAAAGCATGACGAAAGAAATGGATCAAGGAGAAAAAATGGAATTAAAACTAAATCAGGCAACAACGAAATTCATGAAATTTGGAAGTAAACAAGCAATAGGAAGAGCCAAAATCGGAAATCTAGAATTCGAGGAAGTGGAAACATTTAAATATTTGGGAGTTATGCTATCCAGAATGGAACAAAGGAAATATGAAATAGAAAAAAAAATTACAAATGCCAATAAAGCTTTTTATGCAAATAAAAAATTACTGAAAAGTAAAATGCTCACAAAGAGATCTAAAATAAACATCTGCAATACAACAATTCGACCTATATTACTAAACGCCGCTGAAATAATGACCATGGCAAAAAAGGAAGAGAATGATTTAAGGATATTCGAAAGGAAAATCATAAGGGCAATACTTGGACCAGTTAGAGTAACGGATACGGAATGAAGAATTAAAACAAATGCAGAAATTACGCAAGAACTGAAGGAAGGAGACAATAACAAAAATAAGACAGCACATGGTGAGATGGTTGAGGTTGAGACATGTCTTTAGAGCAGATGAGGGTACCCTAATCAATTCAGTGTTAAAATAGGATCCCGGAGGAAAGAGGAGATACTTTTTCCGATTTCTGACTCCTCCAGAAAATTTCGACTCGTCGACTTCCAACTCCCCATCCTTGGAATAAACAGCGAATGGCAAAATTTATGCAGAAATCAAGAATCGCCTACGGGAATTTTTCTAGTGAGGGTTGAAATTAAGGAGAAAGCGTCGAGATTTTTCTGCACAATATCCAAGTGCACACATCTGCTGCTATGTCGCATTTTTTGGCCTATAAGAAGGTTACTATGGTACCATACCTTCATTAGGTGGCCGGGGATGATAATAACACGGGTAGGTTGCAACCATTGAATAAAAAGATAAAAGAAGGAGCTTTTAATACTATACTGCAGCGTTTGAGCGGCGACGGAAATGACGACATAAATAGCCTCTGATGGCGGCCGGTTTTGACAGGTCAAACAGTCAAGATATTTAGAGTTTTGTGTGCTACAATGGTTAGCTGCAGATCTTGTAGTCTTACTAGGTCAAAAAATGTTGAAGATTAAAAGATTACGTTGCATAGATAAGTAGACATTAATATTTTGTAGTGTAATCACGTATTGAAAATTTGATGTGGTCTGTCAAAATGGTATGTCATATCAGTGGCGTGCATTTGTGTACAGCATATTTTTTAACTCTCATAATAAACAATCCAAATATAGAAAAATGCTGTCGTTTTTTTAATTCCCTCAACCACGAAACGAGAAATAAATAAGTAAATAACAGGCTTAATTTAAAACAAAGCAAATATTTACATTAATCAATCATTCATCATTGAGCCGTACAATCCTAGGGATTATGGCTAACGCCGAGGCGTTGTTGTAGATCCATTTGTTGAGGTGGATCAGTCCTCTCCTCTAACTTTCAGTCTCATTGGTTCTGGCTGCATCCGTTATTTTCCTCCACTCCTTCCTGTCCCTGCATTTAGATTTCCAATCCCTTACTCCCAGTGCCTTTGCATCTTCCTCCAGGGCGTCTTTCCATCTTTTCCTTGGTCTACCCTTGTTTCTAGGCCAAATAGGAATCCATTCTGTTACCCTCCTAATCATTGCGGTTGGTTTCCTTCGCATGATGTGTCCTGCCCAACGTAGTCGCTGTACTTTGATGTGTCGAGTGATGTTTTCTCCTCCGAGTTCCTCCTCTATTTCTTTGTTCCTTCTCAGTCTTACTTCTCCATCTCTTGTTACCTTAGGACCTAGTATTGCTCTCATTATTTTCCTCTCCACTATTTTTAATTCTTCCTCCTCTTTCTTATTTATTGCTACTGTTTCCATGGCATATGTTATGACGGGTCTTATCAGGGTTTTGTATATTTTTATTTTGGTTGTTTTGCTTATTGTTTTGCTCTTTAGTAGGGTTTTGTTTCTGCCGTATGCTTGATTTCCCTTCAGGATTCTCTCCTTCGCTCTGTTCTTTCCAGCTTGTCCCACTGTCACGCCCAAGTAGTTGAAAGTATTAACTTCTTCGAAGGTGTATTCTTTTGTTTGTAGATCGTTCTGTAAGTGCATATTTTCTTTTCCTATCTTCATATATTTTGTTTTTTCTTCATTTATTTCCAGACCCAGTTTTTTTGCTTCTTTGTCTAGTTGATCTATTGCTCTTATTAGGTCTTTTCTTCTATTCCCTATAATTGCTATATCGTCAGCATAAGCCACTATCTGAATTTGGTTGACCATGATGTTTTTCCCATCTAGCTTCGCTTTTCGTAGTGCACCTTCTAGTATTAAATTAAATATGGTGGGGGATAGTGAGTCTCCTTGTTTTACGCCTTTGTTTACTTTGAAGGGTTCTGTTGTTATTCCTTGGAATCTCACTTTTGCTATTGTGTTGTTGAGGGTCATTTCTAACAGTGTTATTAGTTTCCCCGGTATTCCCAATAGTTCCAATTCTCTTAGCGATTCTTTTCTTTTAACTGAGTCGAAGGCAGTTTTAAAATCTATAAAAGCTACGTGTGTCTCTTTATTATGTTCCCACATTTTTTGGAGTATTTGGTCTAAAGTGTGTATGGCATCTATGGTGGATCGACCAGGTCTAAAGCCATTTTGGTAGTCTCCTAGTATTTTCTCAGCGTGTGTCTTTAATCTCTTATTTATCAACTTCGCTAAGATTTTGTAGGTGGTATTTAGCAAAGCTATGGGTCTATAGTTTTTACAATTCTCCTTTCCCCCTTTTTTGTGCAGTGGTATGATTATACTAGTATTCCAGTCCTTTGGCATCTTGTTTTGCGTCCATATTTGCCTAATTAAGTAGCATACTTGAGTATGTAGTTGCTGTCCTCCATATTTTATCAGTTCTGCCTCTATCTCGTCCTCTCCCGGAGCTTTGCCATTTTTTAGTTTTCTTATTTCTTTTTGTATTTCATCTTCTTCGGGGCACTCTTCTCCTTCTTCTTGTTCCGATTTATTTTCTTCATTTCGTATTTCACGCTCTTTCGCATATAGCATTTCTCTGTAATATTGCTTCCATATGTCTCCCATTTTTTGTGGGTCGTTCTCTATTTTACCGGTTTTATTTTTTATTCCTCTGATTTTAGTTATTTTACTGTTGTACTGAATTCTTATTTTTTTGTAGAAATGTTTCAGGTTGGGGTTTCTACCTTCTTGTTCTATTTCTTCTAGCATCGTGTTTATCCAGTCGTTTTTTCTCTTTTTATACACTGCATTTGCTAGATTTCTTTTTATTTGGTAGTCGGTTCTATCTTGTTCTGCATTGCTTGTAATCCATTTAGTTCTTGCAAGATTTTTTTGTTTTCTGGCTTCTTCACATTTCTGATTAAACCATTCTTTATTTTGTCGATTTGACGCAGCTCTTCCTAGTGTTTCTTTTGCTGCCTTTGTCGTATTTTCCTTTATTTCTTTCCATATTTCGTCTATATTTGTTGTTTGGCTCTGCGTATTTTTTGAATTAATTTCTTCCAGCTTTTCTCGTACTTCTTCTTTTTGTAGGGTCTCTACATCCCATCTTTTGTTGTGTTTGTTCGTGTTGTGCCTCCTTTGTAATTCTACATTTCCTATCGTAGCTACAACCATATAGTGGTCTGTTTCAGCCTGTGCTCCTCTGTATGTTCTTGTGTCTGTTATTTTTTTGCCGATTCCTTTTGTAGCCATTACGTGGTCGATTTGATTTTCAATGACTCCTGTTGGGTGTCTCCATGTTACTTTATGCTTTCTGGGGTGTTCGAATTTTGTTGACTGCAGAGTCATATTTAGCGATCCTGCTAATTGTGATAGTCTGTGTCCGTTATCGTTAGTTTCACTATGTATTATTCCCTTTCCAGTTCCCGTCACTTCACTTAGGTACGTCTCTTTTCCTATTTGGGCATTCGCATCTCCCATTATTATCACTTCGTCCTTTTTTGGCAGATCCTCACATATTTTGTTTAATTTTTCATAGAAGTTGTCTTTTTCAGTTTCTTCTGCGACTTCTGTAGGTGCGTATATGTTAACGACTGATATATACTTGGTCTTAAGCTTTAGGCGAAGCAGTGCAATTCTCCCATTCACTGGTGTGAACTCTATTATATTATTTGCTAACTTCTTCCCTATAAAGTATCCAACACCATTTCTTCCTCTTTTTTCTTCTCCACTGTAGAGGAAAGTATATTTATCTTTTGTTATCTCGCCCGCTCTTTCCCATCTTGTTTCTTGTACAGCCGCTACGTCTATATTATATTTTTCTAATTCTCTCGCAACTTCTTCCATTTTACCTATTCGCAACATGGTTTTAACATTCCATGTTGCAATCTTTATCTGCTCGTATTTATTTATGTCATCATCTGTTTGCCTTGTTCTTCTTTTATCCTTAAACATTTTGTTCCCCTCCCCTATTTTCATAGATTGTTTATTTGCTTCTTTTGCATTGATAATTTTCATAGCTTGGTTCGTCATCATATTTTCGAAACCTGTTATATTAATTAGTTTTTTGCCTGTGCCTCTTCTAAATTCTCCCTCTCCTTATTCCACCTCCATTCCACCCCGTTTATTATTAATTTTTTGAAACCAATTTTTACTACTTTTCCTTTATTTCTTTCCTCAACAGCAGTTTTTCGTATGCTTTTCTGCATTTCCCTTTCTATTTTTGTATTATCATTATTAATGAAAATTCTCTCACCTGTAAGATTTCTTAGCTTTGCCTTGTTCATCATAATTTTACTTTTCTCATGTTCATTTTCCAATTCCATTAAGCATGTGCTGGGTCCTAGTTTCCGTACCGCTTGGATCAGTACTTCAGTTTCCAAATTGTCTCGTATAAACTTCCCCATTTCTTTCTTTAATTCCGCCGGGTCACTAATATTCATCTTCAATCCACTTACTACCACATTTTTTGCTCTCTTTTCCCTCTCCAGGAATTCTACATTATATTTTACTTCTCTCAGTTCTGCTATTATTTTACTGTTTTCTTTTTTTAGGATCCTACTATCTTCTTTTAGCATGTTATTCTCCACCTCTAGTTTTTTAAATTCTTCTTTAGTTTCCCTTTGTTCGGCTCTTAGTTCTTTTATTTCGCGTTTTAATATTCTCATATCATCGCTGTTTTTCTGTTGTTCTTCTTTTATTATTTTCACGTCCGTTGCCAAGTCTTTCATCATTTTCAGCATCTGTCCCAACCTATCTTCGCTAGAGCTTTCTCCCTTTTTTGGTGATCTCTGCGTCTTTTTGGATTTTTGGAAGTGTTCTTCTCCTTCCTCCCTCTTCCTCTTCCCTTCGTCTGTTGTGTACTCATCAGAATTCATTTTGTAATTTAAAAGTATTCATCAACTTTTCAATGTTTTGCACAAACTCAAACTTTGCGAAATCTCTTAATCCGACCCTGCCCTCCTTCATTCGTCTTTTAATTGATGCCTTTACTATTATCTCTATTGATTATTTTGTTGAACCGCGCAAAAAGCCAGGTCCCGGTCTACCCGTCGGAGAACTGACCTTTATCGGTGTACCTCTTGCTTTCACTGCGTAATAAAGTAAATAGTTCTTACCTACAACAAATTTGATTGACCGGTTTTTCTTTACGTCCTATTATTTAATTGGCACTCAATACTTAGATTACACTGCACTTGTACTTTAAACTGCTCGGGAACTCACGGAATTTGATCTAGTTTTCAGGAGCGTTTTAAACACGTTACTCACATACCGCCATTAAATACTCCTTATTATTATATAAAGTCTTAATAATAATGTTGGGGGAGATGTTTATATAAGTGTCAGCTACATTACCCCATTCTATAATTCCTCAAGTTAAAAGAGATTTTACCAATGCAAAGTAAAAAGCACGTATACAATTTTATTTTTCTTACGATATTTATTTAGATCATTTATTTTATCTTATAAAAGTATCTACGATCAGTTTTATTAATGTAATGTATACCTACTTATATCGCAATACAGCCAATGGCAATGTATTGAAACAATCCAAATTTAACAAATACTAATTAATCAATACATATTTAAAAATGTTAGATACGCCACTGAGAAGCGGAAACATGCATCCGCCATATTGAGAGGCTAACCTGGACGCCTTAGTATCGCTATAACGCTCGTTCCTTTATCTTTTTATTCAATGGTTGTAACAGTGCCTATAGTTTCTTTAATTTTTGTTATATGTCGCCCTAAGCGTTTGTGCAATGTTCATTTACATTCACCTCCCTACCTCCTAGTTTTCATCTGTCATACAGGTTTTTGCCAGCCATAGTCACTATTTTCCGCCTAAAAGTTTATGCGTTGTGTTACCGGTCGAGTGACTTTAAGGCGATCTCTAAACGGGGAACAAAAAAGTACCTAGATTATTACGTTCTACTATATTTTGTTGGCTATTGGTGGATGCAGTACAATTTGACGTTGGAATCGTGGATTTCCTCCAATTTGTTTTGTGTACACTTGGGGTCAAAAGTAACAGTGTCACAGCCAACCCCACTCAATGTTTTCTCTAGCAAATGTTCACTCTTAGCACATAATTGGTGGTTTTCTTCGTAGATGAGAACATACAAAACTTGTCTAATTAATTTTCCAATTTGTTGTTGTTCACTTATAATTCTCTATTGTAAAAAAGTGTTTTTTTCCATTTTGCTAATTTTGGAATCAAATATTAATTTTGTTGATGAATACTAATATATTTACCCACTACTTATGAGCTGTGTAAATTATATTGCCGTTACAACTTACCCCGATCAATGTTACTTTTAGCCCCAACGTTGAGGTTGGATGTAACAGTTGTCTTACTACAGAAAAAAAAAGAATTTTCTCACATATGCTTTACGCAACATATGAAATAAATATCTTGGAAGGAAGACAAATAATGTCCCATCTATCATTAAATCAATTTGGATGAAAAAACTTGATACATTCAATGAGAAATTAAATAAAAACAAAAAAATATTACCTTCATCCCCGGAGTAGGGGACTCTCACATATGGACTTTTTTTTGTCATTTTCAAAGCTGAAAGCGAAGCTCAAAGGGCGAAAATTCGCTGATGCATCAACTGTTCGAGATAAAGCATTTTTAAAAGTTTCTACGTGATTCTCAAGGAGGTGATTATGTTGAAGGGTCGCCTCAATAAACTTTTTGTTACACGAATGGTAGATTTATTTATCCGAGCATTTCGGGATCTAACTGCCATCCTTTTTATGTTTCAATAAACAATAAAACCTGTTATTTTTCGCGATGCCAACAATTTTGAAAGTGTATTTTTCTCTTTTTTTTATGGACGAATGTATTAAAGTATTAAAAAACTATCATTTCTCTATCGGAAAAGCAGCAATTTTTAAAAGCTTAACAGTCTATTAGGAAATGATTGGTAACTTTTAGTCAAATAAGTCGACGTGAAGTTTCTATTTACGCAAGAAATTTGCACGTAGCAATACGTATTGATTTATAACAGAATTGTTAACACTTTTATTAAGCAATAGGCGAAGGTTTTTGCTTTCAAATCTATTTTCGTGCCGAAGGTCAATTTTTATTGACACCAAATAGCGCAATTCTACACTGAAACGAATTTTTCAATTTTGAAGTTCTTTAAGGGGAGCATCCTGAAAAGCTTCTTTTAATATGCGATTGGTTCGAGATTACAAAAAACTTATAACAAAATTATTTGCAATAAACTTATAAACCTCCCATAAAAAATAAAACTGAAAATGTGTACAAGACTTTACAATGAAAGATTTATGAAATTTTTCCACATTCATCACAATTAACTTAGAAAATCTGTAGTTTAAAACCGACTTAGTCATGGGGGAATCAAAATCGTCCACACGCAAGGCGTGTAGATTTCCTGAATGATATTTTTCGCACGCTCGTTTCATGTTTAGAGAATAATATTTGATTATACTTTCAAAATCTGGCACCGCACAAAACCGATTAATAAGTTATAAATTTTTATGTTTAGGGTCAGTACTCAGTAGCGTATCTAAAAGAACACACCTCCGTGATTAAAAACCAACCAAAATAACGTTGCTAAAATTTTGAAAAAAAAGAGATCGTTTCAGAAAAAAGTAATACGAAGTTTGTTCCCTTAATTGACAAAACCTTCTCTTGCCACAGCTGCATATTAAACTAGCTCCACCGAAAAATTTCGTTGAAGCAATGGACAAGGAAGAAAGATTTAAATAACCAATGGTAATTTTTCCTAATGGCAGTGATGCCAAGTTGGAGGTAGGAATTTTTGCCGGGCCTCATATCAGGACTGTTAAATAATAAAAATTTTGAGGTAAGACTTTCTTTTAAGGAAATCGCAGCATGGCAATCTTTCGTATCAGTAGTGAAAGGGTTTTTCAGAAAGCGGAAGGAAGAACACTACCAGCTTGTAGGTGAAAAGCTTTTACAAAATCACAAGAAATTAGGATGCCATTGAAGATCAACTTCCTGTATTCCCACCTAGACTTATTTCCACAGAACTTGGGTTAGTGATAAGCAAGGGGAGAGATTTCATCAAGACGTTCGCATTATAGAAGCTCGCTACCAGGGAAGATGGGACCCTGCTATGATAGGTGGCTATGGCTGGTTCTTGCAAAAAGAAATAGATACAAAACAACCATTTTTTGTTCATATTTTTTTAATCAATTTTGTTAAATTCTCTCTTCGAACAGGTGTTAGAATTTCCAAAGAGAAGTGTCCGGCGAACGTCTATGAAGATGCATTTCAGTCAAACGTTTACCCGAAGAATGTTCAAGAAGTTTGGGGGTTTCGCTGTTACTGTGAATCAGGTCCGATATAGAGAAATGATCCTAACACCATTCTTGAGAGATCTCAGAATATTCTGCCGCGCCAGCAACTTTCGACTCGGTACTCAATGGTTCCAACAGAATGGGGCAACTTGCCACACAACGAGAGAATCCCTTGATCTGCTTCATGAGAATTTTGATGACAACGCCGCCCGTTCCCACATCGCCAACGTCACCAAAAATGCCATTCAGATGTTTGATTGGGAAGTTTTGCCGCATCCGCCCTACTCTCCCGACCTGGCACCGTCGGATTTCCATCTTTTCCGATCTTTTTCAAACGCTCTGCGCGGTGTTTCGTCCAATAATGCCGTGGATTTAAAACTTGGTTGGACGAATTTTTCAAGTCGTAAATGATTCGATAAACTTGTTGAACGATGGGAGGAAGTTGTAAATAACAACGAAGAATACATAATTAATTAATTAATTGTATTCTTTTTGTTTAAAATAAAAAAATAAAGGAAAAAAATTTAAAAAAACTGCCATTACTTATTATCCAACCCAATATTTTTGATATACACCAACAACTCTTAAACTTTGATCTCTTTTGGGCAAAGTTCAAGTCAAAGTATACAACGTTTTGTGTACTGATGTAGTATCTGTTCGACTTTCCTAGTCGAAAACTGCAAAGCGGCTACACATGCAGCAAAGAAAGCTCTGTAAAGCTCGTAACATGCAAACTAATCCAAACTTTCTACTAACGAACAACATAAAACATACCAACAAGCGATCTACTATGCCTTCGTGCATTCTCTATACATTCTGAACCCAATTCAATACCTTGCTGAACTGCGGCTTCACCTGAAAGAGGAAACAAAATAGCAAAAAATAAAAAACACGTAGATGCAGCCAATGCCAAGTTCATAAAAAATGTATTCATAACTACCTGCATTGTTTGGAGATGCTGCATTGATTGCGGAAGATGTTGGTCGAGGCTGGTATACTCCGTTTACAGGGTGTGCCGTGTTCTGCGACAAAAATCAGTCGTTAACAACGGAGACATTAAGTGGGCATTAGTATGGGAAATTGGTCGCGACGTTCATAAATTGTCGAGGAACAAAAAAAAAAATCCGCCATTAAGGGGTGCGCTGAAAGGGTGAGTTATGTAATTTAGGCGGTGCACGTAAAATATAATTTGACGCACGGAACGCCGGGATGGCACGTCTGAAAATTAGCGAGCAATTTGTAGTTTCAAAACAATTAATACGTGTTTCCAACAACTTCCTAGATCAATGCAGAGTCAGTTGAGTTTTTCGAGGATAATATTTATCAAGTTTTACAAAATAAGATTGAAAATGCTAAGTTGCGTGGCGGTTCTTCAACTTTTTTAATTGGAAAGCATTTTCCATGCGTAAAAATAATGTTTTTTTAAAATTTTGTTCATTTTTTTGTTCTTATTACGTAAAACACTGTATTTACCCTACAATGAATTAAAATAAACTTAAAAATCCAATATAGAATACATATCTGCATTCACAAGGTTTCTACGTTAAAATTATCCTGAAAAAACTGATAATTGCGCAATAATTTGTATTGCTGCTACGCGAACGTGTTGCTTGGTAACAGCCCTTCGTCGTAGGCGGATGGCTCTTTACCTAAAAGCAACACGTTCAAGATAGTTAAGGAAAATGCAACAGGGGCGTTTTTTTATCTTCGCGGAATGGGGTAAAAAGAGGCTAATAGACTCAAGTTTTACAATTTTCTCTTCTTTCGACGATTGTAAATAAACTGATAAGACAATCCGCACGATATTTTGAAAGTGATTGCCTTATAGAACAAAAATATTTTTAGCCCGACCGCTTTTAATGTTCTGTGTCATTCCGCGAACATAAAAAACACCCCTCGTATGAGAAAAGATAAAATGAAAAAATTTTGTATTTAGAAAAATCATTTACACCAATTATGCAAGAATATCACACAAAAGACTAACAAAAAGAACATTTGAAACAAGACACAAGGGAAAAACAGGAAAAGCAGACCAAGAAGAACATGGACGGAGAGTATAAAAGAAGCAACAGATGAAAGAGACACCATGGAATAACATAAAAAACGCGGTCCAAAATAGAAAGCTATACAAGAAATGAAAACTCAACTCAAACTGTCTTACACCTCATGGTAGAACGACTTAGGATTAAGTCAAGTTAGGTTGGAAGACGCTGCACATCTACGTTTTATTAAAATTTGATAACCACAGTTTTCATCATAAAGTTACAAAAATATGGTACATTAGCCATTATGACAATACTGTGTTGTTTATGATGAATGATAATAAATATTTTAATTCGCTAGAAAATACTTTCGCTCGGTAAATATACTTAATTAAAATACATTGGTCAGGTTAGTTTTTGATTTAAACAATACAACAGGATGATTTCAAGTTTTTTAATTGAAAATCCCGTAAGATGAATTTACCGCTAAATGGTCTTTTAGTTCGTCATAAACTGTATTGTATTTTAACCCCAAATTTAAAATGTAAATTCTTACCTTAGCTATTTGAAGGACAACTATGGAATGCTTAATGTTGTGTAACATGGCCTGTAACAAGAATATGAATCAAAATAAACACTAGCTCGTACTAATTTTATTTAAAGTATAGCAAATTACAAGGATGTATGGTTGGTTTACTGGAAAGCTGTTATAAGCAAATTCTTTTTTTGCAGCATGATTATAAATCAACGCTTCCTGCATTGTGAATGCTTCCGGTGCACCGAATAGTGTCGACTTATGAATAATGTTTGTCGATCAATAAGTTTACATTTCCAAAATCAACCAAGACAACGCATAAGCGGAGGGCAACGCTCAATTAAAAAAAAGGTGTAATTTCGCATCTTCAATTGATACATATTTATTTTTGAACGTACCATGTCCTTAACGAGTTTTTTTTTTTTTAATTTCTGCATCACACTGTATCCACTTTAGGCACGTTCTGAGCATTATTTCAAATGTGACCAAATAAAAACAAGTGTTTTTGTTCCAATTTCCACTTAAAAATTTTGAAAGTGTTAATAACGAACCGAGAAATGTTCCAAACTTTACCAAATTAACACAAATTTCATACTGTATATATTTTTTCTACAGGTTGATAGAACCTTGAAGTTTAAAAGGAAGCCTCATTTAAATTGTCGTGAAATTTCTGGGAAAATCTTAGTTTTGTCACTGCATGTCACTTTTGAATTTTCACGTATTTTGCATACATTTTAGACGTTGTTATGACAATAAATTAAAGTGAGATTTAAGTATGGAGTACTACACAGTAATAATTTTTTTTTGTAGTTACCATCTTGAAAAATTAACATTTTACTGTTATAACTGCCAGGGCCGGCCCTAGTAAGCGCGGGGCCCGACGCAAGGACAAGCTGCGGGACCCCCTTCCCTTAAAAAAATTATTTATACAATATCATACAAATAATTTATTTTTTAAATAAAATTTTGAACAAACAAGCTAAAATAATACTATAACAAACATAACAAAACATAAAATTTGACAAATTGACTATGAACGAAGGAAAGCAAAACAACTCATATTTTTATAAACGAAATAGAAACTCAATTAAAATTAATCTTTCTAGATTTTGCTTCCGCAAAATCTTTTAATGGGTTGTCGAACTCCATCTCCCTCGTCACCTTCACTTTCAATTGACATAATTGCGAGTTAATCTTCAAATACAATGCCCAAACTTTTTTTTCATTTTCTATTGCAAAATTACATTCTGCATCAATCTGTATTAGCGTTTCCTATACCTATCTGCAACAATTTTCGAGTTAATAAGAGTTTTAGATAAAGTTAAGAGAAATTGCAACATTTTTAAATAGTGAGCCTTGGAATTGACAACAAATGCCAATATTAATAACTGTAAACCACTTTTATTGCGTTTGTCTGAAGTATCCATGAAAATGGAAAATCAAGAGTATTCAAACGAATATTTTGAACCTATTTTATATTCATGAAGAATGTCACAAGATTATTGAAAAAACTTGCCGCGTGTGTTCAGTGAGAGGTATCCTCATTTGACTCTAATGACCAGACAGAAATTTCAATGAATAGAATCAATTTTTTTGCAATTTAGAAGAGTGAAATCTGCTAGTATTCGACCTAAGCGTGTGACAAATAATGAAACTAACGAAGTTAACATCCTGAGATATTTTAATGACCATCCTCAGCCGTCGATTCGATTGGCAGCGCAAGACTCAGGTTTAACATACTATGCTGTACAAGCACCTTCAATAATCTTGTGATATTGTCTATGAATGTAAAATAAACTCAAAATATCCGTGTTTGAATACTCTAGATTTTCCATTTTCATGGATACTTCAGACAAACGCAATAAAAGTGGTTTACAGTTATTAATATTGGCATTTGTTGTCATATCCAAGGCTCACAATTTAAAAATGTTGCAATTTCTCTTAACTTTATCAAAACTTCTTAATAACTCGAAAATTGTTGCAGATGGGTATAGGAAACGCTAATACAGATTGATGCAGAAAGTAATATTGCATTAAAAATTGAAAAAAAAGTTTGGGCACAGTATTTGAAAAAAACGAGTTTTAGTGGTCTGAAGTTGTATTAAAAGAAAATTAAATTTTGGACACCCTGTAAGTAATCCATCGATTGCAAAAATTCCAGGATGTACTCCAAGGTTTCTTCTAGGCATGGTCTAAATCTAGGCGTTTTTTCTTCAAAAATAGCGGCGTTAGATAATATTAAGTATCACGATGAAAATAGAAAAATTTTCAAAAAAGTCCAAAAATCTAAAAAACGGCTGCACTTAGGTATAGGGAATGCCAATAAAAGTCCCTCTAAGATAACGTTTTGAATCCTATTACGCAATAAAACATAGACCATTGTATTTGAAATAAGAAAGTAGACGCCAACTTCCGGTATTTCCGGAAGTGTCGCCATCTTGAAAATATTTTCAATAAACAGATCATATGCCATTATGGTCAAAACCAAAATTGCAGATCCATACATACCATTTCTCATTCTTCATATATTTTCAAGTCCCGGTCTCAATCAATCACCCTGTATATTATTACTGGTACAATATTTTTCAACCAGATAGGAATACAAACAAATCACTTAATTAAAAAACGTTTTTATGACAAATTTGAAGTTCAGAATGGCATCAAGTGACGATAAAAACTAGCAATGGAATACAAACGCTATACGAAACAAAATATAATTTGAACTGTTTACATTGCGATGTCTTGAATCTCATGCATAAAAATCTCAGAATTATGTTCCGCGTTCGCTCTGGCAAAATAAAATTAGTACACATTTGCATACAGCGGAATACACAGCTGTTTAATATTTCCATGCATGACCGCCAAAACAGCGGAAGAGATGGTGAAATTATCGAATTTTTATGCTAGAATGTGTAATGAAACTGTAAAATTTATTTTTTGTTTCCAAACACCGATACATAAGCAACCTCGCATGATAATAACCCAACTGATATTGGCAGAATTTTAACACTAAAATTGCAACGTTGGACAAAAGGTACAGCAAAAATACAGGGTGGGCCAAAAGTAGTATTCCAATTGCAAAAATGTTTAAAAACGCTTCTAATAAGTTTTTCAATATTTCCATTTCCAGAAATCAACTTTAGCTTAAAGAAGTTTAAGCTAAATCAAAGCCTTAAAACACCACATTAATTTTTTTTAAACCACCCAATCAACGCCTGAATTTCAAGTGTTAAAATCCAGCCAAAATTGTGCACGAGTATAACTAAGTGTTTAGTTGCTTCTGGAGTAATATTCCACAATTTTCTCACGAAAATTAGGCGTGTAGTTATCCATATAAAACTAATAGAACAAACGCCAATTCCCTAAATCCTGGTTTAAGCCAGCTTAAAAAGTAACCGAATGTATGAAGAGGTATCTTCAATATTTAAGGTAATTGTCAATTGGTTCGTCTTTAAAAATGCTGAAATATGAAAATTACTTACATTTGCATGTTCTAAAATAAGCTGACATTTTGCTTTTTCCTCCGGATCCGTCATAAAGTTGATTCTTTCTTCCAAACTCTGCAACAAATTTCAAAATTACACTAAGAACTGATCCTTTAGGAGTTAATTCATAGTCATCCCTCAATTATTCCTAGGAAAAACCGCGCAAAACTAATACAATAGTCAATACAAAATAACGTTATTCGTCCAATGTTGGTTAGTTTTGAGATGTCAAAAATTTTGATAATTGGAAAAAATCAAAATGAAAATAAATACAGAAAAACTAAAATTATGTTCGTTAAACAGAGAACAAAGGGCATAACATAACTTTAAATGGGCTTAGGTTGGAACAGGTAGAAAATTTAAATATTTAGGAGTGAACATAGAGAAAAATGGAGGAATGGACAAGGAAATAAGCGAAAGGACAGGAAATGTGGGGAGAATATTTAACAGCTTAAGAATAACATTTTTTGGAAATAGAGCAGTCCCAAAACGAACAAAAGTGGAAGTGGCCAAAAAGGTAGTAAATCCGGCACTTTTATACGGAAGTGAAACGTGAACACTCACAAATAAAAATAGTAGCCGAGCGAATGCAGCTGAAATGCGATTTCTAAGAAAAATCCAAGGAAAAACGAAAAGATAGAATCAGAAATGAAACATACAGTGAACAATTAAAGATAAATTCAGTTGAAACGAAAATACAAGAAAGACAGCTGGGATGGTTGGGTCACATTTATGGGATGAAAGAAGAAAGGTTAACCAGAAAAGCCTATGAAGCAAGATCACAAGGAAAAAACAAAAGAGGTAGACCGAGAAATACCTGGCAAGACGAAGTCAAAAAAGCAGCAGCGGATAGAAACATCAAATGGAAAGACATAAAAACATGGAAAAAGGTCGGCACAACACAACTCAACAGTCCTACACCTAACAGTAGAAGGACTCATGACTAAATAATAAATAATTTAATGCGATATACGACGATAACAAAGATAATGCAAATATTAGCAACAATCAAAAACTTATTCATTGTAACTTATAACACCGTAATTTTTTAAAAACTATTGAAACCGGGTAGTTTGCTCAGCATTTTTTCTTGCGTCCATTAATTCTCGTTAACTGAAGTTAAGAGACTCGCAATAACATTTTGGTATCAATTTAAACATCGCGTTAATCAGTAGCAGCTTTAGAGCATCAAATAACCTGCTGCATCACCGACGTTATTCAAAATACTCCTGACGCAAACATTAAGGATCTGGAGAAGGAGTAGCTTAACTAGGAAACTAAGGGCCCGCTTGGAACGTAACAAAACACCTGAAAGAAATATCTTTTTTCGAGAGCCTCTCTATCCCCGGGACCCGCTTGCATCGTAGGCCTTCTATTTACGCCACAGAGGAGAAGAAATTGCAAGGGAAGTGCCAATTAGGGATGAGCACTTGTATACACTCAGTTTTGCAGACGACCAGGTAGTTGTATAAAGAAAAATAGATAATGTTCCCTCAGTTTTATGCTCCGATAACTAAAGTAAGAAAACGCTACAAGCCGACTAAAAATAAATTTCATAAAAAGAGATTATTTAGGAGCAAGGATAGAACAAAAGAAGTATAAATATTGAGGTTGAAATTAACATACAAAGGAGGAACAAATTTAAATATTTATAATCGACTATTTTGGAATATCACCAAACGGAATAGACTATTAAAAACAAATTTTCACCCTACTTTAGAAAAAAAAAAACACTGTACTGTACCCTTTGATCTAATGGTGCCTTTCCACGTGAGAGTAAACTACTCTCGATAGCAGCGTCGCCAAGGATACAGCCCCTGAGAGTAACTCGCGATTGGCTGTATCCTTGGCGACGCTGCCATCGAGAGTAGTTTACTCTCACGTGGAAAGGCACCATTAAGACAAATAGATCTAATCGTGTCTGGAACTAACACATTACGAAGATGACGATAAGAAAAATGTAAAACGCTATTATACAAAGTATTATGACTTACGGAATGGAGAACTGGGTCAAAACGAGAAAAATAAAAGTAAGATCACTGCAACAGAATTGGGATTGTGAAGAAGATGTTGAAAAGTCACTAGAATGGACAGGGTTACAAATGAAAATAAAAGAAAAAGTATGAAAATCGAAAACTTTTCCAAACTTTATTAAAAAAAAAAAAAAGGATTAATAAGTTACAGAGTTGAAAGGAATGGATGGAAGGTGACCAGGACGGAAAAAAAAGAGACAGCACCAGAAAATTCTGGAGCAATCAAGTAGACGATGCAATGCAGACGAGAAAGCACGAGGAAGAAGGGTGCGAAGATAAAAACAATTGAAAAAACTGGTTAAAAGAAGCAAGACAGCGACAGCTTCGGATTTCTACATATAAATATTTGTTTGTAAACGACCTTGTCGAGGAATCATTATATATAATTCAGGATTTGCAACAAATAACTGTCAATGTTGTGAAAAAAACGCAATCGTAAAATATTACATTAACAAAATTTGCGAAAAATTAAGTTAAGTTTGTACATTTCTTGTGAACTTACAGACAATAACTAAAACTGCTGATTCATGTAATTTTTTTGTGAAACTATTTGACTGCAACAAACTGATTAATTAATAGACTCCATTGTCAACTAAAACAGTCTAATGAATGGTACTTTGGAACATCCATACATTCCAGAAACAAAATTAGGTAAATGCATGGAATTGCTGAGAACTACTGGACATAAGATTATGTAAGCCAGTGTAGTTCATAACAAAAAAAAATTAAAAATGAAGATTTAACTGGAATAACAATCACAGATAAAAATAATTATGTAAATAAACACACAAGCCAGTTCACACTATGAACCAGGACCGGCTCAAACGTCGATTTTTCGGGTTCCAGACCGAGGCCCCGCGGTCAGATGGGCCCCACACTTTTAAATTTGATAATATAATTGTAAAAATACTAATAAAATCATTTGATTTTTTGATGTGGGATCCAGTGGCGTAGCTAGAATTTTTGCCGTCCTGAGCTGTTCCTAAATTTGCCGCCCCTCTGAATAAGGGTTGTTACCTCTTGTTTTTTCCAAAAGCAAACAGAGATCGACACAAAAAAAAGTGAGGAAAAGAAAAAATGCGCCTCAGGCGATTTTTTTTTTTTTAAATGTTAGATGTTCAAATTTATATTTTCTGATTCTTCATTACCCCCGAGATTTTAATTTTCCCCCCATTTGGGTAATTAAAACTGCCGCAAAAAAAATTACCGCCCGGGGCGGACCGCCCGCTTCGCCCCCTCGCTACTGGTGGGATCCCACTAATAACTTTTTTCCGATGCCCCGTAAAACCTCGGGCCGGCCCTGCTACAAACTACGCCAACTGAGATTATTGAATGGTACTTACTTTCGTTTGTTCTATCATCAGCTGAAGATAAGCATCTGCTTCTGAGACCTTATTATCAAAATCTTTTATTGTTGGAGGCGGCCTATTATTGTCCCATCGCATCTGCAACAAAATCAATACTCTAACAAAACTGTATTTAGTTTTCCTTTAAAAGAGATTGGAAAATAAAATAGAAACCGCTTTACATGGAAATAATTTTGAACAGTTTTTAAAGACTGCTCCACCTCTGGAACTGGCTGACCAAAGCGTGACTTAAAATAAATAAAAATCGACATTGGTGAGAAAATTCTAGTGGTGCCCTTACATAAAAAAAATTGAAAACAAATTTGCGTATTGGCAAAACTTGTAAACTTTTATTCTGCAAATATCAATGAAGCGTTTTTGTTACATTCAATTAAAGAACAATAAATAACTTTTACCGAATATACATAATAATTTTGTGCAATATACCACGGTACCATTAACTCACTGTAAAAATATAGAACTGCCACGGTCACCAAGTTAATACTGCACCCACAGGTACCGCTTTATTTAGTTATTGAAACTGAAGTCAAAATACCAACACAGCACAAAAAAAACACAAAGCATTAAGAAGAAAATAGGTTGCACATTGCGTTTTATGCTTACTAGCGTACTAAAATATATTTTTGTATCCTAAACTAAACAAACAAATTTAAACCCAAGCTATATTATCTCAAGAGCCAGTATGAAGGTACAAACTGCAGACCGGTTTATTTATTGTTTTTAAAAGTTTCTTGATACGATATTAATTTGAAAATAATGCGATAGCAGATTTGATAGTAAAATTATGTATCATAGGAACACGTTTTGAAAACAAAATATCATCCTGGCAAAATACATGCAAATACATACAAACATTAATAATTCAAATCAATCAACATTTAATTAAAACGGTTTTTTAAAAACTTTTGTGCATCATGGTGCTCCATAAATTAATAACCAAATAAATGTATTCAGGGTGATTGATTGGGACCGGGCATTAAAAATATATGAAGAATGAAAAAGGGTATTGATATGAAATTTTGGTTATGACCATAATGGCATATGATCTGTTTAATTAAAATACTTATAAGATGGTGACACTACCGACAGTTGACGTCTACTTTCTTATTTCAAATACAATGGTCAATTTTTTTTTGAATTTTTGGATTAAACACGTTATTTTAGATTTTTTAACATTTTTGAAATTTTTTTGATTTTTATCGTGATGCTTAATATTATCTACCGCCGCCATTTTTGAAGAAATAACGCTTAAATTTAGGATATGCATAGAAGAAACCTTGGAGTTCATACTGCAATTTTTGCAATCGATGCATTACTTACAGGGTGTCCAAAATTTAATTTTCTTTTATTATAACTTCAGACCACTAAAACTCGTTTTTTTCAAATATAATGCGCAATTTTGTTTTTCATTTTCCAATGCAAATTAAATTTTACATTTTCATGGATACTTCAGAAAAACGCGATAAAAGTGGTTGACGGTTATTAATATTGGCCTTTGTTGTCATTTCCAAGGTCTACTATTTAAAAATGTTGCAATTTCTCTTAACTTTATCAAAAATTCTTAATAACTCGAAAATTGTTGAAGATAGGTATAGGAAACGCTAATACAGATTGATGCAGAATGTAATTTTGCACTAGAAAATGAAAAAAAAGTTTGGGCATTGTATTTGAAAAAAACGAGTTTTAATGGTCTGAAGTTGTATTAAAAGAAAATTAAGTAATGCATCGATTGCAAAAATTCCAGGAAGTACTCCAATGTTTCTTCTAGGCATGGTCTAAATTTAGGCGTTTTTTCTTCAAAAATGCTGGCGTTAGATAATATTAAGCATCACGATGAAAATCAAAAAATGTTCAAAAAAGTCCAAAAATCTAAAAAATGACTGCACTTAGGTATAGGGAATGCTAATAAAACTCCCTCTAAAATAACGTTTTAAATCCAATTACGCAATAAAAAATAGACCATTGTATTTGAAATAAGAAAGGAGACGTCAACTTCCGGTATTTCCGGAAATGTCGCCATCTTGAAAATATTTTCAAGGAACAGATCAGATGCCATTATGGTCATAACCAAAATTTCAGATCCATACTATTTTTCATTCTTTATATATTTTTAAGTACCGGTCTCAATCAATCACCCTGCATAAATGATAAATATTTTCAACACACACAAAATCTTTTATTTTTTTAAATAAAGGAGGTATATGGCTGGGTTTTCTTACTAGGACACTTTGTGTATCGTTTATTTGGTTTATTATAAAAAATATATTTAGTGCTCAAATACCAAAAGTTTTTTCTTTTTTTAATGCAGCAACTTATAATTAAAAAAAGTAGAATCAATGTCGACCAAATATAAATCCCAGTACCAGCTGGAATCACAAGTCTTGTAACTTATTTGAAAGTGAAGTAACAGCTGAAAATTGCGTTTGATGAGCAGCTGACGACGTCGAAGTAGCGCAATAAAAGAATGTTTTAACTTTATATTTAGCTGGAATTTTAAAATATTTGGGATCAATGAAACCTGTGGAGTCACATCTATCTCAGCGAACGTTTAAGGTCAAAATGGAAATGGAATACCCCGAAATTGGGTTTATAAGAGCAGGTGTACATCAAGGAAGTGTCCTTGGACCGGTATTGTACCTGCTGTATACACATGACATTCCAGAAACAACGTAAAACTCGCCACATTTGCTGACGACACCGCAGTTCTAACTACAGGAGCAACCATAGAAGACATAACAGAAAATCTCCAAAGCGCAATCAATCAAATATATGCATGGACAAAACAGTGGCTTATAAAAATTAACGAAGAAAAATCTGTTCACGTTAATTTCACCAACAAAAGAATAAACTACCTACCAGTGTATCTAAATAATAATGTAATGCCTTGCAAAAAGACTGCTAAATATCTTGGCCCAAACTTAGACGTCAATTTAAAATAGAAGGATCACGTCAAAAAGAAAACGGAACAGCTGAAGATAAAGTATAGATAAATGTATTGGCTGATAGGAAGAAATTCCCAGCTTTCTATCCAAAACAAACTGCTCCTGTACAAACAGGTGCTTACGCCTGTTTGGAGATATGGACTACAATAATTATGGGGCTGTGCCAAAAAAAGGAACTACAGCTGTCCTGAAAAATTCCAAAATCGTGTATTATGGTGCCTGTACACCTGAGAGTAAAGTACTCTCGAGAGTAGCGTCGCCAAGGATACAGCCAATCGCGAGTTACTCTCAGGGGCTGTATCCTTGGCGACGCTACTCTCGAGAGTACTTTACTCTCAGGTGTACAGGCACCATTAAGGAGCATAGTAAATGCTCCTTGGTATGTTCGGAACAGCGATTTACACCGGGAACTCCAGGTTGACTCTGTCCAGGAAGAAATTAAAAAAGCTGCCAAAAGCCATGAGGAGAGGCTCCACAGACATTCCAATCAAGCTACAAATCATAACACAACTTCTTCAAAAGTATTTGTGTAAATGATAATCATTTACACTCGAACAAGACTTTTACAAAATTAATTAAAATGGACAAGCAAATAAACAAGGTAACTTTTTAGAAGCATAATCTAAACTTTTCGTAATTTTTGCTTTATTTTAGCAAACTTCAAACATGAATAAAAGGAGTCGTCTTGCTTCTCCAATATAGTTTGCACCATATTTGCAGCAAGTATTTTTGCAAATCCCTCATTTGCGTTAAATAAAAAACATATTTTAAGTACGTACCCTATTGGCATGTCTAAGAATCGTATCTTCTAGTGCTCTAACCCATTTTTCCCGCTCGTCTGCGTCTCTAGCTTGAAAATGGAAGGTTTTGTGGTCCACTGTGATAGTAAAAGTGCTGTCATCTTCGTCGTCTATGCCGATAATTGCCCCTTTAAGACGAACACAGCCTCTCCGAACACCTCGCATCATCTTTTCTTTTGACTGCAAACAAAAAATTAGACGAAATTAACACTAGACGTGAATATAAACCGATTGTAATCGTAATTGTTTTGCTGTTCATAAATTAAATCGATTTAAAAGTTCTTCAGCAACATTGGAGTTTCTTCCGAGAAATATTGATATACAAATCAAACTTTTTTACTTTTTTGAATAATAAAGCAGCTATGAAATAAATACGCACCAGGTGGACACCCTGTATAACGCGTGCGTGTTTGTATGTTTTTCCATTAACATTTACAGACATTTTTTAAATAAAACAATGAATGAAGTTGTCATTGATTTTTAAATTAATAAGGATAAGCTGCATATCATAGTTGTTATTGTACCTTTACGCTTCGTCTAATTGAGATTAAAAACAGAAATGTTTACTTTTCATTATCTGTTGACTAATTAACAAATCGATAGAAAAGGCCGAGGTCTTCGAAGAATGACGTTTAAGAAAGGTTTCCTAACAGAATCATGGTGTTGGATCGCCTTACACCTTACACTTCTCGCCTTTTTCTCGAAGCATTTGATTAGTGAAATACATGCAAAATTTAAGTTCGTCTTTAACGATTAGATATCGATATTTCGCACGTTTCTACACAAGCAGTTCAAACAATCATGTTAGAAATTGTGCTGCTGTACTTAAAATGAGCATTTAAGTCTCAGAATTCGAAATTTATGGGTATTCGAATCACCCGAAATTAAATTCCATTCGGCCAATAAATTATCTAACGGAAAGCGAACAGCCCATTTCTCCACTCAATATCACAGAAGTTCAATGCCTATGCCCCTTGGAGTCTAATATAACTCGATTACCCTAATAATTTTGACATTTTAAATGTGATGAAACTGAAAATTTCGATTTCTAGATAGGTGTATAAAAGGATGACACCAGATTTCTATTTAGTTCATCAATAGTGACTGTAATTTGTTTAATATCGGCGAATGAAATATTCAATTGCAATTACAATTATACATAAAATGAATATGAACTTATTTTACTACAGCCATGACCGTTTTTTGTGCAAATCGTTGACCTACCTGTGTCGTTCTTTTGTTTGTCATTTTTTAATTAATGCACACAGTCGACCACATCAAATATTGCTTTAATAGTTGTAATAAAACAGTAAACGGCAAACAATGTAACATAGAAAAATGCTACATAGTAACTAAATAGTATATATTTAATACTCAATGTTAAGGATCAAATTCGCTACGAATGCAAAGGAATTTACAAAATTAATTGTTCTTGTTATTTGCATCATTTATGACAAAAGACATAAGGAATATTAAAAACCGTTTAAAAAAAAAACACATTACATGTATGTAATATGTATGTACTACAAAATTAAAACAACGCAGAAATCTGCGCTCGCAAAACATTTGTAAGATTGTAACACAAAATATGTAGGAGACTTTGATAAAGTACACAAAAACCATTGTAAAAGAAATACTAGAGGCAATGAAAATTTTAAAATACAAAATTTCTTGCATCAATAGGTTGATTTTTGACATAAATTGAAAGGCGTTGTTTGAATTTTTTTAAAATCATTCAACTAAATCAAAAAAATTTTACATAAAGGCCGTTGCCAAGGATGGTCGTTGCTATGACAGCCGCATGTGTGTATAATGGTGCCTGTACACCTGAGAGTAAAGTACTCTCGAGAGTAGCGTCGCCAAGGATACAGCCAATCGCGAGTTACTCTCAGGGGCTGTATCCTTGGCGACGCTACTCTCGAGAGTACTTCACTCTCAGGTGTACAGGCACCATAAGACTGCCACCGATGAAGAGACGAGAGTCTTGAAACTGGCGTTGCATTTCGACAAGAAACTCTTCGAAAAAAAAAGTGATTTTTATTTGCTAATGTATACCGGGTGATTCAGTTTGACTGTCGCACCCCTATAACTTTTAATTATTGAAAATAACCCCAACAAACCTTATATTTTTGGAAAGGGCGACAAATTCTCTATTAAGTGATATGCATTTGTTATCTCTACGATGACGTATGTCAAATCCGCGATAGGCAACTGTTTTTTTTTTTAAATTACATAGTATACATTTTTTGGTTGATTCGGATAAAGAATTTAATTCTGAATCCGACGATGTATTAAAAAAGTATGCATACATAAGAAAATTTTCGAGAAAAATCAGTTCAAAGTTTATTCAAATTATAGCAGTTACACATAGAGGACAACTGTGTTTGGAAGTCTAATTTTTTTATGTCGATGTTTATTATTTGTCTTTATTTTTATTAAAAATTAATTTTTATTACATTTCCATTGATTATTATAGTATAATTTTTAAGATTTGATCGTTTTTTGTTATGTTAAATTCTTAAATAGACTGTTTGCTATAATTTGAATAAACTTTGAACTGATTTTTCTCGAAAATTTTCTTATGTATGCATACTTTTTTAATACATGGTCGGATTCAGAATTAAATTCTTTATCCGAATCAACCAAAAAATGTATACTATGTAATTTAAAAAAAAAACCGTTGCCTATCGCGGATTTGACATACGTCATCGTAGAGATAACAAATGCACATCATTTAATAGAGAATTTGTCGCCGTTTCCAAAAATATAAAGTTTGTTGGGGTTATTTTCATTAATTAACAAGTTATAGGGGTGCGACAGTAATAATAGTAGTATTTTGTTTTCTTGAAGAATAATAATATTTTTAAGTACTGAAATCAGAGGTTATCAACCTTTTTCTTGCATTGGCCCCTTTGAATTTTTTTTCACTTGATCCCCCTAGATTTTTTATGGTGTTGCCCAACATTTCGGGTAATATTTCAAGCGAATTATTTCCTTCAAAAACAGTATGAAAAAGTATCCGACTTGTCGACCCCCAATCGACCTCCCGAGTTCCATATATCCCTTTCAAAATTCAATAGACCTCCAGGGGGTCCATATCGACTCCGTTGGGAATCCCTGGATTAAACGCTAATCAATTCTTCTTGGCATTTCATTAAATGACCACATGCATATTAAATTCCGACAATCGACCGATGTTTATCAATTTACATACAACTGAAATTATTTAAATTTATCGTCGATACTTAAAAAAAACTAGCACCGGTTCGGTTAGTTGCCAAAATCGTTTGAAGCTAAACTAATCGATTACGAATGACAATATAGTCTTTAAAAGATGAGCGGATTTATACAAAGTTACGATTATTTAATAACAGAATTATCAGGTAAGATAGATTTACAATTTTTTTTAAACAACTTTAACAGATAATTTAGATATAAAGTTACATATCTGGACGCAATCAAAGTACAGGATGGACAAATTTCGATGTTTTAAGTTTTAACAGGGAATCTCGGTAACTATAAGAGGTATCAAAAAACGGACCGCGCATCCTCGATCTCTTTTTTCGAGAAAAGTTAATGGTGAAAACTAAAATTGGTTATCGTCTTTTGTTTTCGAGTTATCGCCGATGAAGCGATTTTTCGACTTTTCGTTTTATGACTATATCTCATTTGTTTATGAAAATAAACAAAAATAATTTTGACGTTCTACAGGCACTTTTTTGATAAGAATGCAGTGGGCGTAGACAATTTTTTAAAAAACATTCGAAATTCGAGTTGTGACATAAAAATGTAATTTTTTAAATGGAACCCATAGTTGGCTATGACTTATTTAAATTCCTTATTTTTTTGTCATTCCAAATATATAAAAGTTGATGTAGTTATTTTCAATAATACGCAAGTTACGAAGGTTTTTTAATTTGTTGGTGTGATAAACATTATAAATACATATTTGAATATAAGATAAACTGCAATAAACTACATTACTGCTGATTCTGATTATATTTGTGTTTTCTTGTTTACTTGCTTTCTAAGCATTTTTAAACTAATATTTAAAAAAAAAACAGATCAGCAAAATAATTTTTTTTTGAATGGGAATTGGATTAAGTACATTTTTGTTTAAAATGTCTATAAATGTGTACAAGACCTTAACTTTCACGATTTGTAACTTTTGCATCTTTATCTGTATCGTAGCTGTTTTAATTGACAATATGTAAAGCTATTAATTATCTGTTTTAGATCCTAGAGTTGTGGATTGGCCTCTTTTAGCCGATCCATGGGGTATGTTATCGCTGGTAGCGGTATATTTGTTTTCAGTATGTGTATTATTACCAAAATATATGGAGAATAGAAGACCCTACAGCTTAAAAAGATTTATAACTATATACAACACATTGCAAGTAGTTTCAAACGCTGCAGTAGTGTACGGGGTAAGTTTAAAATAAATACTACAAATGTCACATATTTAACATCACTCGCTTTGGCCAGACTTCTTTAAACAATTTAAAATTAGAGTCTATGAAAAGATTTAAAAAAAGCTAGTCCAAGCTTTCACCAAAGGACTTTAAACATTTTATTATCTCTCATGATTATTACTTGGAGAACATTTAAACATCTAGGTATCAATAGGTCACAAAGACATAGATGCTTTAAATGAGAGTTTGAAGCAAAACCTTTTTGGTTTCTAAAGTTACATGAAACTGTTTATTATCAAGTTTCAGTTCTAAAACTTTTTTTACTCATTCTCGCTTATGCAAAGTGCGGTCGTCTTTATTACGCATTTTAATCTCAAATATATTAAACGTAATAAAATATTTAAATGACTGAATCTTCTTTAACTTTAAACTAGTCAAGTGCCATGTGAAAAAAAAACAAAAAAAAAGATACCCAACGCTATACATCAAAATTATTATTTTTTCGCCATTCAATCAATAATACAAGTACCTACAATAAGGTTTGTTGGGGTAATTTTTAAAAACAAACGCCATAATCGAGTTGCTATTGATCTCTGGTAGACCCTATACAGGGTGGTGCATTTTTCGATGCTCACCATTGCTATCTTAGACACGGTAAGAGATACAAGGTCGGTTAAATTAGAGAAGAGTTGCACATTTTTATGGCCATTGAGAATCTGAAAAGAAATCCTGGATATTTTGATTCGTTTTTGATCTATTACAAAAAAAACTGAAAAATGTGATTTGAGAAAAATATTATTATCTTCCCTACCATTTATGCTATTTAATTTAAACTTGGTAACTTTATGTTTTTGACCGTACTGGGTTTGATGACGTCAACAGAATTTTTTTAAGCCTTCTAGATTTTAAGTTGCGATAGTCAAATTTTTTATGTCTTACGGCCGCTATATTGGATTTTTGCACCATCAGACAGACAAAAAAATTAGCTTTTCAGATTGGTAACCAACATAACCTTTTTCTTTTAAGAAACTTGTTGAAATTTTAAAATTTGTATAAATAATTTACAAAAGCGAGAATGCTTTGAAAAACAATTGAAACTAGGATATAAATAAAAGACGGAACATTTTATTGGTCTAATGATAACGAAATGAAAATAGGTAAATTTAAAACACCAGATAAATAATTATTTAAATTGTTCAAAGTGCGCGCCGTTATGTACGATGCAGTGGTTAGTCCTCAAATTTAGTTTGTCCACCGCTTTCAGGATAGACCGTCTCGGAAAAGAGTCGAATTCTTTTTTGATTTTACGGCGAAGATGTTCAGATTCTCAATGGCCATAAAAATGTGCAAATTTTCTCTAATTTAACCGACCTTGTATCTCTTACCGTTTCCAAGATAGCAATGGTGAACATCGAAAATGTATGTATACTTACTAGCTGTGAACACATAAAAAGTGCATAGCACTAAAATATTACTCCTACATATTTTTGCTTTTCAGCTTATAACTGCGGCCGGGAACAACTTCACTATAAAATGCATAGACCTGGATTATTCAGACAGAAGTGAAAATGCCATGAAACTCGCAAGATGCATGTATTGTTACTTTTTACTGAAAATTTTGGATTTTGCAGACACAGTCCTATTCGTACTAAGAAAAAAGTTTAAACAAGTGTCATTTTTACACGTGTATCATCACTCAACAACGATAGTCTTTGCATGGATGTGTGTGAAATATTATTCTAGTGCGTTTGATGTCTGAAATGTTTGACTTAATTATAACGATTTTTTTTTTAAGGCTATATGTTATCGTTTCCTGTTGGGCTGAACAGCGCAGTTCACGTTCTTATGTATTCGTATTATCTTTTGGCAGCAATGGGCCCTAGAATGCAAAGGCGGATAATAAAATGGAAACCATACCTAACAAAAATTCAGCTTGTAAGTATATCTGTACGGGTTGTATAGTCCGCGTCAAGTATAATGGCGAGCGGTTGAGGGTGCGCACTAAACGCAATTGGAATTAAACACACCTATTTACTTAGTTGTAATGGTTTGACGATGGTTGACGATTATTCGGATCACCATGGTCAATTAGTTAATATTAAAGAAACAGATTCATTTAAATTAGCCTAAAATTACGTATACTAAAGTTTTAAAACTTTTTTTAAACATTTGTTCATTTTTTTCGACCTCTTGTTAAATTTTAAAATAAAAATCTACTAGAACGCTTTACATTCTTTAAATGAAAATTTTCATTTCAGGTCCAGTTTGCAATAATAATGTTAATTCTACTACAAGTTTTTCTACCCAGCTGTAACCAACCATACACCGTCACAATTTTACTCATTGTTGATCTCATCATAATAACGATATTCTTTTTGCGTTTCTATAAAAAAAATTATACGAAAGAGAAGGCAACGTAAATGGAAATGAAATGTGAAGAAAATAAACAAAATTTGTTAGTAGTAAATTAAGTGTGTTTATTCTCCATAAAACAATAAATATTATTGAACGAATGGCGGAATAGATTGAATTATTTATGAGGTGGTTTGATTAAAAGGAAAATGTTTCCAATATTGATAATAAATAATAACCGTCTGACAGCCATTAATGACAATAACTCAGCTTGCCTCGAGAAGAGCTACCTACAGTCAAAAACGGTGCTAATCGTGTTTAAAATAATATAATTCTGTTTACATAAGTAGTAAAGTGTTAGATTAAGGGCTGGTTATAGCTTTTTTTTTAAATTCAGATAATGAAAATGAACCTTTAACCTGACGCTCGTTCGTTTGGTCAGTAATAGAGGGTCAGGTTTAAGGGTTGATTTAAACTTTTTTTGAAGAAATAATGAAGATATAGGAAACAGGTTTGTTTTCAATAAAAAAAAAAGCTTTCAGCAACCATTAAATAGTCTACTGAAACCTGTCTAGTTCCTTTTGCTATTCTCTTCGGCTAGTATCTGTTTATTTCATTCTTTATTTTGTACAATTACGCTATTTCATCTAATAACTGGTTATTATATACAATAACTAGTTAAAGTATCAAATAATTTATATATTCTATACTTTACTACCTAGATCCGGTATTTCATGAAATATCTAGGTCTAGGTATTACATGAAATACAAACATTACACGCTTTAACGGTAACATATACAGGGTGCACCAAGACCCTGAGATTCTTCGATAGCTCTTTTATTAATGAAAATATCAAAAAATGTTTAATACAAATATTGTGCGAACCAATTTTCTACATAACCTAAAATTATTTTTAAATATACAGGGTGTTTCGTTTGACCAGCACATATAAAAGTTTATTTTTTTTAAATAGAACACCCTGTATATTTTTAAATTTTTGGATTCTTCTTAAAATTTACTTTAAAAAATGTATAAGGTTATATGGGTCTTAAGTCAACCGTTTTCGTAAAATTTACATTTTTATGAAATTTTTGAGCAATACAGCACTTTTAATTTTTTTTAACATTAAAGTTGTTTAAAAAAGCTGTAAAATTTCGTTTAAAATTTAGATTGACAATAGATTAATTAACACTTTGCGACAGCAAACATTTAAAAAATATTATACAGGGTGTTTTTTACGCTTGGTCAAACTTGTGAAACTTTAAACATCGATAAGTCATTTTTCTTAAATGCAACACCCTGTATATTTTTACATTTTCTTGTAGAGAATTTAATTGTCTTTCGAAATTATTAAGCATGTTCTATACCTAAAGTTAATATTTTTCGAGCTATCTCGATTTTTATTAGTATTACTAAGGCAATTAAAATATTTTAAAGTCGGCCATGGACGTAAGTCGTAATTTTTCAAAGAATTTTTAAACAAAAGAATAAAAAGAGCTCCAACTTTAATTTTAGTCCAATAATGTACCCCTTTTCCCCGAAATTTATTGTATAAATTGTTTAAAATTATATCCTTGTTCATGTTCTACGCACAGCCGTAGATGTTGTCTCAAAGACTCTAGCACTCTTGATAACATTTCGGGGATTATACCATTACAAGCAACACAGCAAGTAATGCAGTTGCCGAACACAAAATATCCTAATAGATGGATAGGACGAGGTAGACCAATCTCCTGGCCACCTAGGTCACCTGATCTTACCCCTATAGATTTATTTTTGTCGGGACCCATAAAACAGGTGTATCAAGACCCCCCAACAACTGCTGAAGATATGCAGAACAGGATTCGTGTTGCTTTTGATGGTATAACCCCCGAAATGTTATAAAGGAAGCTAGAGTCTTTCAGACAAGGTCTACGGCTGTGCGTAGAACAGGGACATAATCTTGAACAATTTATACGATAAATTTCGGTAAAATGGGGTACATTATTAGCCTAAAATTAAAGTTGCAGCTCTCTTTATTCTTTTGTTTAAAAATTCTTTGAAAAATTACGACTTACGTCCATGGCCCACTTTAAAATATTTTAATTGCCTTAGTAATACTAATAAAAAACGAGATAGCTCGAAAAATATTAACTTTAGGTATAGACATGCTTAATAATTTCGAAAGACAATTAAATTCTCTACAAGAAAATGTAAAAATATACAGGGTGTTGCATTTAAGAAAAATGACTTATCGATGTTTAAAGTTTTACAAGTTTGACCAAGCGTAAAAAACACCCTGTATAATATTTTTAAAATGTAGCTAGCGCAAAGTGTTAATTAATCTATTGTCAATCTAAATTTTAAACGAAATTTTAACGCTTTTTTAAATAACTTTAATGTAAAAAAAAATTGAAAGTGCTGTATCGCTCAAAATTTTCACAAAAATGTAAATTTTACGAAAACGGTTGACTTAAGACCCATATAACCTTATACATTTTTTAAAGTAAATTTTAGAAGAATCCAAAAATGTAAAAATATACAGGGTGATCTATTTAAAATAATTAAATTTTTATATGTGCCGGTCAAACAAAACACCCTGTATATTTGAAAATAATTTTAGGTTATGTAGAAAATAGGTTCGCACAATATTTGTATTAAACATTTTTTGATAATTTCATTAATAAAGGAGCCATCGAAGAATCTCAGGGTCGTGGTATATTAATCGTCTGAAGGCCCCTTTAAGCATGACATTCATTACGATTGTGAAGGAATTTACAAAATTAATTGCTCTTGTGATTTGTGATATAAAGGAGAAACCAACCGACATATTAAAAATCGTTTGAAAGAACACTAATGTGTATATGTGTATATAAAATTAAATCAAACAAATCTGCACTCGTGGAAAATTCGCACACTGAACATTCAATGGGCTTTAACAAGAAATGATTATTTTTAAACACTATAATTCTTGATTTAGCAAAGAAGAAGTTTATATTTTAGACAAAAATTGGAAGACGTTGTTTTAATTTTCAAAAAAATAATATAGTTTAAGACGAAGATCGTTGCTATGGTAGCTGGGTGTGTGTAAAATAAATAAGACTGCCAGACTGTCAATAATGCGGGGACGAATCTTGAAACTGGTATTGCATTTCGACAGGAAAGTCTTGGACAAAAAATTATTTTTATTTAAGCTTCTTTTTATTAACAAATAAATCACTTGAATAATCTAATAATTTTTGAAATAATTGTAATACTATTTTACTACCTGATTTAATTTGTGTTAAGAAAACTCTTCCTTAAGATCTTGAGAAAATTTATGTATAATATGAAATCTAATAGAGGTATTTTGTTTTCTTTTTTGGATATTTATGTATACTGTTTAAATGCTAATCTATTCTTCTATAGAGTTCACGTCATAAAATTGCTTACCGACACTCAAATGTATCCATGCATATTGAATTCTACATAATCATCGAGCGTTTTTTTTTCAATTTACATACAACGGAAATGATTTAAATTAATCGAATGTACTTTAAGAAAAACATAAACACCTATTCAGTGAGTTGCAAAAATCGCTCGAGGTAACATTAAACGATAATTAGTGACAAAATAGTTTTAGAAAAATGAGCGGATTTGTACAAAGTTACGATTATTTAATAACAGAATTATCTGGTAAGTTGAATTAACAATTTTTTAAAATAACTTTAGCACATGATTTAAATTTAGATTTAAACTTATGATATTTCGACAAAACCAAGGTAAATACCGTAAGTAAAAAGTCACCAGTTTGTTTGGCAGTAAAAATTATCACAATTTTATTTTTTTACTTTAAAAACTAGAAATAATACCCATTAAAATTTAAATCGCAAAATTGTACTCGCTGTCCGTATCAGCTATTTCAATATTTCTTCAAACCGCTACATTAATCTGTACTTTACGCCAAATTAACTATATACTTTTGAGTATAACCGACTCTTTATCTCCCACAATTTATTGGACATTTCTTACATACAATTTTTAAAGAAAAACAAATTTTAATCTGTCAGGAAAAAATCTGTAATTTTTTAAAATATTCGATTCAAAATAATCGCGCAATTCTAGGATATTGTGATTATAAAAGATAGATATTTGGTTAGAATAAAAATCAAGAACGACCATAAGGACAATAAAAATTACATTTTGTGTTACCGTTTTGTATTAAGCATCTTAAATTTACAGAAATTTGAAATTTATACGACATTTCGTTTTTACTTACAATTTAGGGACATTTACATTAATTTTGTTTTGTCAACACATGCAGTTGGCCACAGTATCATTCAAAAGAGCTTTTATTCTCTCATGCATACTTATTTTGGCCAATCTGTATGACGTACATTTTTTACAGTTTTAAACAAACCTTCACCTAACGCAAAACATATAAACAGTTTCCTCTATACATTATTTTATTTTTGGAATGTAAGAAATGAATAAAAACCCATAAAAAAACAAAATGAATTCAAAATATTAATTTAAATGAAAGAACCACTGAATTTGTGCTATGGAATATCATGGTTTCATCAATCAGAATTTGAGTGTAACTGGTCTAAAATGATAAAATTGACTGAGTAAAAATGTGCCATTAAAGTCTATGAATTGAAGGGTTTGCTGCAAAAAGGGATTAGCTCCAATTTTATAAACGTGGGAAAATTAAAAAAAAACATTTTAACAGTTCAAATCTCAAGTTACAAGAGAATATTTTTTTTAACTTATTGTACATGTTTTCCCATGAATAAGCCCTATTAGCATGAAAAATATCTCTTCTGGAGTAATGGGCCATGTTTTGAATGTTGGAGCTACCTCCTTCTTGCCCCAAAGTATGTGATCAACTACTTTGTAAGGTAGGGGTTGGGAACTCAAATGGTACTACGGGCCAGTAAATTAGAAATGTGAGTAACGCGGGCCTTATTGAATAAGTGGGACCTTTTTTCTTTTTTTTAGCTCACAGCCTCTCTTTTTAGTTAAAACAAAAAGTATTAAAAAACGATGTTCAAGAAATTTTATACTAGATTGTACAGCTGTTGCCAAGTTACAACACGTTTTATGACACTTCGCGTATGTCGTATGTCAATTTACGACATAAAAGCTGTATTACACTACACAATTTCTTGTACAATTTCTTGTACAATTTGCTGTAAAAAAAATTTATACTAGATTGTACAGCTGTTGCCAAGTTACAATGTCGTCAATTGACATACGCGAAGTGTCAGTTTACGACCTAAGACGTGTTGTAACTTGGCAACAGCTGTAAAATCTAGTATAAAATTTTTTGACAGCAAATTGTACAAGAAATTGTATAGTGTAATACAGCCATTAGACGTGTTGTAACTTGGCAACAGCTGTACAATCTAGTATAAATTTTTTTGACAGCAAATTGTACAAGAAATTGTTTAGTATAATACAGCTTAATACAGCTTTTAGTACAAAAAGCACAAAACTTCTGTCAAAATAACGTACTACCACACGTGTAACAACAAAATCTGTAAACTATAACCTTTATGTCAATAAACAACCTCAGCTATTTGTCGCAATAAGGAGGCAGCTCCAGGAGCTGCATCTTTCTTGCCCCAAACGAACAAGATAGTCAAATCCATACGTGAAACAACTCAGAAATTAACACTAGGAGCTACCTCGTTCTTGCACCAATCGAAAGAGTTTTTTTTTTTGCGCAAGATAGGATGTCTAACTCAAAACGCACAAAATTTGGAGCTTACCCCTTTTTGCAGCAAACCCTTCAATTGCTGAAAATTCATTAATGGAATAATATATTCCAATCACTTTGTTTTGCGTCAGTCCTATTTTGCAATATTTAATATTCCTGGTAAAAACAAGTTTCTCACGGATATTTATTCGCTTTTATTCATGACGACCTGGGATCATTTAACTGTTATTTTTGAATGGAAATTGCAAACTGCATTTTTCTTTTAACTGTTTACAAGGTTTTACAAGTATTTCTCCATGGATTTGTCTAAAATCAAAAGTAAGAACGATAATTTAGACATTTTCATTAACGAATAAAACTAGTATTTTTGCGCAATAGGACCTTAACTTCCCAGTTTTTTTTTTTTTTTGCTTTTTACGTCTTCATCTGTGTCGCAGTTATTAATTGACAATATGTAACGCTGTTAATTCTGTTTTAGATCCCAGAGTCGTAGATTGGCCCCTTTTAGCCAATCCATGGGGTTTGGTATCGCTGATAGCGGTATATTTGTTCTCAGTTTATGTATTATTACCAAAGTATATGGAAAATAGAAAACCCTACAGCTTAAAAAGGTTTATAACTATATATAACATATTTCAAATAGTCTCAAATGCTGCAGTAGCGTACGGGGTAAGTTTAAATTGTCACAAAAGAGCATTCTTGATAAGGTAAACAACGTCAAATTTTTGGCAATACCCTCTTCATTTAGACTTCTTTGAATTACAGTACATAAGAAATGTAAAAAAAGCTAGTTATAGCTACCATCAAATTACTTTAAACATTATGGCTATCTATGGCAAAAATACATTAACACCTCAATTGCCTCTTTAAAAATAACTGTGAGAAACTTTGTGTAATTAAATGGCAGATAAAGCTTCCTAAAACGATATAAAAACAAATTCGAAAATTTATGTTTTGCATAAAGGCGTTATTCAACTTATTTGTATTTCACAGGGCACCAGTATGATTTAATATCAAAATCAAATTCAGTTATGTTATAATTTAATACTTTTGTTAATATTTTTGGTAAAAATGTTTTATGAGAAAAATCTCTTTGCATACTTACGTGAGAACTAATTTCATTTTTTTATGACCTTTGAAAATCAAATGTAATAAACACTACAAGTGTATAAGGTTTTTTGGGGTATTTTCTAAAAACAAACGCTAAAATCGAGGTGAGGTGAGAACATACAAGAAACGCATAGCACTAAAATATTACATATTTTTGCTTTTCAGCTTATAACTGCGGCCGGGAACAACTTCTCTATGAAATGCATAGACCTGGATTATTCAGACAGAAGTGAAAATGGCATGAAATTCGCAAGATGCCTGTATTATTTCTTTTTACTTAAAATTTTGGATTTTGCAGACACAGTCCTATTCGTACTAAGAAAAAAATTTAATCAAGTGTCATTTTTACACGTGTATCATCACTCAAGCACGATATTTTTTGCATGGATCAGTGTGAAATATTATTCCAGTGCGTTTGATCTTTGATGTATGAAATGTTTGAATTAGTCATAATGATTTTTTTTTGTAGGCTATATTGTGTCGTTTCCTATTACACTGAACAGCGCAGTTCACGTTCTTATGTATTCGTATTATCTTTTGGCAGCAATGGGCCCTAATATGCAAAGGCGAATAATAAAATGGAAGCCATACCTAACAAAAATTCAGCTTGTAAGTATATCTGTACAGGGCGGTCCAAATTCGATAAGATTAAATGGGTATTTCGTCTAATATCCGAGATAGAGAGACGGTTAAATTACCAAAAATGTGTCGATTTTTGAGAAACTCAGAACTGTTCTCAAAAATATTTTTTCATTTCCAGTATTTGAGTACTTAGGAAAAAGTATTTTTTTGTCATATTAATAATGTGTCATATCTCCGTTATGGTTGTAAATATTGAAAACAATTATGGAGATTTTTTTTAAGATATTTTTATGTAAAATTCGATAATACTTAAAAAATATATATTTTATGCTCGCCGTTAAAAAGTTATGACACAAACTTGCTGTTTTTAAATGGAAGCTATAGTTGGCTATAGCCTATTTACATTCCTTATTTTTTTCTAATTCCAAATACATAAAAGTTGATGTACCTAGTTATTTTTAATAATACGCAAGTTACGAAGGCTTTTTAATTTTGTTTTTTCAAGAAAAAATAGGCTGTGAAAAAATGGTTTAAAAACCTTTTAAAACTCATGTGGTACAAGTTACGAAGGTTTTTTAATTTGTTGTGATAAACATTATAAATATTTAAATAAACTGCAATAAACTACATTACTGCTGATTCCGACTATATTGTTGTTATCTAATGTTCAAATATTTATATTGGTTATCTCAACAACAAAAAACCTTTTTACCCTGTACCAAACGAGTTTTAAAAGGTTTTTATCTTGTTTTTTTTTTTAAATTTTCACAGCTTACTGTTTTTCTTAAAAAAAAAATTGGAAAATTTCGCTACTTGCGTTGTATTCAAAATAACTACATCAACCCTTATATTTTTGAAATGAGGAAAGTAAGGAATTTAAATAGGACATAGCCAACTATAGCTTGCATTAAAAAAAAAGTAAGTTTGTGTCATAGCTTTTTAACAAGCGTTACTTTTTTTTATATTATTATAAATTTTATCGATATTTACAATAATAACGGACATATGACACATTATTAATGTGACTTAAAAAAAAAAAAATTACTCAAAAACCGGAAATAAAAGAATATTTTTGAAAACGGCTCCGAGTTTGTCTTAAAAAACTGCACGTTTTTGGTAAGTTAAGTGTTTATCTATCTTGAATATTAAGCGAGATACCCATGTAATGCCTTCATGTTTGGACCAACCTGTACAGGTTGTATCATCTAATTCAGACCACTGTGGTCATCTTATTAATATAGGAGATAGAGATTCGATTAAATTAGTTAAAAATTATGTACGTATATTAATACATCAATAAGTAACGATATTCAAATGTTTTAGAAGTTGTATTTTATTTCTTGTTTGGTATTTTTTTTTTAAAGCCGTACATAAGTGCATTGTAGTTATTTAATGAGCCAAATAAAGTGCTGGGGTGTGAATCTTCTTATGGAACACTTAGTTATGAAAATATAAGTCTTTTCTATGGACGCCATATGAAACATTTACTGGATTACATAGCTTTTAAATTTAAAAAAAAAAAAAAATGTTTTGCCAATAAATACAACTTACAAATAATGACAACTAAGAGGCATTTTTTGTAAACAAAACTAATTAAAAAGTTAATTTTTTTGGCATAAGTAACTCTTCGTGTGATACATATTATTGAATAGACAAAACAATTACTATCTATTTCAGTAATTAACGATGAATTGTTTAAAATAAAACTTTTCATTTTAGGCCCAGTTCGCAATGGTATTATTACAGCTACTACAAGTTTTTCTGCCCAGCTGTAAACAACCAATTATTTTGGGAGTTTTATTCATTGCTGATATCATCATAATAACGATATTCTTCTTGCGCTTCTATAAAAAAAGTTATACGAATGAGAAGGCAACGTAAATGGAAATGAAATGTGAAGAAAATAAACAAAATTTGTTAATAGTAAATTAAGTGTTTATTCTACATAAAACAATAAATATTATTGAACGTATGGCGGAATAGATTGAATTATTGATGAGGTGGTTTGTGAAAAGCAAAATGTTTTCAATATTGATAATAAATAATAACGGTCTGACAGACATTAATGACAATAACTCAGCTTACCTCGAGAAGAGCTATCTACAGTCAAAAACTGCTAATCGTGTTTAAAATAATATAATTATGTTTATAAGTAGTAAAATGTTAGGTTAAGGGCTGGTTAAAGGCTTTTTTTAAATCAGATAATGAAAATGAACCTTTAACCTGACGCTCGTTCGTTTGGTCAGTAATAGAGGGTCAGGTTAAGGGGTCGATTTAAACTTTCTTTTAAGAATTAATGAAAATGAATAACGGCTTTGTTTAAAAAAAAATTCAGAACCTTTAACCTGACCAAACAGTCGACTGAAACCTATCCAGTTCCTTTTTTTATTATCTTCGGCCCGTACCTACTTATTTCATTCTTTATTTTGTACAATTAAACTATTTCATGTAATAACTGGTTATTATATACAATAACTAGTTAAAGTATGAAATAATTTAAATATCTTATACTTTAACTACCGATACAAGGTATTTCATGAAATATCTAGGTCTAGGTATTACATCAAACACAAAAATTACACGCTTTAACGGTAACATATAATATTGATCGTCTGAAGGCCCCTTTAAGGATATAATTCAATACGATTGTGATTTTTACAATTTACAAAATTAATTGCACTTGTGATTTGTATTATAAAGGAGAAACCAGCCGACATATTAAAAATCGTTTGAAAGAACAACACAATAACTATACAAAATTAAATCAAATAAATCTGCACTCGTGGAAAATTCGCACAACACTGGATATTCAATGGTTTTGACAAAGAAAAATAAAAGGAAAATAAAGAAAAACTACCATTAAGGACTGCATAGTTTTAAACACTACAATTCCTGCTTTAGTAAAGAAAAAGGTTACGTTTTAGACAAAAATTGATTTTTAAAAAACTTAATTTAGTTTAAGACGAAGATCGTTGCTATGGTAGCTGTGTGCGCGTGTAAAATAAATAAGACTGCCACTAATAAAGAGACGAGAGTCTTGAAACTGGTATTGCATTTCGAGAGGAAACTCTTCGACAAAAAGTGATTTTTAATTAAGCTTTAATTACGAAACAAATAAATCACTTAACTAATCAAATATTATTTTACGACCTGATTTAATTTGTGTTAAGAACACTATTCCTTACGATCCTGAGCAAATTTATATTGAATATGAAATCTAATTGCGGTATTTTGTTTTCTTTTTTGGATATTTATGTACTGTTTAACTGCTTATCTATTCGTCTAGAGCGTTTACAGCATAAAATTGTTGACCGACCCTCAAATGCGTACATGCATATTCAATTCGACATAATAACAGAGTTTTTTTTGTTTAAATGTATGAACAACTGCATTGATTTAAATAAATCGAAAGTACTTTTAAAAAAATCCTAAACACCGATTCAGTGAGTTGCAAATATCGCTCGAGGTAACATTAAACGATAATTAATGACAAAATGGTTTTAGAAAAATGAGCGGATTTATGCAAAGTTACGATTATTTCATAACAGAATTATCTGGTAAGATAAATTAACATTATTTAAAAATAACTTTAGCACAGGCTTTAAAAGTAGCTTTAAACTTAGATATTTGGACAAAACCAAGGTAAATATCGTAAGTAAAAAGTCACCAGTTTGTTTGGCAGTAAAAATTATCACAATTTTATTATTTTTTACTTTAAAAACTAGGAAAAACACCCATAAAAATTAAAAATCGCGAAATTATACTCACTGTCCGTATCAGATATTTCAATATTTCTTAAAATCGCCACTTATTAATCTATACTTTATGCTTAATTAACTATACTTTTGAATATAACCGACTCTTTATCTCCCACATTTAAGTGGGCATTCCGTACATTAAATTTGTAAACAAAAACAAATTTTAATCTGTCGGGAAAAAGTCTGTAATTTTTTTAAACATCAGAGAGTCCAAAATAATCGCGCAATTCAAGGATATTGTGATGTTGATAAAAGATAGATATTTGGTTAGAATAAAAATCAGGAACGACCCTAAGGACAATAAAAATTAAAACGTTTTGTGTAACCGTTTTGTATTATGCATCTTTAATATATAGAAAGTAGAAATTAATACAAAATTTCGTTTTTATTTACAATTTAGGGACATTTACATTAATTTTGTTTTTGTCAACATATGCAGTTGGCTACGGTATCATTCAAAAGAACTTTTATTATTTGTTTATTCAATACATACTTAATTTGTCCAATCTGTATGATGTACATTTTTTACAGTTTTAAACAAATTATGTTCTTACAGAACCTTCACCTAACGCAAAACATATAAACAGTTTCCCCTATACATTATTTCATTTTTGGAATGATACAAATAAATAAAAAACTATGAAAAACATAATGAATTTAAAATATTAATTTAAATAAAAGAACCAGTGCATTTTTCCTACGGAAAATGATGGTTTCATCAATCAGAATTTGAGTGCCACTGGCCATTGGTTTAAAATGATAAAATTTACTGAGCAAAAATGTGTCATTAAAGCTAGATATGTTTGAAATTCATTTTAGCAAATATTATTTAAATCACTCTGTTTCGCTTCAGTTCTATTTTGCAATATTTAATATTCTTGTAAAAAACAAGGTCTCATAGGTATTTATTCGCTTTTATTTACGACGTCCTGGGATCATTTAACTGTTATTTTTGAATGGAAATTAGAAAATACATCTTTCTTTTAACTGTTTATAAGGTTTTACAAGTATTTCTCCATGGATTTGTCTAAAATCAAAAGTAAGAACGATAATTTAGACATTTTTATTAACGAATAAAAATAGAATGTTCATTATTTTTGCGCAATAGGACCTTAATTTCCACGTTTTTTTGCTTTTAACATCTTCATGTGTATCGCAGCTATTTTAATAGACAATATGTAACGCTGTTAATTCTGTTTTAGATCCTAGAGTCGTAGATTGGCCTCTTTTAGCCAATCCATGGGGTTTGGTATCGCTGATAGCGGTATATTTGTTATCGGTTTATGTATTATTACCAAAATATATGGAAAATCGAAAACCCTACAGCTTAAAGAGATTTATAACTATATACAACATATTTCAGGTAGCCTCAAATGCTGCAGTAGTGTACGGGGTAAGTTTAAATGGTTACCTACAAATGTGCATTCTTGATAGGTTAAACAATGTAAACTTTTTGGTCATTTAGACTTCATTAGACAATTTCAAATTACAGTACATAAGAAGTTTACAAAAAAACTAGTTATAGCTGCCATCAAATAACTTTAAACAAGGTGGCTATCTATGGCAAAAAAACAGTAACACCTCGATTGCCTCTTTTTTGGCTTGCATATCGAAAATCAAGCGTGCCATAATTTTTTGGATGTTTTTTTCTTATTTTGCGTAAAAATATATACAGGAATTATTTCACATTTTGATTTAAACATGAATGGTTATGGAATTATTTACCATTGAAAATATTGTCTGTTTTTCAATATATTTAAAAAAAGTTGAAGGTGCAGGTGCTAAAATGTCATTAAATTTGTCTTTTAATTCTGCCCAACTTTGTTAATCTAACCGACTATGTAACTCTTTTAATAACAAACATGTAGATTATTGTCACCCTGTATACTCGGTGTGACCATATAATAAATGCATAGCACTAATTTTATTTATCCGGACCTCTTCTACCTTTCAGTGTAGAGGTTTTGGGGTTCATCCTAGCCTTTTCTTGCATACGTCTTTCCATTTTTTCCTGTCCTTTGCGATCTCACTGGCACTGTTCCACTCGCTGTCCCTCTTCGCTAATATCTCCGACACTTGATTATCCCACGTTTTTCTGGGGCGTCCTCTTCCTTTTTTCTTCACCTTAACTTTCCATACTTTCTTTGCTGTCCTTGTGTCCGGCATTCTCACCATGTGTCCCCACCAACTTAGCTGCTTTCTTTCTATCTTTTCTTGTAATGACTCTACTCCCAGGCGCTCTCTTATTATTTCATTCTTTATTCTGTCCCTCTTTGTTACCCCTAGTGTCCTTCTCAGGAATTTCATCTCGCATGCTGTCAACATGGATTTGTGTCTCTCTGTTAGATTCCATGACTCTGCTCCATATACCAAGACTGGTACAAAAACTGTGTTGTATATCTTAATTTTTGTCGGTCCACTAACTTCCCTCTTATTTATAAAAGGCTTTTGCAATGCATAGAATACCCTGTTTGCCGCGTTTATACGGTTTATACGGTATCCATCGTTCTCTATCATCGAACCCAGATATTTTATGCATTCCACTTGTCTTATTGTATCATTATCGATCGTTATCTGAGTATCCAGGCCTGCATCTCCCACCACCATTATTTCTGTCTTATTTATGTTCATCTTCATGTTGTATTCGTCTAACTCTGTTTTCCAACGTCTTATATTTTCTACTAGGTTCTTCTTGGAAGCGGCACATAGTATGAGGTCATCAGCATACATTAATTCTTTAACTTCAACTGGTTGTAAGTTTCTGTATCCTATGGCTACTCCTTTCGTCCTATTTTTTACCTCCTTTGTTACCTCATCCATGATTACAATAAATAACAGCGGGCTCAGTACGCTGCCTTGCCTGACTCCCTTTTTAGTTACAATGGCTTTTGTACTATAGTTTTTAATTCTTATTATGTTACTTGTTCTCTTGTAGATACTTTTTATGGCTTCAGTTAGCTCTTTTGGTGTCCCTCTTCTTTCCAACACATTCCATATTTTTGCTCTATCTACCGAATCAAAGGCCTTTTGAATGTCTATAGCACACGTATATATTTTCTTTCCTTTTCTTATTGTTTTTTCGCTAATTTGTCGCAATGTGAAAATCCACTCTTGGGCATTCCTTCCTTTTCTAAAACCGGCTTGAGTGTCTTCAAGCACCGGCTCGATTATAGTCCTCAGCCTCTTTTCCAGTATTCTTTCATATACTTTATTGGCCATACATAATAACGATATGCCCCTGTAGTTTTCACATACCATTTTATCACCTCGTTTGTGTAACGGAATTACAATAGCTGTTTCCCACCTACTTGGAATCCTCTTATCCTGCCATGTCTTATTTAGTATTTGTTTCAATATTTTTTTCCCCTCTTCTCCCATCTTCTTTAACATTTCGGGTTTAATGTTATCAATTCCAGCGGCCTTCCCATTTTTTAACATCCTTAGTGCAACTTTGACTTCTTCTGACGAGATTTCCTCTTGGTATTCATTTAGCACTCTAGCCATTTTTCCTTGATTGTTGATCCTTTCTTCCGTTTCATCTATCTGTTCTGTTCCTTCCAACACTTCACTAAAATATTCTTGCCATCTTTCTTTTATTTCTTCCTCGCCCTTTAACAACTTGCCACTGTTATCTTTCACCCATTGTATGTTCGGTCCTTTCTCCCTTCTGAGTCCTTTTAGCATAGCACTAAAATATTACATATTTTTGCTTTTCAGTTTATAACTGCGGCCGGGAACAAAATTATTATTAAATGCATAGACCTGGATTATTCAGACAGAAGTGAAAATGCCATGAAATTCGCAAGATGCCTGTATTGTTACTTTTTACTGAAAATTTTGGATTTCGCTGATACAGTCGTATTCATATTAAGAAAAAAGTTTAATCAAGTGTCATTTTTACACGTGTATCATCACTCAACAACGATGGTCTTTGCATGGATCTTTGCAAAATATAATTCCAGTGCGTTTGATGTCAGAAATTTTTGACTTGGTCATAACGTTTTTTTTTTTTTTTTTGAAGGCTATATGGTATCGTTTCCTTTTACACTGAACAGCGCAGTTCACGTCCTTATGTATTCGTATTATCTTTTAGCAGCAATGGGCCCTAATATGCAAAGACGGATAATAAAATGGAAACCATACCTAACAAAAATTCAGCTTGTAAGTATATCTGTACGGGGCGGCCCAAATTCGATAAGATTAAATGGGTATCTCGCTTAATACTCAAGATAGAGAAACGGTTAAATTACCAAAAATACGCAGTTTTTTTTGCGACAAACTCGGAACAGTTTTCAAAAATATTCTATCATTTTCAGTATTTGAGTAATTAGAAAAAAAAAATTGTTTTGTCATATTAATAATGTGTCACACGACAAAAAAGTTGAGAAAAAACAAATTGGACATTTTCAAATTTTTTGCTATAACATCTGAAGCACGAGGATTTTTGTACTGTGGCTCTTCTCATACTAATAATAATTCATCTAATTTAACCATCTGTATCCCCATGCTGGAAATGTAATCTGGGACACCCTGTATATTTGCAATGAGAAAAAATATAGAATTTAAATAGGCCATAGCCAACTACAGCTTCCATTTAAAAACGTAAGTTTGTGTCATAACTTTTTAACGACGAGCGGAATTTGTTTTAGTGTCATTGAATTTTAAAAAAATATCTAACAATAATCTTTACAAATTCTATCGATATTTACAACAATAACGAAGATTTGACACATTATTAATATGATAAAAAAACGCTTTTTTTTTAATTACTCAAAAACCTGAAACGATAGAATTTTTTTTAAAAAACCGGTTCTGAGTTAGTCTCAAAAAACTGGACATTTTTGGTAATTTAACCGTTTTTCTATCTTGAATATTATGCGAGATACACATGTAATCCCATCGAATTCGGACCACTGACTGTGGTCATCTAACTAATATAGGAGATAGAGATTCGATTAAATTAGTTAAAAATTATGTATATTAAGGCTCAATAAGTAACGATATTCAAATCTTTTTAATGGTATATTTTACAAGATATGAAAGTCCAGTTTTTTTGAGACGAGATTTATCCACGAGCCGCGAAGCGGCGAGTGAGCAAATCTCACGAACGAAAAAAACTGATTTCAGCTTGAGTTAAATGCAATTTTTTCTACGAATTTAAAATTATATTATAGAACGAAAGTAATGTAAACGAACTAAATGACAATAATTATTACTCTATTATGTATAAAGTATTAATTAATCATTTAATTTCCATAGCGACACCTCCACACTGACATTGACATAAATAAAATTATAACCTGCAAACGAAATATATTTAATATTAATTTTTTTAACATTCTTTGGCTTTTATTTAAAATGGTACCTTAAAATTAAATTATTTGATAAGAATATTAACGCAAATTTAGTTTATTGAGTTTAAGCTAAAAAAAAAAAACGACTTCCATAATGTATTATAAATAAATAGAACTTACAGATGATGACAACTAAGAGGCATTTTTGGTAAACAAAACTAATTAAAAAGTTTATTTTTTTTGCATAAGTAACTCTTCGGGTGGTACATATTGAAAAGAGAAAACGACAGTAAATAACGATGATTTGATTAAAACAAAAATTTTTATTTCAGGCCCAGTTTGCAATGATATTACTATTATGGCTACCATCAGTTACCCTGCCCAGCTGTAAACAACCATTGGAAATTTTGGGAATTTTTATATTTGGTGACCTCATCATAATAATGATATTATTCTTGAATTTCTATAAAAAAAACTATACGAAAGAGAAGGCAACGTAAATGAAAATGAAATGTGAAGAAAATAAAAAAAAATTGTTAATAGTAAATTAAGTGTGTTTATTCACAGAAAAAAAAAACAATTTAACTCTAACTAATGTAAAGAAAATAAATGTAAAATAATAATTAAGTTCAGTAGTTTAATCTAATCAAGTGAGCCCCGTTTTACTAACACGTTTTTGTCACTTTCTGAATCAGTCACGGCCTAACTCGATTAAAACATTTTAGCTCAATCATTCACTCTAGTGGTAGATACTTCGCTTGTTATGCGTAACTACTGCCTCTTTAATTGACAAAACGCGAACGTGTCCCGCTATATTTAATAATTAGACACGGCGAGGTTGAAATGCGTGATGACCTGGGACAATTTTCAGATTACAATTGTTATTTAAGTACCGTTTATTGTAATACAATTTATTTTATCGCCCAGTCTGACCTAACCTTTAATGTGACATACCGGGGTGGAATCAAAACTTTTCCACTCTAGAAGTGGAGGCCAATCAAATATGCCATTACATACTGTGATGTTCTAACCTTTTAACTAACTCAAAGTCGAAAATTTAACTTTAAAAGACAGGTACCGAACAATTATGAAGGTGCTTTTTACAGTCTACTAGACTTTTTTTCTTCGTCAACGTCTTAAAATACATTTTTACAGGGTACAAGCCTTGACTGTTTACTCACTAATCCATCCCTGCAGCGATTAACATAACCCAGATATCGTTTTTAATCAAGTACAAATGGGTAATACTATTGAAACAATAAATATGACGTACGAAAACGAAAGTTATTTTGATGCATACAACTTAACTACCTTTCTTGCAAAAAACAAGCAGATCAAACAACCAAGATTAATAGTTTTATAACCCATCAAATACATTTGCAAAAATGTATAAGTATGCAACCGAAATATGTATTATGTAAATTATTTATTTAGTCATGAGTCCTTTTACTGTTAGGTGTAGGTCTGTTGAGTTGTGTTGTGCTGACTTTTTTCCATGTTTTTCTGTCTTGTGCTAGCTTTTTTTGTCTTTCCATTTGATGTTTCTGTCGGTTGCTGCCTTTTTAACTTTGTCTTGCCAGGTTTTTCTCGGTCTACCTCTTTTGTTTTTTCCCTGTGATCTTGCTTCATAGGTTTTTCTGGTTAACCTTTCTTCTTTCCTATAAATGTGACCCAACCATCCCAGCTCCCTTTCCTGTATTTTTGTTTCAACTGATTTTACCTCTCTGCCCAGTTACCCTTAATTGTTCTCTATATGTTTCATTTCTGATTTGATCTTTTTTGGTTTTTCCTTGGATTTTTGTTAGAAACCTCATTTCAGCTGCATTCACTTGGCTACTATTTTTATTTGTGAGTGTCCACGTTTCACTTCCGTAGAAAAGTACCGGAGTTACTACCTTTTTGACCACTTCCACTTTTGTTCGTTTTGGGATTTCTCTATTTCAAAAAAATGTTGTTCTTAAACTGTTAAATATTCTTCTCATATTTCCCGTCCTTTCGCTTATTTCCTTGTCCATTCCTCCATTTTTCTCTATGATCACTCCTAAATATCATTTTCCGACGACCACTATGTAAAGCGAGTCATTTCGCACGACTTACTACGACTGAAAATGACAAATTGCGCATGACACCGGAAATTGTGTGCAAAGTGCACTTTGCGTGTGTAAAGTGACGATTTCCGCTACATTACACACGCTAAACGCACTGTCAAGCAAATCTAACCTCACAAGTGTCAAGTGTCACCAACGTCAAAAAAATGTTATTTTCACAACTTTTTTGCAGAATTAATGATTATTTGTCTAACTGGTCGTCGGAAAAGCATAGTGTACAACACGTGCTGAAAGAATATTTCACACTCGCATGACTGAGCCACTCGCCTGACGGCTCGTGGCTCAACTGTCATACTCGTGTGAAATATTCAACTTTCAGCACTAGTTGTACAATATACTATTTTTCACTGCCTACCCTACATGAAAGTTTTACTTTCGTCTCTCGTGGCGAAAATTAACTTTCGCCATTAGTGGCGAAAATAATGTCAATGTCAAAATCAAATTGTAAGATTTACGATTTTTTTTAGCTTTAACTCGTAATAAACTAAAATTGTGTTAACATTTTTATTAAATAATTTAATTTTAATGTAGCATTTTATATAAAAGCCTAAGAATGGTACAAAAATTAATATTAAATATATTTCGTTTGCAGGTTTTAATTCTATTTATGTCAACGTCAGTATGGTGGTGTCGCTATGGAAATGAAATGATTAATTAAAACTTGATACATAATAATTTTCATTTGGTTCGTTTACATTAACGTTCGTTCTATAATATAATTTTAATTTCGTAGAAAAAATAGCATTTACAACTAGATGAAATCGCTTTGCGCCTCGTGAATAAATCTCACCTCACGAAAAAAACTGGACTTTCATCACTTGTTGTAAAATATACTAATAAAGACCCCAAACAGCTGACTTACAAAAAATTCTATCAGAGTCTTAAAAACATTTTTTGTTCTAACAATATTCAAGTTTACAAAAACAACTACTAACAACACTCCAATTATTCTCGTTTATTTAAATTATGCAATTCGTTTTAAACCATTTACGATCTCAAAGTATGAGTATGAAACATAAAATCGGCTAATATATTCTTATTTTATTGCATATACCGTGAGCGAATTCCGGAAAAAAACAAAACTTTACCATGGAAATAAGAAACAAAAACTGCCTACGCAGTGCAGCACGCAACGTAAAACGGAATGTGCAACAAGAAATTAATTGACGGAAAATTAGTTTGCTGCTACAAGCGTTTTGTAATTAAGAAATAAACAGAAATTAATCGTTTTTTAATTATTCTGTTGCAACAAACACAATAATTTATATTTTAAACACTTGTTATAATGTAATTTTTTTATTACTAAAACCAGTGGCGAACTTAACAGGTGACGGACCTGGCGCCTGTCAAGGACTATCGAAAAAAAGGGGGCCCCCGATGAAAAGAGGAGCCCTCATCGGCATCGAATTTTTTTAGATTGACTTTTTTTTAAATAAATGGTTGCTTGAAACTGTACGCTACATAAATTAAGGGAATGGAGGGGGTGCCCATTAGTATAGCACCAGGGGCCCCAAAACGTCCAGGTCCGCCTCTGACTACAGCCCAAAAACGCTTTTATTTACTAATAAATTAAGTACGCCATTAATTAATGATATTATTACACTCAAAATTGACTAGGTAACGATAATTTTTATTCTCTAGCAATTATCAACCATACCGGGGCGGCTCTAATCTTTGATAAACCAACATACCCAATGTACTTAAAATTAACTGAATACTCTTACATCCTTCAAGTTTTGATAAACTTGCAAGAAATAAAATTAATTAATTGCTACAATTGCATAAGTTTAATTATGTATCTCAACATAATTTATAATCACTATTATTAGTATATTGAGCTCATTATTCTTATCAAAAACAAGATTTATATTTAGTATCTACTACAGGAAATTTAAATGTGTTATCATAATATCTGAATTGTGTTGTTGTAAATAGATTTAAGATAAACACTATAAATATTTAATATGTTATCTTCCAAATAAACAATACATTACGTGTTATACGTGATCTTTTAAAAACTATACAAGGATTTTTAAGAGGTGTAAATTAGATGAGACAATCAGACAATTAATAATTTATACACGGATCACATGTCTTAAAAAATAGCTGACAAAGTATGTTTATTGATGTTATGACACATGACGTATGAACGTATGACTGTTTTACTCAATTAAATTTTGGATTACGATTTTTTTAACGCAAAACTAATTGCTTCACTAAATAGTGACATAATTTGTCTAATTGGGCTAATAAATTTTGCAAGTTACACCCACGGCGCATTGTAAACAAGTCGAAATGGACTCAACCTATAATGTTTTCTTGAAATTAAAAGTGCATGCAATTAATGTTAAAGGTATCGACTTACCGTGTAATATGAAAGTAATCCCGAATTTTCATCCAGCACAAACCACCTATACTGCCACCCTTTCATAACATTTGTCCACTTGCTCAGTGAACCTTCCATTACGGCCATTTTTTAAACTGACTTGAAATTTGCCCACCTTAATTTTGACAGATGCAATAAGTGAGGTTAGTACAAACTTCGGGTAAGTTCTACTACATCGGGTATAGTAGGCCGTTGTTTACACAAATGTAATCTAGGTTGCATACAGTACAGGCGTAAGCAATTGAATTTAAAGAGTCCATAGGCGTATCTAAACAAAGGTGTAAGGGGGTAAATTATTTGAAGCTTAAGCCAGAAATTAATTTTTGAACTAGTATTTTATAAATGCGATTGCTTTTCTCATCGTACAAAAATAATCATTAACAGTCAAGTATTATGTATTTTTAACACTTAATATTGAATAATATTGCCTTTTTTATTTAGTATAATACACAATCAATTTAAAATCATTGTTATTATTAATTAACCATGGATTATAGATACAGTACTTAATAAATTTGGTGTATTTTAAATCAGGGATCAAATAAATTTTTAAATCGTTACGTTATTGTATAACTTTATTTGTTTTCGTTATGAAATGTTATGTTTTATAACGTTATATAAGGTTATACAGCGTGGTCTACTTTTTAGTAGCAGGACTTTAACAGTCGATAGAAAAACTTATTTTAAAGCGAATATTCCAAAAACGCTTCATTTTAAAGATACAGGGTGTTGAAATTTTCGAAAAAATAATGATAATGTTTAACCGTTTCTCAACCGGTAGATATATTTAAACCAAATTTGGTATACAGCACCACTTTACAGTTTACCACAATCTGTGAAAATTTCAAGTCCCACAAGCAACCAGTGGCGGAGTTGTGGGGGTTCAGTTGTATTAGCTTTTATAAAAAACTAGTACAACCATGTTCAAAATCAAACTTGAACTTGTTTTTGGATGGAACATTTTATTCTAGACAAAATGTGTCTCTTAAGTTTTCTTCGAATTTGGTTTAAATATATCTACTGGTTGAGAAACGGTTAAACATTATCGATATTTTTTCGAAAATTTCAACACCCTGTATCTTCAAAATGAAGCGTTTTTGGACCCATGTTGATATGGAATATTCGCTTTAAAATAAGTTTTTCTATCGACTGCTAATAAAAAGTGGACCACCCTGTATAAGTTATAATAAATAATGTTGTAAAAATAACTTTTAATGAAACGTTATTGGTTATTATAATGTTTCACAGGGTGTTTCTTAAATATTGCGAAAAAATTCGAAAATTAAGGAGTCTTTTCATTTAATTTCTTAAATTTGGATTAATGTAGAAGAATGATATTTGGTAGATGTTTTATACTTATTAAAAGGTTTCCCATAGTAATATTTTCAATCATCTCCTACCTTCACAGGGGGTTGAAAAGGGCGACACCAGTTGGTTTTTTAAATCAGAACTTTTTGGTGGGTTAGAATTTTGCAATTTAAAAAAATAATAATTTCAAGCTAGATTTGTTTAGAAACTTTGACGTTTTTTTCTTGTAAATACAACTGATGTGTAAAATTTAATAAATATTTTTCTATAATACAAAAACAAGAATTCGTATAAAGTAAAATATAGCAACAGTGAACACTTTTAATCAGTTTTTTGCATATTTTTTTTTAAAGCTGTAGAATTGTTAAGTTAACTTGAATCTATAAGGAAATTTTATCTATATTTAATGTATAAGTACATGATTATTTCATAGTCGATTTGAAAAACAAATAAAAATAAAAGAAACTTGGTGAAACTTGTTTTGTTATACGTCCTCAATAACCCCATCTCAGTATGCGACGGTCTTACCTCAGTAGGTCACCATGTTTTGTCGTAAGATATCTCCTCTACCTGTTTTGAATGTTTAATTTAAATTCTCACTACGTGAAGCAATGGCAGATAATGAATTAACCAAATTAAATAATAATAAATGATGGTACTTAAAACTACTTTGCTTTATTATAAAATATAAAAACACTGTACAAAGTATTTATCTTACAATAAATTTGTCGAAAAAATCACACAGTGAGGGTAGTTTCCTCGAAAAATTCATTACATTAACCCTGCTATATGATACAATTTGCCCCTAAACATACATGTTTTTGCCGTTCGAAAACAGGTTTCATAAATAAATGAGAAAAGTCAGTCCTAAAAATTGTTTGTACCCTACTGTAATGGCAAATTTCACGCAGTCTTAACTCGATCGGCATCACTGTCGTAATTTTTTAAGCTGTCTGCGTTACTGGCTGCAACTTGTAAGTCATCCTGCGGTTCGATCTGCATACCAGACACGTCCACAAAACTTTCTAGTTGTTCCGAGCCTTCCGCGTCGTTATCGGATACCGTGGGGTCAATTATGGGGATTTTTGCTTCGACAAAATCGGATGCTGAGTCTTCTAGATCCGCGTCCGTGTCGGTTATCGCGAAATCTTGTCTGTTGGTGCTGTCTCCCGGATAAGGTACTCTGGTTTCCACTCGGTTTGAAGGAGCTATTGCTTCGATGTCTTTATCATTTGAATTAGCTTCAGCTGCATCTACAAAAGCAGACGAGAGCTCTCCGCTTAGTTTACTCACGCTTTGCGTGGCTATGTCGTACATAAATATTTCTTTGTCAGTTGAAGAGTTAGGTGATCTGTAAAGGAAAAAAAATTGAATTGTGTGGATGCTCCATTTATTGTTACAGATAGATGATTAATTTTTTTGCGAAAGATCTGTTGTTGAAACGCTAGACCAGTTTCAAGTCCATTTCTTATTAGTTAATGACATGGGGACGTGAGTTCTGAAACTAGTCCAGCGTTTCTACAAAACATTCTATGAAAAAAGTGATGATGTGATTTAAAAATGTCGTTTTCATGTTCAACCGACTAATAAAAGACAAATAATTACCCTGTCACAAGTAAGACAACCGCTTGCTTGTCAGGAATGGTGTTATTTTCGATTTCCAACCATTTCTTGTAATTCGCAGCGGTTGGGTTTTTGATAAGTACTTTTAACGCTTGTCCAGCCAAATATCGAGCGTCTTTGGTTTTTTCTGGAACTTCTCTTGTAGTCCTGGTACCATCTTGGCTGCTGTATTCTACCGGTGCAAGTACCACCACGCTAGTGATATTACGTCCTTGTAATTCAGGAACATCGGGGATAGGAAATTGAGCTCCGTTGACTTTCAACGGCAAGTATCTTGTATATTTCTGATCGTTCAGAGCTACCGGATCGACTTGAGTTGCATCTTGCTGAATATAAGACTGTTGCACTTGCTGGCCTTGATAGGTTTGCGGGTCATAGTGTACGACTTTCATTTCAACGGGAGCGTTCACTTTTGTTTCGCTAAATTCGGAACCTTCTGTTTCTTGATCTTCCTCGGCGCCTTGGGCGATCGGTCTACTATTTGCGTCCACGATTGATGGAATTGGTTCACTTCCGGATGCTATTTGTTGTCCTCCTCCAGCTCCGTAAAAGTTTGCGAGTTGGTCTGGTGGCAGGGCTGACAATGGTATGTCTCCAACTTTGTCGTAATCCAGCACGGAAATATCGGCATTGCTTAAAATACCTGATGATAGTAATTGTTGACGTAGATCTTCGGGAACTTCATCTGGTAATTGCAGGCTTAATTTTTTAGGGTCCGTTTTCGGGGCTTGACTTGTTGTTTCAGGTAATTTTGCGGTTGTTGATGGGGCTCTGGTTGTTGAATAACTGATTTTGGGAGTGCTGCTGTATGCAATAGGCCTTGAAGTGGTCTGAACGGTTGGACTTAGTGGAGGAGCTTGAGTTTGTACAACATAATTTTGTTGATTAACATGTTGAGCTGCATGCAAGTTTTGCAAGAAGAAGTGTTGTTGTTCTTGATTTTTCTGAAACTCTTGTTGAATTGCTGGTTCAATTTGTTGTTGTCTAAATTGCTCTTGAATTTGTCTATTGAAATCTTGAGGAGAAAACTGTTGATTTTGAGGAGCAAAGCTTTGACTTAAAGGAAGTGCTTGTGGTTGTATTGAAGGATCAGGTGGAATTGATATGTGTTGCTCATATTTAGGTATTGACTGTATCAGCTCACCACCTGGGGGTATAACGCGTTGAGGAACGTTTTGAAGTTGTTGCTGAGCTTGCTGTTGCCCGAATTGTTGATTATTTTGGAACTGTTGCTGAATATGCTGTTGTGGTAGTTGCTGGTGATTTTGTATACTTGGCGGTTTGGGATTTGTAGCTTGCTGGAATGGACGTTGTTGTGAAAGCTGAGCCTGTTGCTGGCGCACTAATTCCTCATTTCTGATATTATTTTGGAATTGTTGCTGTGTTGCTTGAATATGTTGTTGCTGTTGAGTAAGTTCTGGATTGAACACTTGGTTCTGTTGCACGTGAGGTAAGTGTTGGTGAATGGGAAAGTGTGTATGTGGGCGAGGGAATTCTATTGGTTGCGATGTAGGAGGTTGTGGACGTTCATTGAAAGGTCTGTACGGAACTGGTTGCCTTGGAGTATTAAAATTCACCTGTGAATTTGGAAGTTGTTGAAATTGTGGTGGAATTGATTGTGTAGGGAACGGTGGGCCGTTGAAATTATTTAAAGGTGGCCTGTTTGGTAGTTGTTGTTGTCCAAAATGATTGCTAGGAGCTGTTGGTGGAAATGGTCTGTTATTAAACGGAAATGGTGGTTGTCTAAACTGGTTTCCATTAGGTGGAGGTGGTTGACGGAACGGTCTATATGGTTGTGGAGGACGTTGGAAATCGGGTCTAAAATTAGGGGGTCCATTTTGGAAGTTTGGATTGTGATGTGGAGGTGGACCTTGTGAAAAATGCGTCAATGGGGGAAACTGTCTCTCTTGTGGGTGACTCAAAGCCGGTTCAGGGGCTGATTCCTCGTTGACATCGTCATTTGAGCGTTTTCCATGTTCGCTGTACAATTTAGCTCCAAACGTAACGTGGATTCCTTTGTCGCCATGGAATGTTTCCGATTCTGGTTTTATGATGGCTCTTAAGGTCGTGCTCGGAGGTGGTAATATCGTTACTGTTTCTGGAGTTCCGTAATGAACAGGTGCTTCGACCTGTACAGGCTCCTCGTCTTCAACATGTGGTGATAGGGCAGGAACCGGTTTATCGTATATTATGCTATCTTTTCCTTGTCCGTGTGGATTCTTTTTATATTTGACATAAAACACTTGTACCTCTTCTTTCTTTTTAGGAGCCACGGCCGCTATAGGCACTGGGGGATGGGGGAGCGTAATATTTGATTCCTTAATAATGATTTCAATGATAGGCTCGGGTTCCTTTATGTATACTGGCCGTTCTACGTAATGTTTAACAGGCTGTTGAGGCAGTCCGTAAAGGCTCTGGCTGATATGATTATTTTCGGTTATAAGATCGTCTCTTTTTGCCAAGTCATTGCTGTTGTCTCCCGTCAGAGGTAAGTTGTTGGGATCATATAACGGATCTCTTTGTGAGTAGTGAACCAGAGGCTCCATCTGCACGGCGTACGGTGGTGTAGGTAAGGACGGTCGTCCTTTTCGGTATAAGGGTGCATACGATTTTTGTACAGGGAAGAATAAAGGATAGGTAGGATATTGCGGTCCCGTAGATATTCTTCTTTCGATTCTGAAGTTGTGAGGTACACCATGATGGTGCGCAATGTTGTAATCCAAGTTGCGTTTACCTCTTGTATCGTCTTTCGTTTTTGTTCGATGTTGTTCTGCTGCTAAAATTGTTGCTATACAGCAACAAAGCAGGACCTAAAACAAATAAAGTATATTAGGAAAATGAAGCAGTTATAGGTAAATACCTAAATTATTTACTAAACACTTCTTATCTTTTTTTCGAAGGGTGCCTTTCTAGAAATGCTAAAACAGTTTCAGAACTCCCTTCTCTTCGTCAGTAGCAATCTTATTTATTAAATTACTACTAACGACGAGGCTTGAAACTTTAAAAAAACAAAAACAAAAAAGTGACGTTTATTGAAATTTGTTTATAAATATGTAAAATTTTGTATAATTACATGAAAATAGCCTTTTTTATTGTTTATTTTTCAAATTGTATTCCTAATCTGTTTCACAGCTTCGCACTTATTAGCTCCAAGTTTATATTTTGGGGTAACAGAATCTAAAAATGTGATCATAGGTAAATATGTAAAGTTATGCACAACACGAATAATTTCAAACGTATCGGTACCTATTTGCTTGCCCTTAATCACACTTTACCTTTTAATTTAGTAAATTATTAGTTTTCCTCTATATTTTGCTATGCAAATAATGATTAACAGAAATTACCCACACAACAATAATTCAATTTTGTACTCAAGCCTATTATTAGGCGAACACAAAAGACGACAATCAAGAGAAGTGCGATTTTATGGAATGCAACACTATTGTTTTGCAAATATTAAGATTTTACCGTTTCAACAGGACATACATGTGTTTGTCTATGCAAATTAATGCTATGGTATTGTTAAAAGTATCACTTAAGTGTTTAAAATTTAATATATGTTTATGTGTTAGTGTGACAGTATCTGGCAAATAAGGAAGTTAAATACTTCCATCAAATTTAACTGTTAGTTAATAGATCTTTGAAGTTTTTGAAGACTTTTCATTGGTATAAAAATAATCATACTTTTTAATTATTTGAGTGAATCATTTATGGGCACAAAAAAGTTTAATAAAAAATAACTTTTCGAATAAAGATTATTGTGCAAATGCTAGAGCTGTTTCGGATCTGGCCTTTCTTTGGTTGTTTTTATATCCTAATTTTATTGTTGGAAAGTACTGATGTAGAGACGAAATTGTTGAAATTGGTAAACATTTTCTGCAAGAAGCGACTCTTTATAGAAAGAAGGTAGGCGATTATTAAATTAAACCGAATTATCTTACGTTTAAACGATTTATTTAAATATTATAACCGACCTTTATCATTTTTAATTGAAAATTTGTCCTAACGATTGGTTAAAATCGATTTATATTACATTTTAGATAAGCGAGTTCTACTTTTATTGTCTTATTTACTCGAAGCACTACATTTTTTAACACTTTGTAACTAGGCAACGAATAACGTGATCGTAAAATCAGTGCAAACATATTTTATTATATTTGTTTGTGATATGGAAACATTAAAAAGCAATAAATATCCTGGATACGTAAAAGAGTTATTTGATAAGTCAAATTATATTTTCAAGTTATTATTGGTCACTTTTGCAGATAAAATTTCGATGTTTGGCTTGTATGCTCATCATTTAGTGGAGTATTACTTATTTAAACACTTAAATCATACTTTATTCTTTGCATGATAACAGCAATAGAAAAAACGATTTCTTCTTCATTAAAATAAAAACTTTAAGTATACTTACTTACTTAATAAAGATTGTTTTGGTTTTAAAATGAAATATCCCGAAGATTCACAAGGAAATTAATTTCTTTAAAACTTGTATGTTCACTGAGAACTTGTGATGACAGCAAACAAATATTATTTTTTAATTATACTTAGGCATGTAACGTTACTGAACTTTTTATTTTCTGCCTTCATTAAATCATGACAGCATTCGGTGATTCTTCTGGAAATATTCAAATTAACCAACTACAGAAATGTAGTTAGCTTTCTTTCATGTTCTCGTTATATGTTAATTTGGTAGTTAACCAACATTCCAATTATTTTAAGACCATAAAGGCAATAAAAAGACGAATGAGATGGTGTCGAGATACGTCTTAAATTTCAAGAATGTATCCAGAAGAAAGTAAATCCGATAGCATAACTTTTGTGGATTTATAGGTTGCGTCTCAGAAATTGACGTTAAAAAACTTTTTTATTTGTTGGACGACTTTTTTGGTTGTAGACCTAAAAAAGCCAAATAAAAGCCAAAAATTATGTTTCAATAAAAGGAAAACTTTAAATATAGGACCAGTGCTTGCCCAAAATGATGTATTTTTTTTTAAAATAAGGAAATTGTAGCTTGTCAGGTGACAAAGATCGGTCCTGTAATAATTAAAAATATTTTTTTTCCAGTAGTATTTTACACTCCAGAGTATCGTTTGACATATAATAGGTCATATTTTGTCCGTACGATTTTACTTTCAAAGCAGAAAGTGTTTCTAACCTTAAATGCGTAAACAGCAAGCGTTAAATTTTTTTAAAATTTGAAGAGGTTTTTTCGTTAGCGTTAGACGAAAAATTAAACTTTTGTACAAGATGTACCAGATGACCTTTTTTGACTTAAATTAAGCAATTATAGTGTCGCCAATTTCGTAGCATTTATTTCTACTTCTCTATTTGTCATGTCTTCACATGTATCATCTTATCACCAAAAATCCTAAAAAGAGTTCTAGGGCAGATCTCTTTCACAGGATGTGGGATATGCATTGGATTATAAAGGACGCTCTACTTCCGTTAACACGTATATCTAAGAGAAATCCAAGTGGCTGTGGTTAACCTAAGCTGAAGTAGCTGTTTTGTTTTTTTGCAAATGGTCATTCCGCATATTTAAAATTTATTTTTTTAAGTGATAACGGTCTAGAAATCTCTATAATTGGCGTAACCATGGCGATTATTGAAACAAAGCCTTCCACATGTAACAATTTTCAATAATGTGACCATTTCATATGTATTGGAATTTTAAAAATCAATTTGGGATCATAATTGCAAATTCATTACGTAACTATTCTATATATTTTTTTAAATAAGCGACCGATATGGTTTTTAAAACGTTTATCTGATTAAAATGAGGTTAAATATAAAATTGAGAACATAAAATGTGGAAAATTTTGTATGATTTTATCTTAAGTATTTTTAGTTATTCACTTCTGCAAAATACTGGTCACCGTTCTTATTTTTCATTCATTAAAAGCTCCCACCATTTTTAAAAAATCCAAATACTTGCGAAATAATCGTTAACGTTAGTAAAGTCAGTATCAACCTCCTTTTCAGATAAGAAATTTTTACCTTGCAATTTTTTGTTAATAAAGTAATCAAAAGTTGTTAATTGCTAAAAGTCAGGCGAAAATGGTGGATGTTTTCCATTACTTTTACCTTTTTTCAGCCAAAATAGAATTAAGCCCAGCGTACTTTGAAAAATTATAGTAGGGGTCTTAAAAAAAAATAAAAAATTAAAGAAGTAAAACAAAAAATGCGTCCTTTTCACTTTGGTAACTAAAAAATGGAAAAACCATAACCGAGCTTAATGTTTGCAGACGACATGGTCATAGTTGCGGAATCAGAAAAGAATCTACAACATAATCTAGAAACTCTAAACCAGGAATTTAAAAAAAATCAATATGAAATCAAATACAGATAAAACTAAAACTATGGTAAATAGACCATTTAAAGTTACACGCATATCCGCGAAACCGGAAATAATGTAAAAGTGTTTTTGTCTATTTATATGCAGTTTGATCCTCCATTTAACACTATTAAAAGGTTTGTGGGGGTTATAAACAAAATAAAAACAAGTAAATGAATTTGGTAAGGATCTTTGCGACACTGTGTATACTAGAGAAGATTAAAAATTCTTTTTCTTCTTAATCAGGTCCTCTAGTACCTTTCGGTATCGAGGTAGGGATTAATATAGAATAAATCTATTTATTTTGTAATTAAACTTAATTATTCTACACAGTCACGAAACATATTTAATATTTCACGTAATGCTTGTGCTTGTTCCATGGAACAAATATTTGACTATGAAATCTAACTCGTTTTTAACAAGGAAGATACACGACATAACAGCAACAATAAATTTCGTGTAGCGAAAGTTCTTTATACAAAAAAATTCGATGCTTCTGTGCCAAGTGAAACCAAAATTTACATTTATGGTAGTTTTAATATGTTTATTGCAACCGGATAGAACATCTTGAGCGACGACATTTGAATAGTAACAGCAGAATCATCAACAAAAGTAAGAGCGCGTTTTTATGCGGACATTCAGAAGATATTACCGTTGTTTCGTGTCTTCCTGATTTCCCTAATCAATTAAAATTAGGCGAAACGATCTATTATCTAATTCATTATGTGATGTGTTGAAAATAATGATTAAACACTGCTTTAATTAAAAGTATGAGTGCTACTAATTAGCAGTAATTGGGTTGAAATTATTAAACAGTAATAAAGCTGTGTGCTTGTGCTGTCACTAAAAAATTAATTTGAAATATTTCCTTTTTAAAATTAGAAGAATAATTTACCCGAATTGCCATTATAATTTCTTTCTTTGGGCACAGTTTGAGCCTACTTTAATAAACCAATTATTGTAAAATCGTTTAAATTAACTACAATAATTTATTTATAAAAAACACAAGTTCCACGCATGGTTCGGCATGAAAATGAAGAAGAAATCCGCTACTAGGAAAGGAGGTCATGTACGCCATAGAGGATAAGTATGATGAAAGCAAAAGTAAATACTAGGATGGATAGAAAAATGGTTTGGTGACAGTATCTTAGCAATAACGATGTCATGCAGGATATTTTACAGGCTGTCAAATAACACCTTGTTAGATTTGTTTCATTATAGTGTCGTGTATTTAATTTAATTATTTCACATGTGCAAGAATTTCGTAATTGGGTTAAAGAAACCATAAGTTCACACACAGCGCGTCTCGAATGTGTATGCGTGTTTGCACTTTCTTCAAACGGCTAAGGAATTTAAGAATTAGACAATAATCATTGCCGTACTAACTATATACATACGAACTGTATTATTTGTAACTGGCTTTCTCATACTGCAATAAAAATTGTGCAAAATGTAACAGTATGTACGTGCACACGTAACGTGAATCGCAGATGGCTTTTTCACATGAAGTAATTACGTCAGGTTCTGTATTTTAAAAAGTACGAAGAGCAGTTCCTTAAAAGTAAACAAAATGGATTCCCACTTGATTACCCCAAACGGAAACATTGGAAATATAACTGATAATGAGCAACGAAAATGGATGGTAACTACAGGAACATGGAATACAAGAAGCATGCAAGGAAAAGAAGCAGAACTAGTAGAGAAATTCGACAATAAAAAATTAACCGCGTCTTCTTGATTTGTGTGACGTTTCGACCATTCTATGTTGGTCTTTATCAAACGAGTCGTTTGATAAAGTCGAAACGTCACACAAATCAAGAAGACGCGGTTCCAAACCCGGGAACGAAGATTGTAACATGGACGATAGCCGCGAAAGCCTGAAGAATAAAATAAAAGATTTTAGATTAGCTGAAATGAAGAAAAAAGGGAAAGGTGTAGTAAATCTCGACCAAGGGTATATATTGATAAATAGTGGAGTAAAAGAAACGGAATTTGCTAAAGCTGGAGTAGCCTGCGTAGCAAGAAAAAAATTGAGTTAAAAAAAAAAGATGGAAAGGTATATCAGAAAGAGTAATGATGGTAGAAATACAAATCACAAAGAAAGGGGTGTTGGTGGTATATGGCCCGAATGAAAATGCAGCAGAAGAGGATAAGGACATATTTTATAAACAATTACAGAAAAACAGTGGATGAAATGCCAGAGAAAACAATTATAGTTTTAATGGACGAGTTGGTAATGATGTCAAAAAGTATGGCACAGTGCTGGGAAGATATGGGGAAGAAGTACTAAATAACAATGGAAGGCGATTAATAAAATTTTGCTTTGAAAATTATATGTCAATAATAAATAGCAGATTTAAACAATAAAATATCCATAAATACACAAGAGTGGTAAAAAGTAGGAATGAAAAGTGAATAATCGATTATATAATAGTAGGGGCTACAGAAAAAAGCAGTCATAAATGGTAGAGTATACCGGGGGGCAGAAATAGGCAGTGATCTACTTATGGCAGCAATTCAAATAAGACAAAATGACACAGAAATAATAGAACAAGGTGAGAAGAAAAATATAACAAAAACAAAAGCATAGGGGACGAACATGGAAAGGATTTGGAGCAATTATGGACACATTTCAAACGACATATTCTCAAGTCTGTTGAAAGGGCATGTGGGACAATGAAACAGTGTAATAGTAATAATAGAAAACAAACTGCTTGGCGGACCGAAGAAGTCAAGTAAAGGATAAGAAAAGACTATGAAAAAACACCTGACAACAAGCAAACCAACAGATTACGAAATTTATAAATAACAAAAAAAAAGGCTAAACGGATTGTGCTAGAAGCAAAAGCAACTTGGTAGGACTTTGGAAAAAGAATTGAAGAACATTATGCGAGTAATCAAAAACTTTTTTACAAGATATAAAACCTAAGAAAAGATAAAAACCATACATTAAAGCAGATAATGGATAAACAGAGAAAAATACTGACAAAAGACAAAGAAATTATCGAAAGATGGGGAAATTATTTTAAGGAGTTAGTGGAAAGTTACATAATAAACGATGGGGAAGAAGAGAAATTGCAGGAGGGATACGAAACAATCGAACAAGAATATGAAGAAGAAATAACCGAAGATGAGTTGGTTAAAGAGGCACATAAAATTAAAATTGGAAAAGCAGCAGGTCATGATGGCATTGTACCTGAAATGATTAAGTACATGGGAGTAGATGGTAAGAAAATGCTGCTAAGAATAGTAAACAAAGCATGGCAGGAAAAGAATAGGGGGATGTAGACTGATCGATAAAATTGGTAACGAAAACATTCGAAATAACCTAGGAGTAACAGATATTAAGAAAAAGATGGAGACGAATCAGTTAAGATGGCTTGGACATCTACTACGCATGCCAGATATGCGAAAATAGGATGGAAAATGAAGATGGAGGGAAAAAGAAATAGAGGAAGACCAAGAATAAAATAGGAAAAAGCAGTGAGGCAGAGACTAGAAGAAAAAGGGTTTAGCTGTAGAGATGTGCCACAATGAGGAGTGGAGAAACATAACACAGAAATAGAAAAGCATACCTCGACACCGTAAGGTACAAGAGGAACCGATTAAGACGAAGAAGAAGAAACCGCTTTTAAACTGCCAGAGCATTTGCTTGCTTATAAAATTATAAGGCCACTTCAATTGCTTTTCTTAAATGTAAACTTTTATAAAGATTCTCAAGTGAAAAATTAAATCATATTTAGATTATTATAAAATTTTCTGATGTAATTTTATTGGGCGTTGTAAAAAACGTGTGGGTTTTACAAACACAGGGTGTATAACATCATCTTTCCATAAATTTAGGCTTATATAAGCATGTGCAATTAGAAAAGAAGTTGCGTTTATTGCCAAAGCCTGTGAAAGTCGTCGGCAGAAATTCAATAAAAGTATGTAACAGTTCTGATGGGATCGCAATACTAATGTTTTAGGATGGCAAGGAATTTTACTTTAGTTTTGAAATTAGTTTTAGCAATCGCTATTAAAACGCCAGCCTTTTCCGAAGAGTTCTTGCATTTTAATAGGTAAAACGTAACAGCAAAGATAAAAATGTTTGTGTTTAATTTTTGTTGGCTTTCGGCCAATTTTACGAGTTATGTGTGTAAAAGAGTGATATACGACTTCTGTGTGTGACAGTGTTAAAAACGGTGAAAGGCTTTAATTTGCTTTAAAACAACTGGTGCTGTTGCAAGGGAGCTGAGTTGGGCTGATTTTTTAAAAGCAATATACTGTGCAAGATAAAAGCTTGAAATATTTGAGTGACTCAATAATGTACATATTTAAATTAAGAGGAAGAGTGACGTTTAACATGGCCTTCATTCATTTGGTCAGTAATATACATTTAGGTTAAAGGTTGGTCAAAGCTTTTGTTAAATAAATAATTGTAATAACTGCTCTTGATTCGAACGTATGGGAAAACCAGAAAATATTTGTAATTTTTGAAATTACCGCCAATTTCTTAATGTTACACTTTTCTCAGCCAGGGTTGTGCATTCGTGGAAGTATAATTCAAGTGTCCTAGACACGCATTGTTTATTTTATCCTAAATGTTGTAATTAAGGCTAAAATTTAACTTTTGTAAAATAACATGACGTCATCTGTTTTGATTGATTTAAGTTACATGCTCCACTCATCCACATCTAACGTCCGCTACATAGCTTATAAGTTAGAAGGAGATAGAAACATTATCAGATGTCAAAACTTATCGAGCGATTCATTTGGTATATTTTAGACCGAGAAGCATACTCAAGACGGTTGCATCTTTTTTCATTGCGTTACTTAGTATAGCCGCATCTGTCATGCGTACGTCGGATGTGAATTTTATACCTCCTTAATAACTCATTTACTCCTGTTCAAAACAATAGAAGTAGAAAATATGGCTAATAGGTGTCGCATGCTATATCATTTCGGGAATTTTATAAAGTAATGCGCTTATGATTTTCTTAGTATAGGAGGCAAAAGTATTTATGGCAAAATTTTAGTTTTTATTGATTATTTAGATTTTAATTAATTTAAATCTATACAGGGTGTCCCAAATTCGAGTAAATGCATCGGTATCTCACTTATCTTAAGAGCCACGAGGTCGGTCAAATTAGGGCAAAGTTGCGAAATTAGATGCTTATCAAATATCTGCAAAGAAAATTTTCATAGCTGTCTTAATTCAAAAGGTATTCAAGAAAAACTGAAAAAATTGATTGTCGTTTGATTGCCTTGTTTCCTACATTTTTAAAGATATAGACAATCTGAAAGCACTTCTTGCTGGCAACTCTTACGCTTTATATTTTGAGATAACTTAAAATTTCTAAGCTTGAAATATTTGAGTGACTCAATAATGTACATATTTAAATAAAGAGGAAATCTAGAGAGGAGAAATTGCTAAACGGAAATGAAATGAACAAGAATAAAACCAAGGTGATAATAAAACAAAGAGAAGAAAGAAGGGTACAGATAGGATTTTATAGAAACAAACTGGAATATGTGGACAGTTTTAATTATCCCAGAGTAACAATCAAGGAAATGGAAAAATTGAAGAAAAACTTAAAGACAGCATTAGTAATGCAACAAATAGATACTATGTCCACCGAAATTTACTCATGGGTAAAAAAAATTGTAGCAAGAAAATTAAAACGACAATATAGGTACAAGACGATTTATAGACTGATTTTAACAAATGGAAGTGAAAGCTGGACGTTAAAAAATAATATGAAAATTAAATTCCAGGCAATCGAAATATTTGCGAGTGATCAAAGATAGGTAAATTTAAATTTAACTTGGATATCTTAAATGTGCTGTATTTTATGTGTTCTAAAATATATTTGTTTGCTATATCTATGTAGATAAATTTAAAAAAATTATCGCTTCAATGTTTAAACAAAATAATTCTACCGCATTAATAGTTTTATGTGAATAATTTCATAATATTGTAAATTTGACTGATATAAGAACGATTGGCTTAAGCAATTAATAAATACAAGTATATATTATTTTGCTCTATTTTCTTCATTTGCCTAAAAAAATCATCCCAGTATTTTGTAATAATATGTTAACAAATTACTGGAGAATATTTAATGAATTATTAGGCTAGGGAATTTTTATTGGGTCTGATTCTTGCTTTTATTGTACGAGATCAAACTGTTGACCAGCGGTTGCTTTTTTAAAATTATTTGCACTTAACATTTACTTTTTTTAAAGGTACTTTTCGTGAAATCGTCGCTTGCTATGCAGCTACGCCCTGTTAGGTGTGGAATCACCCAACCCAAAACTTGCAAGTTCCTGATAAGATTACATTTTTGAGGTAAAAAAATTGGGACAATAAACTGCAATCATGAACTATCACTACCTTGTTTAAATGTCAACAAAGTGATAAGATGAAAGCAGTTTTGGAGCGGATTTATTGGAGACACGCCCGGTACACCTCTTCAATCTGGGTGTCTATATGAGAAAATCTTTGGTTCTTTTTTTACAGGCAGTGTAAACTGATCACATTACACAATCGTTCAATGGAAGGGTAAATTTAGTAATAAATGAGTTTTTATGCTTTTAAGGTAAATTAAAAATAGGCAAATTGGGTGCAGTTTCTAAAATATCTCATAAAATTAAAACACTACAACTTTGGATTTTACAAAAAAAAATTTAGTGCCATAGGAATTAGAAATTAGGTGTTTCTAGGAGAAGCAAAGGACCCAAACACATGACGTTGTTAAAACTGACCCAGCAAGCTTAGTTTTCGAGATTCGAGATTCGACAGTCAACTTTTTTATTTCTTGGAGGCCAGGGGTTATAAGCCAGGGGTCCATAGACCCCCAAGGGGTACGTGAAACGTCTACAGGGGGTACGCCAAATACAATGACGAAAAAAATTATTTGTGGAAAGGAAGAACAAACAGTTTTCCACTAAATATTTTTACATCATGTTTTTATGCATAAATAAAGTTCTTTAGAAATGGACCAACTGACAAGGGGCACACCACGCTTAACAGTGAGGCCAAGGGGTATATTACATTGATTGAAACGGGTTTAAGACCACTGCCGTAAGACTATACCTCGTATAAGATGCAATAACTTGAAAATTATTGAAATCATAGTTCTAAACTTACCTGGGCATGTTTAGCTAACATAGTCGAAGCCGTTTTTGTCAGTTTAAGCAAAAGACGCCCAAGCGTCGGTACCTCTTTTGCAATATATACCGCATTTATGGATGACAACATTAATACCGTAAGACAACACCCCGTATAAGATACAATAACTAGAAAATTATTAACGTCATGGTTCTAAAATTACCTGGGCATGTTTAGCTAACATAGTCGAAGCTGTTTTTGTCAATTTTGGCAAAAGACGCCGCAGCGTCGGTACCTCTTTTGCAATATATACTGCATATATGGTTGATAACCTTAATACCGTAAGACAACACCCCGTATAAAATACAATAACTAGAAAATTATTACAGTCATGGTTCTAAAATTACCTAGGTATGTTTAGCTAACATAGTCGAAGCCGTTTTTGTCAATTTTAGCAAACGACGCCCAAGCGTCGGTACCTCTTTTGCAATATATACCGCATATATGGTTGATAACCTTAATACCGTAAGACAACACTCCGTATAAGATACAATAACTAGAAAATTATTGAAGTCATGGTTCTAAAATAACCAGGGCATGTTTAGCTAACATAGTCGAAGCCGTTTTTGTCAATTTTGGCAAAAGTCGCCCAAGCGTCGGTACCTGTTTTGCAATATATACAGCATATATGGTTGATCATTAATACCGTAAGACAACACTCCGTATAAAATACAATAACTAGAATATTATTACAGTCATGGTTCTAAAATTACCTAGGTATGTTTAGCTAACATAGTCGAAGCCGTTTTTGTCAATTGTAGCAAAAGACGCCCAAGCGTCGGTACCTCTTTTGCAATATATACAGCATATATGGATGATAACATTAATACCGTAAGACAACACTCCGTATAAGATACAATAATCTGAAAATTATTAAAGTCATGGTTCTAAAATTACCTGGGCATATTTAGCTAACATAGTCGAAGCCGTTTTTGTCAATTTTAGCAAAAGACGTTCAAGAGTCGCTACCTCTTTTGCAATATATTCCGCATATATGGACGATAACATTAATACCGTTAGACAACACTCCGTATAAGATACAATAATCTGAAAATTATTAAAGTCATGGTTCTAAAATTACCTGGGCATATTTAGCTAACATAGTCGAAGCAGTTTTTGTCAATTTTAGCAAAAGACGTTCAAGAGTCGGTACCTCTTTTGCAATATATACAGCATATATGTATGATAACATTAATACCTTAATACCCCGTATAAGATACAATAACTAGAAAATTATTAAAGTGATGGTTCTAAAATTATCTGGGCATGTTTAGCTTGCATAGTTCTATACCAGGTACACCCAAAGAGGACGTGAACTTCTACAGGGGGTATGTATCAAATACAATGCCCAAAAATGTATTGGTTGAAAGCAACAATCAACAATTTTCGCCCTAAATATTTTTTACACTGTATGTTCTATGCTTCTATGCATGAATAAAGTTATTTTGAAATGGACTAAACAGTGAGTTCAAGGGGTACATTAATGGAAGCTGGTTCACAACCGCTGTTGAAGACGCTTTATTATATTTTTATGCATCCAAATTTTATACAAATTTCGCTTTATTATTGTCCACAAATTAATGATTACAGAACAGAGCAATCTTGTTCAATTGCGCTATACGCAATTATTAATTATTTCAGCGACGCGTTTACGTGTGATTGGTGCTAAGTCATTCGCTTCCTATTTTCTTAAGATATACAAATATGGCATAGCATTTGCAAATATTAAAACAACTTAACGCTTATTAACAATAAAGACGTCGTCTCTTACGTAAGGTTATGTATAAAATTTTTAAAGTGTAGAGTAAACTCGAAGCCGATATCTTACACAATATTATTTAGAATGGCTTATGCACTTTCATTTCCTTCTCGTACACACAATATGCAACTGAAACAATAAAATTAACTCATTTATGTAATCAACGCGAACCGATTCACGGTGTTGTGGTGTACGTTTACCCAACGTAAATAATAACAATTAACAACCAAAAATGTTGTTTAATTGTAGATCTGTATCATCGGTTTGAAATTTTTCGTGATTGTCGTGACTCGATGGCAAATTAATCGGTGACTTAATAATGTTTTATCGGTAAGAACTTTCACAGAAAGTGGTTGAAAATATGCATAAATTGAAACATAAATTACCCTTTCACTTACACGCGTATTTGTAAACCAATTTATTATAAATGTGAAAAAAAAAACGATATTTTGAAGTAAGAACACAAAATTAGAAATGATTCCAAGATAATGCCCTCCTTGGGGCTACATCAAATTATTCACATGACTTCAAAATACCTCTTCAATTTTATTTTTTTTGTTTTTTGGTCGATAAAGTTAAAATTTTTGGTCAGTATAAATTTTAACAAATAAAGTTAAATAAAATAAAATGTCATCCATGGACAAATTTTGTAAAGCGAGTGGTAGTAGTGATAAAAGGAAAAGAGACAAGGAAGAGGGGTAAAAAGCAAAAGTTCAATGGAAGAAAAACAAATGGGTGAATTAGTAAAAGCAATTAACCAATTTGTGGAAGAAGTTAAAAAGATAAGGGAAGAACAAAAAGCATTTAGGGAGAAATTTATTGCAACAAAATAATGAAAGGAAGAGCTCAGAAGAAAGATGCTCAGCTTAGAAAACAGAATGGAAGAAAGAAACAAAAACGAAAAGAAATATAACTTCGTGATAAAGGGAGCAAAATTTGATCAAACTAACGATACAGCAGGTTGGAAGAATTTCTAGATCAAAACTTAAAAGTCAAAGTAGATATCAAACAGATATATGAGGTCGTCAAAAATATGGAAAAAGTATCACAATAGCAACGATAAGCAGGTAAATGGGAGGACAATTACCCAACAGTAAAAGAAAGAGAAATACAAAGAAAAATCAGAAAAGAGGCAGAAAAAGAAAAAAAAATGCAAAAAAGGCAGAGTAGCTTACCAAAAATTAACCGTAGATGATAACAATTGGCTATGGAATAAAGAGAAAGAGGAGCTACAGCATAATAACATACTCAAAAAACTAAGGACGGAAAACAAGGTACGGAAAACAAGTTACGAAACAAATGGCACGAACACAACACGAAAACGGACATGAATAATTAAAAACAGATAGCAATCAAACCACGAGATATAAGAAATGATAAAAATAGATATTAAGAAAGACAAAATAAGAATAGGTACTTGGAATACCAGAAGCATAAAAAAAAAGAAGAAGAAGTGAACATGGAAAAAAGTCAGCATAACACAACTCAACAGTCCTACACCTAACAGTAGAAGGACGCATGACTATAATAATAAATTTTAACACTTTAAAATAAATAATGAAAGTAAACCCAATACGTTTATTTAAACAAAAAAAGCTTTTACTAACCTTCAACCTAACCCTTATTCATTTGGTCAGTAATAAAGGATGAAGTTTAAGTTTAAGGTTACTAAGAGCTTTTCTTTAAAAATAAATAATGAAAATAATCTAATGTTTGTTTCCACTCAAAACAAAAAGCTTTAAATGACGTTTAACCTGGCCTTGATTCATTTGGTCAGTAATAGACGGTCAGGTTAAAGGTTGGTCAAAGCTTTTTGTTAAATCAATAACTGTAATAACTAATACAATCTTCGTTCCCGGGTTTGGAACCGCGTCTTCTATATTTCTTCTATATTTCTAAATATAGAAGACGCGGTTCCAAACCCGGGAACGAAGATTATATTATGGATAACGGCCGCGAAAGCCTTAAGAATAAAATTGTAATAACTGCTCTAAGTCGAACGTATGGGAAAAGCAGAAAATATTTGTAATTTTTGAAATTACCGCCAATTTCTTAATGTTACATTTTTCTCAGCCAGGGTTGTGCATTCATGAAAGGATAATTCAAATTTTTTAGACACGCATTGTTTATTTGATCCTAAATGTTGTAATTAAGGCTAAAATTCAACTTTTGTAAAATAACATGACGTCATCTGTTTAGATTGATTTAAGTTACATGCTTCACTCACCCACATTAAACGTCCGCTACATAGCTAATCAGTTAGAAGGAGATAGAAACATTATCAGATGTCAAAACTTATCGAGCGATTCATTTGGTATATTTTAGACCGAGAAACAAACTCCAGATGGTTGCATCTTTTTTCATTGCATTACTTAGTATATCCGCATCTGTCATACGTACGTCGGATGTGAATTTTATACCTCCTTAACAACTCATATTACTCCTGTTCAAAAAAATAGAAGTAGAAAATATGGCTAATAGGTGTCGCATGCTACATCATTTTGGGAATTTTATAATGTAATGCGCTTATGATTTTCTTTGTATAGAAGGCAAAAGTATTTTATACAAAATTTTAGTTTATATTGATTATTTGGATTTTAATTAGCTTAAATATAATATGTAACCTTAAGAAAATCACAATGGCATAAAATAAACTTATGTTGGAAAAATATTGTCCATTTTGTTGGAATTAAAATAATTTTTGTTTTCAATGTAAATGTTTTTGATACTGTTTTTTTTTTAAATCAACGATAATGAGATCACAAAAGGCAGTACGACATAAAAAATACAAAAATTTTGTCATGTGATGCCCAAGAATCAGGTTTATTAAAGAAATGTTGCCAGTTTTCTCTTAATTTTTTCCTCAATTTTGTTTTGTGGATATAGAGGGCTAACGTCTTCGACTCTTGCATTCTCATTTGGCTTCCTGAAGCCGGATTTGACCTAAATTAACGAAAAAAAAAATCTTCGCACGTTTTCAGTTCAAAAGATCACGAATCTACAATATAATTTTGTTTCCACCGCGCTTTAAAAAATGTTACAGATTTTTTTAGTTAAAGAATCCCCAGTTAAGAATTTTCAACCGTGAAAGGTCATTAAAAAAGCACTATTTGAATATTGTACCACGCACCAATGCGTGAGGTAAAAGAAGCGCATTCCTCTAGGCCACAAAGTGTCATAATCACGACGTGACGTTCAAAAACAACCATAATTTCTAGAAACAGGATTAGTCGGGACACGGAATGCTCATTAAACCACTCAAGATATCAACCGAGAGACGATTCCATTTCACGGTTTTGTTTCAAGATGAATATTGGTCTTCGGTAGTGAAGGAAATAGGAAAGAAATTTCTCTTGTGTAATTGAAAGAGGTTGAGGTCACATTTGAACAGGTATTCGGTGGGAAACATCGACAAGTGTGTTTCATGGTCAAGAACTAACTTCATTACAACACATGCAAAATTTACAAGTGTCCGCTCTCCTTTAAATCGACGAACTATCTTCAGATTTACTTTAAAATTTATGGGTATGTAATGGTATAGTATGATTATAATATATTGCTTGAAATCTTGATTAATGTTTCCATATTCGGTAAAATATCGAAAAATTGGTTTTTGCTTTCTCCTAGTTGTTTATTAAGGCAATATTTGCATGATAATTGGTTGAAGTTTTTTTTTTTTTAACGCCAAAGAAAGTAATTTTTCATCATCGTACTTCTAGCAATACCCTTTTTGTTTATTTAATTTAATCCCTTACAGTTTTAGCTTTTTTTGGGCTTCTTTACCCATTAACCTAAATGATTACTAAATTTTTATTTCCATTTTGATTTTATATTGGTAGAAAACAGTTGCAAGTAGAGAAACAATATTTAAAAAATTGAAAAAAGTACCATTTACTTACATAAATATCGACAACACTTTATGTACAAAAATCACACGATTAATTTGATGTAAATTGGAGCATTTGAAACATGTGTAGCTATTTTCTCACTAAAAATAACAATTGAACAACTCGATTTTCAACTGTTTTCCCAGAGAAATTTTTCAAAACAATAGAGTGTTTTAAAGTACAGACAAATGAGAGCAGCAGAGCACTAAATGATGAAATCTGTTGCGTAACATCTTAAACATGAGTTAAAATTTACTAAATTGTAGTAAAAGTAATGTAAAGTAATTTAAGAAATTCTTTTATTCTGTAATTGTTACGGTACAAGACTTTTGATTGACGTTTTATTATTAAATATCACTGCATAAATGTTTCGCGGCATGGTTTAATAATAGTAATTTATATGTAAATCAGTTTAATTATAAGCATTGTATGTAATTGTATAAGTAAATAGATATGATTAATAAACTTCTGTTTATATTAAAATAAAATAAATTGTGTATTAATTTGCACTGTTTGTTTTATTTTATACAGACTGTCCCAGATTACATTTTCAGCAAGGGGATCTCGCTTATTATAAGATATACAGGTTTGTTTAAATTAGATGAATTATTTCCAAGTGTGAGAGGAGCTAAAATCAATTTTTAAAGTGCAAAATTTCTTGAATAATTCATCTATTTTAAGCAAACCCGTATTTCTTATAATAAGCGAGATCCCATGCTGTAAATGTAATCTGGTACACCCTGTATAATTGCTTAGAAATATAATATCTTGTATTGAAATTGATGAGATATTCGTGTTTAATTGAGATATCCTAATTAAAATAAACAATTATTATGCAAAAGAATCACTGTGCTAAATTCAAAACACAAGTTTTGTTAAAATTTTGTAAAAAAATTAAATTTCAGCTTCTTAATTGTTAGATATTGAGGCTTTAATACAAGGATACATTTTGTATAAATAAGTCTAAACAATTGTGTACTTATTACGATTTTTTATATAATTTAAAAACCAATTGAGTTGAATTGTGGGCAAAAAACTCTAAAAGATGTCGATTAAAATGTATTAAGTAAAATATTTGTTGCCGAATGAAACGAACAGATAAATTAAATTAAAAATCAAGTTTTTAGCGGGTATCACACAGTATTTATATTAAAAGACGGCCAAATATTTACTTAAATACTTTTGGTTTGAAAATCAGGCGCTACATTTTCATATTTTACATAACACTCCACAAAATTGTGCTAGAAGTATATTAATGTGCATTAATTAGTAACAATACGACACGCAAGAACAAAAGAAAAAGTAAACTATGTAGGTTAATTTATTATATTAACTAAACTCTTAAAGACGAGAGTGTTTTTTTACTTTTACTAAAGAAATTCGATGTTGGTCACGATTTTTGGATAATTTGGTCTTGATTACAAAGAGTTTTAAAGGAGAATAATTGTTAGCTGAGTAAATGTTTTTAAGTTTAGTTGGTGAAGGTAACGTTGTGGATATTAATTTTCTGTAGAAACAAAATTAAAGCAAATTGGAACTACGAAAATTAAATTATCGAGACTATTGTTGGCAATTGGTTTCAAAATTTGACTAATAGTTTAGTCAAAAAATTAACAGTGTATTATACAGGGTGTTGCATGACCAAACGGCCAAACTTAAGTAGCATGTTCCTTAAGTCAATTTAAGCAAAAAATGTTGTATAAACCATAGTCCAAAACTCGAGTTATAGACCGAAGTTTATAAAAAAGGTAAATTTTAACATAAATAAATATGAAATATCGCTTTTATCCTCTAAAATATTAATTTAACAACAAAATGTTTTTTTTATAAAAGAGCATCGCTTTTTTTGCGCTTTATAGTATACTCTATTTTGTTTTGTTTTTACAGTTTATTTGCTAGGCAACCCACCTAGTTATTTTAAATCTAACACCTTGTATATTATTACATTTTTGGATTGCTCTTTAAATGTACTTAATAAAATGTGAAAGGTCATATAGGCCTAAAATTAATCGTTTTCGAGTAATTCACTTGTTTTTCAAAATTTTGAGTACTTTCAAAAATTTCCAATATTTAAGAAATGTGTGCTGACAACCGAAATTCGTTTGGAAGTTATGCTTCCTATAACTTTGTACACGATTTGTATTATTTAAAATTTTCAAATTTGATACAGGGCGTTTGTTACTTTTGATCGAATTCGTTGAATTCTTAAATAGTTGATATTTTTGAAAGTACTGCATTGCTCAAAATTTTCGAAAAAAAATATAATTACTCGAAAACGGTTAATTTTGAGCCTATACGACCTTTTACATTTTATAAAGCATAATTAAAGAGAAATCCAAAAATGTAATAATATACAGGGAGTTCTATTAAAAATTACCAGCCATAGCAAATAAACCGTAAAAAAAACAAAACAAAATCGAGTATACCAGAAATCGTCAAAAAGATAGCGATCTTTTATAAAAAACATTTTGTTTTTAAATCAATATTTTAGAAGACAAAAGCGGTATTGCATACTATTTTTTGTTAAAACTGACCTTTTTTTAAATTAAACTTTAAAGGTCCATAACTCGAAAACCATCGAATTTTGGACTATGGTTTATAGGTACAGTGTGTCCAAAAGGTATGGAATATGCTATATATTTCAGTAAATATCCACTTTAGGGAAAAATGTTTTAAATAAAAGTTGTTTGGTACTTAGTTTTCCACCATAAGACAAAATTTTAATCTTTTTTTCGAATAACAAAAGCGCAATAAAAAACAATTAAATGTTTTTAAATGACTAGGTACCCCTATATTATACTCATTTGATAGAGAATTTTTTTCTCTTTTTAATGATGCAAAACTTTAGTACCCTTACTTAAGCAACTTTTTGAGAAAAACGCAAAAATTATTTTAATTGATGAGTATTTACTTCTAACAAAAACATCATAAGATTTAAATGTTTTTGACGAAGTCTACAATAACTGTTCAAACTGTGAACTATTTACAGCTTGGCAATGTTAAACTCGGTTTTTAAACATGTTTATAACATTCCCAACCATTTCAGGCGTAGTTTCTCTAATACGATCTTTTAGATTTTCGATATTCTCCGGTCTCTTAGCGTAAACTATTTTTAAGGTCTCTATCAAATGAGTATAATTAATATAGGGGAACTTTGCCATTTAAAAAAATTCAATTATTTTTCATTGCGCGTTTGTTTTTCGGAAAAAAAAGTTTGTCTTATGGTGGAAAACTAAGTGCCAAACAACTTTTATTCAAAACATTTTTCCCTAAAGTGGATATTTACTGAGATATATAGCATATTCCATACCTTTTGGACACACTGTATAAGATTTTTTGCTTAAATTGACTCGAGGAACATGCTCCTTAAGTTTGGCCGTTTGGTCATGCAACATCCTGTATTTAAAGCACAGTTGTTATTTTTGCTTTATTAAAATCATAGCGAAAGCAAATTGAATTTTTGGTTTAATACTTAAAAATAATTCTTTGCACATATCTTTCTTTCGTCTAGAATTTTAACGAGCATAATTATAGTATTATTTTAAGTTATTAATTAAACGTCTTAGAGCAGTTGTTTTTGTATTGTTAACTTTCTTTATTAATAATCTAATTTAGTTTGTTTTTATTAAGATTAATATATCAATTCAACAATAGAAATGTGGCGTCGTACTTTTTTCAAAATTAAACAAAACCAATGGATACTTTCGATCAACAAAAGAAATAACCGTGTTAATACAAACAACACAAGTCAGCTTAACTACGCTATTATTAATTTTATTACGGAAAAATTAGATAAACAGGTACAACAATTAAACGAACTAGAATTGAACAAAAAGATAATTGGTCGTACAAGCATAAATTTATAACCACTTTTACTGGTTGTTCCATTTTCACATTAACAAAGAAATTGCTTATTTAAATTGTGTGAAACCTGCGATCCACTAAAAATTTAAAAATATGCAAATCGGCGAGGAGATATTACTGAAGATGCAGTAAACGTCATGTTGAAAGTACTTCAGAGATGCTCCTTTGCAAAATTGGTACACAATCGCGGTTTTACGTTTAAAAAAATATAAAAAAAACTTTCGTTGTATGTAAAAAAAATATCAAAGGAAACTCACTTCAATTTTAATCCACATTTTCCAAAAGAATGTTTATAACACTAGTTTAAAGCGACGCACACCTGTTTAATCGACCACTGCTAATGGGTGTCCATTGTCACTGAAATAATAGCATCGCGAGGTGTATTAAAGACTGAAGAAGCTGTGATCTTGCGAAGTGGTGAAGAGAAGGGTACTTTGGAGAGGTAAGTGTGGGAAGAAAGGGGCTCGTAGAAAGTTGTTTAGCTGTTGGAACTACTTCTTCAGAGATGCGTGCGAGACTGTCGAGGACTCGTTCGGTATCGTCCATCAAAGTTATTGGTTAGATTACCGCACCGCGGGGTCTGAAATTTATTACATTTTTGAATAACGTAACGCGACTTTTTCTTTTCATCTGATCTATTCTAATCTTCACCCCAAGGGGGCTCTACATTCAAAGCCCGTGTTTAGGAATGTCGGTTTTTATTATTTATAACAGACGATAATCGACTTTTTTGGTAGTATGATGTCTATCTATCTATATTTGGTGAGTTTTATAAGCGCTTACGTAAATTCTTCTCTATCAAAATTGTTGAGTACGTAATAAAAATCCAATTCTAGCGTAGAGATATTAAAAAAACTTGTAGCGTAACTGAAAATGTCGTGTTTTCGTTGCTTCTTCAGGAAATATAAAAAATTAAAGGTTACCAACAAGCACTGTCCCTATAATGCCGAGATATTTATAGGGAGACAATAATTTATCGTCTTGGTCAAGTATCTTTGTTATTAGAAGAATCAGAGAGTCAGTTCAGTAAGAAAAATTGAGCTATATTACAAATTAAATTAAATGACGTTTAAAAAATGCGCTGGGGTTACAAATATTTTTTTAGCTATGACATACAGATAATTGATACAAATAAGTTCTTTTAGACAATTCAATGTAGACTGTAATAAGGACATAAATTTTTTTGGGTGGGAATCAAAGTCTTTTAAAAAATAATCCACACATTCTAAAAACAACACCAAAATTCTGTATAAAAAAGTGCTAAAACGCTTATCTATGTTGTAGGCTTCCGCGGCCGATTTCCAAAAACCCTGAAGAAGTCCCTGATAAAGGAGGACGAAACGTCGGTTATGAAGAAACCTTCGACGCGTTTCCAACCGGGAAACAACTTATATACATTGCTGAAACGCTATATAAAAAGTACTAAAATGTCATGTAAAAATTACCAAATAGCTGTAGGAAAAAAATGCTGCATAAAAATATGTTAATGCTGTATAGAAAAATTGGTGCAACTTATATATGTCATCTTCATCGTTGTCCTCTTTTGTCCGTAGGTATCGAAGTTTGTTTCTTCACATTACTTTTCCTCAACAAAGCTACGCCACCCCTTCCGGTCCCTGGCCAGCACCCTTGCTTCCTTCCATGATTTTCCTCTACGTTTTAGTATCTCCACTACGCTGTTGTTCCAGGTTGTTCTAGGTCGTCCCCTTCTGTTTTCATCTATTTTTCTGGCTTCCCATATTTTCTTAACTTGTCTTGTGTTGTCCATTCGTATTTAACGGCCTGTCCACTTTAATTTCTTTTCCTCTATTTTACTTTTCAGTTACTTTGGTAGACATCAGAGCAGCCACAGGACACTGTGGGCTAAACAAACACTTCTACATAATAGGGCTCTCAGAGATCGATATATGTAGAGGATGTGGTGAAGAAGAAGAAACTCCTCTTCACGTAATATGCCAGTGTGAAGGATTCACACCCTATTGGCGAGACTTCTAGGGATGGAAAAAGCCAACCAAGAAGAGTTAAGAAAAACACCCTTAAAGAAAATCCTGGAGTTTTTCAAAAACACAGGACTTCTTTAAGGGGCTATCACCAGAGGGTACAATAGGTCGGCCAGTAGTACAGGAACCCGAAAGAGGATCACCTCGGAGGAATAATAAAAAAATAATACTTCATTTTAAGTTTTTCTCTTGTGTTCGTTTCTTATTTTATCTTCCCTTCTTACACCTACCACGTTTCTTAAGTACCGCATTTCTGCAGTCTGTAATCTATTCTCTTCGCCTTTATTCAATACCCAATTTTTACCTCATACGTTAATACTGGTATGTAAATTGTACTGTATGCTGTTTTTTTTTTTTTCTTGATATCTCTTGTTTATTCAGATTTTTTTTATGTTCTTCTTGCTGTTTTTATCCTATTTTCTAATTCTTATTCCTGTGTTCCTTTACTATTTATAATTATTCCAAGATACTTAAATTCATCTACTTGCTCTAACACAGGGGTTGCCAAACTTTTTTGATCATCGACCCCTATTTAATTTTTCGAAATCTCCATTGACCCCCATAAAAGTAATTTTCAGTTAATTAAAATAAAACTATCTATTAGGTACTGTGTTTGTACATTTATTTTATGATTTTAAACATTTATTAAAGTAATTTTACATTGTGTAACAATAGTTTTATGAAAAATATCTTAATGTTGAAATTTAAATACCTTAATATTTATTAAATAATAAGTAATTATAAATAAGTAAAAATAAGTAAAGTAACTACAGTATTGCTTCTTAATTAATGAGATGGGCGTGCCTGGTTTTTTTTTGCAAGGTTCGCTATATTGGGTTCGAAATTGGTCAATTTTAATCTTAAATCCCCTCAAAACTCCACATTTAATTTATTTCTGTACTTAGTTAAGATTGAATTTACGTGACTGAAACCGGCTTCAACCATATAGGAACTTGAAAACGCCAGCATAAATGGCTGAGTTATTTCTGAAAGTGTTACATATTTTTGTTTTTCCTTCGACCCCCAATCGACCCCCTGGCTCAGATCGACCCCTACTTTTGGTAAATAGACCCCTGGGGGTCTATATAGACCACTTTGGCGACCTCTGCTCTAACATATCTTCTTTTCTTTATTGGAGATAGCCATTACCTTAGTTTTCTCCTTATTGACTATTAAGTTGTAATTTTTAATATATCAGCCCATACATTAATATTCTTTTCAAGTTCTTTTTCGTTCTCAGCTACCAGCACCACATCTGCGAATACACAAGCTTATACTTTGACTTGTTTGATTCCAGCTTTGTTTTATAGTTTAATCAATGAGACTTACAAACATTAGCGGGCTTAATACTTCTCCTTGCCGTACTCCATGTTTATTTACGAAATGTCCTGATGTTTGGTTACATGTTCGAATTTTGTTATTTGTTGTCCTATATAGACTTTTGACTGTCTCCAATATATCAGAATTAATAAATGTAATATAGGAAAATATAAAACATTATACACAAATAAAAATTAAATTTTGGTGCCAATGGTAACTGAAATTTTGTGTTAAGACGTTTATAAAAAGTTTGAATCCCATTGTTTAAGTAAAGAAAATCGATTTCCTGGTCAAAAAAAGTGTAAACACTAGCCTTTGCACTTCTGCCCTTTTTCACGGAAGATAAAAAATCGTAGGATAAATTATTTGAGATCTAATAATTCTGTATTGGCTATAATTAACATTAAGGTTTGGTGAAAATTGCTCGAATACCATTGCTCGAAGGAAAATTGCTCTAATACAATTGCTCGAATGGAAAATTGCTCGAAAGGAAAATTGCTCGAAAGGACAATTGCTCCAAAGGAAAATTGCTCGAAAGGCAAATTGCTCGAAAAAATGAAAAATTATATACAGGGTGTATATGAATTGGCGGAAGCGCTACACGTGACGATGTTCTTCGTAAAATTCTAAGTCGAAAATCTTGTTACAAACATGTTGTACCATGCTTCCTATGGCCTCAGGAACCATTTAAAGGAAAAAAAATTTGGCAACATTGCATACATTGATTTGCGTTTGGACATTTTTTTAACAGCAATTTTTACTTAGGTATTTACAATTTTTGTTCGAACTGAAAGCCTTCAGTTCGTAATCATAGCTGCAAACTTTTGGGTATCGTAAAACACAAACTAGAAATAATTACGAGAAAAACAGAGATGACAGCTAATGACAATGTTGCCATATGTATTATTTTCATTCAAATCAGTGATTTAAATATTCTGAACACCAATTTTTGAAAGAAAGAACACAATATCTAGGAAAAAATACTATTCGAAATTTATTTTTATTCCAAATTGCAGCTTTTTCATTTGCAAGTATTAAATAATAACGCTTATTAAAGGACTAAATGTCAAAACTTTGAGGACCTCTTGCAGACATAGCAAACATGGTACAATATTTTCGCATTAAGATTTTCGACTTAGAATTTTACGAAGAACATCGCCACGTGTAGCGCTTCCGCCAATTTTTACACACCCTGTATTTATAAATACAAAATAATTCAATGTCCTAGAAAAGTTGTTTACATTTGTTTACACTAAAAAAAAAATATTTAAATTTATTTACAAATACATACATGTGTACACTTATTCAACTTTATATACTACATAACTGCTGATTCTGACTATATTGTTGTTATCTTATGTTTAAATATTCATAATGCTTATCTGAACAACAAATAAGAAACCTTAATAACATGTACCCAATGAGTTTTAACAGCCTACTATGTTAATTAAAAAAAAAAAACTGTTGTAACTTGAGCATTATTAAAAGAACTACATCAACCCTTATATATTTAAAATAAGAAAAACAGAAAGAATTTTAATAGCTCATAGCCGACTATGGCTTCCATTAAAAAAAAAAAAATCTAAGTTTAAACAAATGTAAACACTTTTCTAGTACATTTAATTATTTTGTATTTATAAAAATGAAATATTTTTTCATTTTTTCGAGTAATTTTCCTTTCGAGCAATTTTCCATTCGAGCAGTTATTTTTCGAGCAAATTTCCTTGGAGCTATTGAATTCGAGCAATTTTCCGCACCCCATAATTAACGTGTTTAAAAAGTCTGAAGGCATTTGCTTTAGTTTCAAAGAAAAATGTGTACATTATTTGCACCACAAAATGTTCTTTGAAAATCGTAAAAAATAACTTAAACAGCTTAATAGCCTTTTAAAACTGGTCATAATTACCACGTTTGCATTTACATGAAAGTGGTCGACAGGAAATGCTTTATATATCTAAACACGGAGTTTTAATAAACTTTCACTGTTTTGATAGTAGTGACAAATTCTGTTTTTTTCGCGAGCCATTAAAGGTTTTTTATAAACGCCAGCAATTTAAAGATAATCAAGCAGTCCCGTAAAACAAGATCGAATCTGGTTGGAATGCATAACGGAAGCGTCAATTAATTCAGCCTGTTTCAAAAATTGCTGGAAAAAGTTATGGAAAGTAACATTAAAGTAGGTAATAATAATATCGTAAAATATTATAATTTCGTTTAGCGAGAAAAACAGTTTTTTTTTTCATGTTCTGTTTTTTGTGTAAATATTCATTGCTCAGATTAAATTTGAACTTGAACCAATAAGGTATGATGATGTTCCTACGGCATACAAAATTGAAATCAAGAAGCTCGGACGATTACGTTGTGGTGAAAATTTATTTTCTTTTTCCCTTATTAATTAACTTAAGCAGGAACATAAATCGAACGCAACTTTCTTTTATGAAACTGTACTGGTTATATGTGACGCTATGAATATATCCATTGGAATGTGTGTTTGTAAGGAGGCGACTTGATAAATTAGTGAAGCACTGATATATTCCGTACTATACGTATGTACTAGTAATAAATATTATTGAATAGGTACTTGAAGTATTTAAATCTTCCATCTTTTTGGTTTAAATTTCGTTTTAAAATATTTCATACGTCTGAGGCTACTTAATTTCAGTTTTTTGATGCTCCCATAGCTTTTTTGACAAGAAAATTTGAGGAACAATGTGGAAAGATGCTCCCAAAAAGTCTGCAACAAATGGAAAAGTTTTTTATTATTGATTTTATTCTTGATAAAAGTTGATGCATGGTCTATTAGTTTTAGACCATTAAGGTGAAAAAAACAATGTAATAAAAAGTCATGACACTAGATTTGAGCGATTTTTGAAATATTCGCAAGATTAAAGTGGCCTTATTTTAAGAGATACAAACAAATTTTATAAGAAAGAGTTATAAGAGGTATGAAACCTAAAAATAAGGCTAGATTTAAATTTTGACGGTCAAACTCCAATTTTTATATCTTAAGATTTGTTTTTTAACCCCTACATTCTCCCTACAATCTGTCCCGAATGGAAAAAAAATTAATGATTTCTCAGAAAATTTTACTCTCGATAAAAATAATTTTAAGATGAAAAAATGTTCAATAAAAAGTCATAGGACACTAGATTTTAGCGATTTTTGAAATTTTCGCAAGAGTAAAGTGCCCTTATTTTAAGAGATACAAAACAATTATAAATGAAAGAGTTATTTAAAACCTAAAAAGTAGGTTAGATTTAAATTTTGACGGTCAAATTCCTATTTTTATTTTTTCAGAAATTTTAAGCACTTTATTCTTGTATATTTATCAAAAATCGCTAAAATCTAGTGTCCTATGACTTTTTATTAAACTTTTTTTTTATCTTAAAAGTAGTTTTAGATCATGCACCAATTTTTATCAGTAATAAAATTTTCTGAGAAATTAATAATAAAAATGTTTTCCATTTGTTGCAGACTTTTTGAATGACACTGTATATGAGATAAAAAGGAAAAAATAAAAACGATAAAAAATAAACATGAACAATTGAAGAAGTACAAAGAGACACAAAAGAAATACTAGAAACGTGGAGGGAACACTGAAATACTTAAAAAATAAAAATTGGAGTGTAAATAACTCTTTCTCATAAAAATTTGTTTTACCTCTTAAAATAAGGGCACTTTACTCTTGCAAATCTAGTGTCTTATGACATTTTATTAAACCTTTTTTAATTTTAATATGAGTTTTAGATCATGCACCAACTTTTATCAAGAATAAAATTTTCTGAGAAATTAATATAAAAAACTTTTCCATTTGTTGCAGACTTTTTGAATGACGCTGTATAGGAGATAAAAATAACTGAATAAAGACGTTAAAAAACAAACATGAACAATTGAACAAGTACAAACAGACACAAAAGAAATACTAAAAACGTGGACGGAACACTATAGAAACAAATATCACATAGCAATTCCAGAAGCAAACATAAGCAGAGAAGAACAAACAGACCACCAACAAGAAATTAAGAGGAAAGAAGTCGAAGACGCAATACAGAAAATCTAAATTGGAAAAGCAAGTGGAGAAGACATTCAATAACAATTTCTGTGGAATCGCAAGAAATATTCAACAGCGCGGGAATAATTAATGGTTTTGTTTCTTGATAGTGAAGTTACCTATCAAATTAAAACTACGCCAGAAAACTTCATAACGTATATACATTGTTTAATAATATTGTCCACAGATAAAGAGTAAAAACCAGTGCGAAAAGTAATTTTAACTTTAAATAACAATTAAAAAGCCACCACCTGCACCGAATACATCAAACAACATTTTGCATTTAAATTAAGTATAACAAGAATCTCCTTCAATAATTTGTTGCAAAAACAATAATATTTGTCAAACTAAGTGAAGTTTTAATGTTTTAAATTAATTACTTTTCCTGACGTGTAAATAGTACTATGTTAAAATTCTTAAAAATCCTATTATACAGGATTATCCTGGGAGCAATTTGCTTAAATCTTCCAAAAATTTTAAGGAAAAAGGTTTAACTTTTTCGTTTTACCAAATAATATTAACAAGTAAAACAGTTAAAATACAAATTGTTGGGGTCATTCTAATAGCAGGGTCATAAAACTTTTGAAAGTAAAAAACAGATCCATCCTCATTCACATCTCTACGTTACCACACGATTTCTTGCAGACCATAATGATACGATGGCATGTGTTAAATTCTCATCGGCATCTTCACCTGTAGGCGATTGTCGACCGGAAGAATTCGTAAGTTTTTAGGACAATATGTTCACGAATACAGGTGTAGGTAGGTAGGAACAGTTTTAATGAAAGTGCAATCATATTAAGTAGGCTTATACCATACCTTCTTTTGCCTTAAGGCGATAGGTAACAGTTTCTTTATAGATACTATGCGCTACCGAAATATCTATAATAAATATCTCACTTTTAATGCACTAGATGACTAGATCAAGGTAAGATATAGCCTTGGGTGGAAGTTTAACTTGGCGCTATTTGTATTATATAACTTGTAGCCGATGCTCTACTTAGCTTGTGAAATGAAGCAAGTCTTAATGGAAGAACCGGTGTTATAATGGGCCCTTAAAATATCATTGGACATGTAATATCAAATACTGAGTCGAAATGTTTTAGGGTCACTATTTCGGAGAAATTTTGGTTACGTACTTTTCACAAATTGTAATGTCAGAGATCAGAGTGAGCTTTGAGAAATGGGATTATAACACAACAATTTTGTTACATATCATAGTTAATTTCATGAGACGCCGTAAGACGAAGCGAATAGAAAAGTAATATTTGTAGTTAAACGTGCTAATGTTATTTTATGCACAAAATAATAAGACTGGCAGGGAATTTCAAAATTTAAACAAAAAAGAATTAAAATGTCATAGTCAATGATTTTTAAACAATATGATTTCTATTATGTACATCCGGGAAGTTAATAATTTTAATGTAATAGCTTAATGTACTGGTGATTTATGCCAATATCCGTTGTAATATGTAAGTAAAATAAAAAAATAAATAAAAACTATTTAAATGATTTGTTTTGGTTCATGCAGAAGACAATTTTTAAGTTGAGTTTATTAAAATAAAATCAAATTTTCATAATAATAATCAGAAATAAATCCTCCGTTTAGGAGATACATAAAAAAGTGTGTCCGGAACATTCTTCGCCCACAGTTCTTCGCCCACAATTCTTCGCCTCCACAATTCTTCGCCCACAATTCTTCGCCTACACAATTCTTTGCCGCCACAGTTCTTCGCCGCTACAATTTTTCGCCGCATACAAGCATATCACAAATTTTGTTTGTAAATATGATTATTTTTATTTATAACGTAATTTTTACAGATTATTTTACATTAGGCTAGGTCAGGTCAGGTCAGGTTAGGTTAATTTAATTTTTATTTATGCTATAATAACATAAACAAATTTAAAAATCACAACATACGCTATTTATGCAGCAATTTTTAAACATAATATTAAAAGACGTAGTATTAATATACAAGAAACAACTTTAGGCTAATGGCTAATATTAAATAATCTGTAAAAATTACGTTATAAATAAAAACAATCACATTTACAAACAAAATTTTTTGATATGCTTGTATGCGGCGAAAAATTGTGGCGGCGAAGAAATGTGGGCGAAGAATTGTGGAGGCGAATAATTGTGGGCGAAGAATTGTGGGCGAAGAATTGTGGGCGAAGAACTGTGGGCGAAGAATTGTGGGCGAAGAATTGTGGGCGAAGAATGTTCCTAGACCCATAAAAAAGGGTATAAAGAACAACTATTCTATGGATAAAATCTTGAAAAAAATTACAGTTTTTGCGCTATTCGTAAAAAACAAAAAAATTACGTTTTCGATTTTTGCTTATAACTTGCTTATTTAAAATCATACCCAAAATATTTTTCGACATTATTAGGACACTTGTTTTGCGTGGAATTGAAATTAGTTAATAAGTTTTGCCTATCTTCATTTGTTTTTGTTATTTTAACATCAACTTTCTTATTTTAAATACGGGTCGTAGTTGGCTATGACACAATTAAAAAGATATTTTTTTTCTCGTTTTGTTGATGTAAGGGTAGTTAGGTTTATTTAAAAAAAAATTATATCAATATTATTGTATTTGTTAAGTTTAATCAAAGTGGCCATTGGAAAACATCACATAAATAAACTAGCTGTACTTATTTAAACACAAAGAAACCTAAATAATTTAAGATATTTTTCAAATTACATAATAATTTATGATTTTTCAATTACCATTAGATACTATTGAATCTAAATTATAACATGCGTTCAAATTCAAAGCGACTCTCCATGGGCAATGCAAATTTGAGATCTGCACTTTGTAGATAACAATGTTTTCCACGCAATATGGTTCAGATGTTATTAGGCTCTAGGTGTTGTAAATTTAGACATTTACTCTTAATTTTTCACTATGTATCACTCAAGAATCCGTAAATGAAATTTCGGTCAATAAAATTACGTAAAGTCATACAAAATTTAATAGACATAAGAGTTACTAAATTTTTACTGCATGTTACATGAAGCCCTCAATTAAAGATAGAAATTTATAACTCCACTTGTAAGTGAACAGAAATTTAGTATCTTAGGTAATTGGTGAACTAAGAACTCAATACGTCCATACCGTGTTCCTGTAAACTTAGGTATAGTATCCAGAAATAAAAATTAAACAGAAAAGTTTAATAAACATATTTTTTTTTACAAAAACAGAACATTTTGAAATTGCTGATTGTACTGTATTTACAGAGATATTTTTCGTCCATTACGCCATTATTAAGTCGTTTGGAGTGTTACTTTTTTATATAACTCTATCAAGAAACAACATTTTTAAGGTCTACAGTACAATCAGTGGCGTAGCTAGGGAAGGGGACGGGCCGCTCCGGGCGGCATTTTTTCTGGGGCGGCAGTTTTAGTCTACCCAAATGGGGTAAAAATGAAAATCTCGGGGTGGGAAGGATCAGGAATTCTCATCGAAGTTAGAGGGTAAAACGGGCTACCATTGAAAATCCGCCCCCATGTAACGACAGAAATTAATTCCAATTAATAAAATTTATGATAGGGTACCAACCATTTAATAAAATTATGAAACATTTCACTTATTTTAGGCATTAAATTCCATGCAGTTGTGAAGGCATCTCTACATTTATTTGCCCCTTAGATAGGTAGTGAATTTTTATTAATCGAAACTTTACTTGCCTATTATTAATGAAATAATCAAATCTAACCTAAAATATTCACGTAATGAAGATAATCTTGTTAAAAAGGAAACCTTCTGATATATAAAAAACGCAAATAGGGTGAAAAATACTGCTTGCGGGTTTGACATTAACGATTAATCGATAAAAATTTTAATTTTAACAACATATCTTGCAGGTAAATAGCAAATGAACACAGATTCCATATGTAGCTAAAAATTGTATAATCAACAATTACTGAGTTATTTATATTACTTAATAATTTTACAAACACTAACTTGTACATACTACTTTTTTTTTGTAAAATGCAGATGCCCAATCATAGGAACCTCGAGAAATAACAAACTTTAGTTTTGAAACTCGAAAGTTTAAAGTGCTATGGGAACACCTTTAATCAACCCTATATTAATTCAAATAAAGTAACTGGCATAGCACTGACGTAATTATTAATACCTTACAGTATCCTTTTTAGTTTTATGTAAATAAACGATTCCTTCATGGTGATAGCAACAGTAATTTTACAAAATAATATTATTATGAAGATCTAGATTTAAGTTTACTAAATGTTTTGCCAAGTTTTGTAGGTATATTTTACTATTGATATATCGGCAACTATAAGGACTTAAGTATTGTTTAAATTAACCCAAGCGTGTGGAAGCTTATGATGAATCCAAATCTCTAAATTTTAGATTCCGATTCGTTTGGAAATTATTCAAAAACTATATAATATGTATTGGAACGCGAGCAATAATCAAACGATGGCACTTGTTTGCTAATATTTCTTCAAATAATTCTTAAGTCAAAGCCAACTGTTTTATTTCTTATGGAAGCCATATTGAATATTCACATCACTTAAAAGAAGATTTACTTTTAAATACAACACTTTATCACACCATTCTTGAATAATCAAAAACTAAAAGAATAAAAAAATGACTCTTTTATTTGGTTGGTGCTCAACGATTTCATGATATACCTCTGCGTTTGGTGCAATTCATTTTATTTAGCAATTTATTTTTTAACGGAATGATTATCTCCACTACACTTCTGTAGGTAGCTTAAATATAAAGAAGTTGCTGACTTATTTAAACAGTACCTACTCATCTAATTGTTGTTTGGTTCTTGGTTCTGTTGTACGATTCCGGGCTCGTTTTAGGCCTTTATATTCGACTTTTTTCCAATCTTGATATTTGTGTTCACCTAGACATGGTTGCGTTTTGGTGGGTATTGATAACGCTATTAAAACTGATTTGTATTGGCATTGAACATTGACGTATTCTTTCGTAACGTAATTGTTTTCATGGGCCAGCTTAGCTTGTTGTTTTTTTTTTTTTAAATTGTCTGTTAAACTGATAATTTTTATCATCGAGGTCACCCGAATTTGTGACGTAGGTATTTTGCATTTATTGGCCTATATAAGTACTTGCGACAAAGTTACCATAAAAAACATTTTTGGCAACTAGGTACCTATGAAGATATGTTTAATTTTACAGTAAAATCTACTCTATTACTTTTTTTAGTAGTTTTTTTGGGTCATTTACATGCTGAGTTAGTAGGTAAGTAATCAAATTAGCATTAATACATTACAATTTGCTGTGACCCTTACCGAAGACTTTTTTGTATCAATTTAGTTTATCAAAAGAAACATTTTAATGATATTTCATCTTAATTCCAATATAAGATCTTTTAATTATGTACCCTAAAGGTAAAGAATGATGATTGTACATTAAAGCCTAAACGTTCAAAAGCTCAAAGAAATTTTACTAATCTTTGTACAATTTTTTAGATGATTATGAGCTCATGCCACCACTTTTCCATCTGGAAGATTGGGAAAAATGCTTAATGTTGAAAGAAAAGGCCCTGTACTGTCAAGTTACGGTACAAATATCCCCAATAGACCCCAACAATTCTTCCAAAGAATGGAAAGTCATACAAGTAAGTAATATCTCCCAGTTGATAACAAAAAATTGTTATTTATTCTCGTCCCAAGTGCAGCCCAACTGATTTTTTGACTTGTAGAATGCTATAAAGGACGTGCAAAATTATCGCCACGACAAATTAAGATACGGTATATGTGTACCAACGTGGTGTCCCAATTTCGCAAAGAACAATTACAGTTTCAAAATGGACGACGAATTTTTACGCGAAGAAATATCTCAGTGTTTCAGCATTAAATTTCAGGATATATCTCTTAAGGGAAATGTCACTGAAATGCATTGTGAAACACAAGAAATTTTTTATAAAGTTGATAAATATGACCTAATAGTTGGGTAAGTCTAATTAAAATTTTAAATCTGGCCTTAACAAAACACTCATGAATATAATTTTACATTGGAGTATTTACTAAAAATGTACCTAATGAATAATATACAATGTAGTCTAAATAGACCAAATTCTGGATTTAAATATTACTATAAATAAATTACTTCACTTACTTTTATGGCCTAAGTAATAAATAAATTGCATTTATTTTGAAAGCCGAGTGTTTCAATAATATTTAAATAACAATTGTTTAACGTCTACCACTATTATTCCTTTTTATAACAAACTGTGGTCTGGCAATTTTTATTTGGTTGGAAAATATTTTTTACGTCCGTTTGAAATAAGTGACATTTTAATCGGGTTTCTTTTCTAGCTTAGTGTTGAAATCTCTTATTATACATTATAGGTACACTTATTTATCTATATTTAAAAAGATGTACTTTATCAATTCAAAAACTTATGGAACATACAATTTGCATATGTGCCTATATATTTATGTTTGAAATTAGGTAAAAAATAATTCTAAGGTTAATCAAAACAATGAATTTTGCATTGTTTAGGTATTATCATGAATATTATATTTTTAGAGTAACTTTAGTATCATACACACTACTAATAATTTTTGGTACTTACTATGAAGGGACAGCTCGTTATAAGACGAAAGAGGAATACAAAAAGACAACGGGAACAACCTGTAAGTAATGATACAAATTTACTATCTATTTTAAAGAATGTAAACTAATAAATTTTAAATAACTAAAGATAATTGTATTTAAGTCCAGCACAAAACGTTTTAAATTTGTTTTTGTTGATTTGTATGTGACAAAAAAATACTTTTTCACCTTATTACAGTCGGAAAAATACTGACCTGTTTTTCACTGCCGAATAATTGGAATAGGCTACGAACTCCAGCCAAAAATCCCGATGCTATTGCCCTGCAACCCATTCAAGGGATCCGTTTTTTTAGTATGAACGTGGTTATTGCGGTTCATGCATGCCTGATTTCATTTATTTCGCCAATAATAAACCCTCAGTTTGTGGAAACAGTGAGTATGAAAAATAATGTACCTATAGGTACAACTCGTTACTCATTCAAAAATATTTTTCTACAGATTACTCAAAACATTCAGAACATGATTATGTTAAATGGCTACTGCGCTATTCAAACATTTTTCATGATATCTGGATTTTTATTAACTTTCCAATTTTGTCAGCATATGGAAAAGAAAAAAGATTTAAATTTAACTTATCTAATTTTGGCGTTTATAAATCGTTATATAAGGTACGAAATCATTGTGCTAGTTGAAAATGTTCTTTTTCTAAAATACAATATTTTTTTTAGACTGACTCCTGCTTTGCTTGTAGTAGTGGCAGTTAGTAGTACGTGGTTATATCATTTGGGCAGGGGCCCCGTATGGGACGATATAGTCGGCGATGAGTACAGAAATTGTAGAAAAAATGGATGGTCAAATATTTTATACATCAACAATATTTATGGCACACGTGAGAAGGTAACATTTTAACAACAATTAAAGGCATATTTTAATTGACCAGTTTCACGATTGTTGACTCTCGTTAGTAGCAGTCTTAAAACTGGTCTAGCATATGTACCACACGATAATAAGCTATATTATCTTTAATTAAACTTTACTATATCAATAAATGCTTTACTTGAATAAGTAATTCAAGTATTTGCTTTGTTTCATTTTAAAACAAACAGACTATTGTACTTTATTTTGTTGTAATAATTTTTCATCTTTATTTATTTTAGTGTTTACAACAAACATGGTATATAGCTGCAGACATGCAACTATTCATTTTGTCTTTAATTGTGATTGGTTTTATGTGGAAATTCAAAAACTATACTAAATTAATACTGGGAGTTTTCACCACCATAGCATTTTTAATACCTGCAGTTATTAGTTATATATTTGATTTCGATATGATAATAAGAGTGACTCCTGAGTAAGATCTCTTTACTGTTTTTTAATAATCGTATTTATTATAAATATATAAATATTTATCATACATCTTCACATACACCAAGCTTAATGAGGGAACTTAAACCTTAAAACAGAGTTTTAGGTCATTCAGAGTATTATTATTCGACATTGATCAAGTGCATGTCCTATACAATTCTGGATATGCTAATTGGGGTGGATATATGGTGGGAATGGTGTTTGGTTACATTTATTTCAGTTGCAAGGAGAAGAAACTGTTCTCCAAAAAGGTAATAATTTGCTATTTATCCAGTCAACACTCCCATTGATACCTTAGCTTTTACCTGAAGTACATTTTTTATGTTTAATTGTTTGATAGTGTTGATAAAAAATTGGATGATTTTTTAACAGATTCATTTAGTTTGCTGGTGGGTTTTAGCTTGGATACCATCATTTCTCATCATATTTTTAGGAAGAATTGCTTATCAATCCGATTACGAGAAATCAAGAATTGGATCTGCAATATACGCAACAGCATCAAAAAATCTGTACGCCCTCAGTTTAGCATTTTTACTTTTAGGAACGATTTATGGAGCAGGATGTAACTATAAAGTACGATTAATTGTAGTGCAAAATTATTAATACATTTTTTAGGGTTTGCACGTCATTTGCTGATGTGGCAGCCTTTGAACACCCTAGGAAGACTTTCATATTGTGCATATCTCGTTCATGTACCAATACAACGAATTCGGTTAGGAAACAAGAGAACTCCAGTCTATTTATCTGATTACTCACTCGTAAGTTAATTATAAAAAAGGGGCTCACCTCAAGCTGTTTTCCCAAATAATCCTCCCATTTTATAGAACACTACACTAACATATCTCTTTTTTACTCCTTGTTTCCCGAGATCTGCCCTAGAGCAATAATCGATTGATTAAACATTTTGCATTTTGGCAGCGGGACTTGCTGCAAACATATCTAATTATGAACAAAACTTTGTGTTTAATTAATAATCGCTTTTCGCATGTGAACAAAAGAAGTAAAGTCCAAATTCTTTTTAGCCTGAATTCTTAAAGTATTTAGGTAATGAAATCGAAAAAAAAACAGACAAAAGTATGAAGTGTTTTTTAACTAGGTACACACAATTTGAGTTACTTAAAACAATATACAGTATGTGATGCTGTAGATTTTTTTTTTATGGTACACTCAGTATATGTAATATTATTTTTTTAGTTATGCGAAATTTTGAGTGATTTGGTTTTTACTTACATATGCGCAACAATTCTGTGTTTGTGCGTGGAATTTCCAATATCAGCTCTTCATAACTTAATATTACCACAAGTATCTGCTAAAAAACAAGATAAGGCACCTCCACAGACCGCAGACAAACCTGTAGAAGGAGAAAATGGAACCAATAGGATTTCTCGGATATCTAGCTTGTAGCATTGAAGATTATGTCAACGATTACTCAATCAAAAAATGAAGGTTTAAAATCCATACTTTAATGTTTGTGTATTTTTGTACTTCTTCACTCAAAGAAGTAATTATAGTTTTATGTAAATAAACGATTCCTTCAAGGTGATAGCAAGAGTTATTTTACAAGATAATATTATAATGAAGATCTAGATTTAAGATTACTAAATCTTTTGGCAAGTTTTGTAGGTATATTTTACTATTGATATACGTATATTATATATAACTATAAGAACTAAAGTCTTGTTTAAATTAACCCAAGTGTGTAAGAGCTTATGATGAATCCAAATCTCTAAATTTCAGATTCCGATTCGTTCGGAAATTATTCAAAAACTATACCGGGTGATTCAGTTTGACTGTCGCCCAATTATTGGAAATAACCCCAACAATTCTTATATTTTTGGAAACGGCAACAAATTCTCTATTAAGTAATGTGCATTTGTCATCTCTACGATCACGTATGTGAAATTCGCGATAGGCAACTGTTTTTGTTTTTTAAATTACATAGTAAACATTTTTTTGTTGATTCGGATAGAGAATTTAATTCTGAATCCGACCATGTATTAAAAAAGTAAGCATACATAAGAAAATTGTCGAGAAAAATCAGTTTAAAGTTTATTCAAATCATAGCAAACAGTCTATTTAACATAACAGAAAACGATCAAATCTTGAAAATTATACTATGACTATTAATGGAAATGTAGTAAAAATTAATTTTTAATAAAAATAAAAGCAAATAATAAACGTCGACATAAAAAATTAGACATTAATGTAAACTGTGTTTGGAAGCGCGGGGCGGACACTTTGAATATATTAAAGTCTAATTTTTTATTCTGGGACCGCCAGCGGCGGCACAAACTCTAGCTACGCCACTGAGTAAAATTGCGCCATAGCATGTGGTTTAAATTTATAAATATCAATCGTAGAAGCGAAATAAGTATCTTATGGCCCACAAAATTTTTCCTGATTTTTTTCAGAGAACAGACTTACTAAAAAGCATATAGAAAAGCATATAGTACCATCCAGATTTAGCAAAAAAGCTGTTACTGTGTTGTTCAAATGGGCTTACCACAGTCTTCCTTCTGTGAGCGAGGTGGCAGGGAATCTGTTACATACACAGTTACCTTATTTGTTATTTGTTAGTACTGTATAAATTATGAAATACCTGATATTTTTTCATTTTTAAAGTACCTCATCGGAATTTTTAACATATTTCTAGCAATCATCAGCAGGTATTACCAGGATACATGTGTCAACGAGCCACTAACCTCGATAACAATTTCTCTGGTATTAACAACGTGTACTTGATTTTACTCTCGTAGTCTCGTATGACCAATAATGAACACATCTATAGGACGTATTTGAAATAAATGCGTACTTTTTTAAATCAATTTTATTCCTAGCTTGTTGTGACAATCTTGAACAACGTGATAATAAAACTGTCGATGGTTGAGTTAACCAATAAAATTTAAAAATACAAAATCTAAATGCGCTTACGTGTTTTATTATAATTCATCACATTTTGTTTATTATGTTGATACAATATTTGTTAGAAATTTATTATTAAAAAAGGGTTTTTACATATTTTTGCAGATAACATTAGAATTTTAAGTCATTTATTCAATTATTTTGTTGAAGACTTATTACCACATTATATGTATCCAGGTTACAGATCGCTAAGAACTTTTTACTTTATTTTGTCTAATATCCCTTTGTTTGTTATTTTTTTTAAAGCTCGTGATCGTCTTTTGTTGTTGTGGTTACGCCGTTCGACGTTGTTGGACCGTAGTTCACCAGTTACTAGAGGAGTTTAAAGACAGCAATAAATAAAACACTAAAGATTTTTAATCGGAGTTTATTTATTTATATTCGTTGCTAGCTCTCTCACAACTCTACAAAACTTTACGGTTTTGGTTAGTGTCACAGTAATTAAACGGAATGCAATTTCTTCGTCGTACTCGAATTTGTTTCATAGAAATGTCAACAGCGTGAGTAGTTAAAGATTCAGCTTCCAGCGAGTGATTCGCCAGACAGAACCAACACCTGAAAACAACAGTAAAGGGGAACGCGTCGCCCGGTTCCTAGCGATTTCTCGCCAAGAAGGCCTTTCGCGTATCTATAAAATTCCTTGGGCTTCAGCTCCCAGCGCAAAACGCCAGGAAGAACCCACAGGTAAAGGAAAAGTAAAATTTTTGTATAAAGGAAAACAGAGTTCGGCTCCCAGCGCAGAACGCCAGGAAAACTCTTAGTCTAGGTTCGGATGAAAAACAATTAAAGATAAAATAAGTTGAAACAAAAATACAATAAAGTCAGTTGGGATGGTTGGGTCACATTTATAGGATGAAAGACGAAAGGTTAACCAGAAAAGCCTATGAAGCAAGATCACAGGGAAAAAACAAAAGAGGTAGACATGAAAAAAAGTTAGCAAAACACAACTCAACATTCCTACACCTAACACTAGAAGGACCCATAACTAAATAAATAATAAACAGTTTTTAGTCGGATAATTATGAATATCAGAATTTTGGGTTAAATATTATAACAAACAATTTGGAAGCAAGTTATTTATAATCTTGAAAATTAAAATAATCGTATTAAAAATTATCCGTTGTTTAATACTAAGCCACTGTACTAGTGTCTAGAATTAGAGTAATTTTGGTGTATCTAGAACAGTGTAAAATAATTCTTATTTTGCAGCAGGATTCGAAATGAGGTGCTATGACACTTTTGTATATTAAAATTTAAGTAAGGACTGGAAGTTTACTGCTTAATCCACTAAGAAAACCTATTTTTTTTTAGAAACCTTCTTAACTATATAATCAGTATTACTTTTAAAATCAAGTTTATCGTCTTTACTTATTACTGAATTGTTATCAAAAAATCGTTTCCAGTTTTTTATTTGAAAATTTCTTTCACCTGTCAAATTTGCGTTTTCAAGCAATCGCTAATCTTAAATCTTCTACCAATAGGAGCATTATTACACGGTAATAATTTTACATTCCCCTGTCAGACGTTTATCCTCCTGTCAAATTTGCGTTTTCGACCAATAACAAACTCAGATTTCCTAGAAACGACCAATAAACATAACTATACACTGATAATATCCTTTTCGCAATTAACAGATTTTGATGCTTTTATAGGTCGTTTCTAAAAAATCTGAGTTTGTGATTGGAAGAAAATATAAATTTGGAGAGGGAATCAAATATTTTGGTCTTGAAATTTTTTTATGAATTTCGGCGACCAGTAGCGTTACTGTAATATAGATTAAACCACACCGCTGACGTACCATTCTGACAATACGTGTAAAATTTGACGTAACGTACATTTAATTTGACAGGTAGGTTAAGTGAAGGAAATTTTCTGACGAAATTTAACTCGTGCATTGCAAATAATCTATAATTTTTGACAAATCTTCACTCATGCAAGTTGAATCAGAAAAAATCATTCGTGCACTATGTGCACTCGTGTTTTTTTCAGCTCAGCTTGCATTCGGGCATATTTATCAAAAATTATTGATAATTTTTCTGCAGAGTCAATATATTTTTCTCGTTATAATTGAGGCGTTCTGGAACATTTGCCCAATACTGTCTGTAGCAAAGAATGAAATATCGTTATGTACGCCATCGTTTCGCTGAATTTCAATGATATAGCGAAGCGTTACGTAAATCTAATTACACTTGCTCATAAATACTTCTCATTTATCGACGAACATTACTCACTTTTGACAAGTGGCTGTTTAAATTGGCGTTTAAGATGCGCATGGTGATTGCGATTGTCCAGTAGGAGAGAAAGTGAACGTCGTCCAAGGATGAGTGAAAGTTATGTGCATTGTCGGAATGAATGTACTAGTTCGTATTATATTTGTAACGTAGCTCTGTAATTTGTACCGGAGACGATACTTCGGCACTTTCGTTGTTAGTATGACCTTTTCATCTAGTGTACTGTAGTAGAACAAATGAGCCATGAAACAGCCATGCTTCAGGAATGATATAACGTACTTGACTGATTAAAATTAAACATGATTATGAGTTAATTATATTGACACTAGATTTTGAAATTAAGTGAAACATATGTTATTTATGGCGTTAAATATAATGTACATTGACTAATTTTTATTTAAGAAGAGAAAGATAGTTACTTTAATTCCGTATGCCTCATTGAAAAAAACATTTTATTTTTGGTCTTCCTCTCCTTCTTTTACAATTAAACTTCGTTTTTCATCCCATCTATGCGAACCTGCTCTCTGGCATGAGTAGTAGATGTCCTAGTCATCTTAATTCGTTTTTCTCTATTCTTTTCTCTAGCTTAAAACTAAATGGACTTGCAACATAATCTGGGATTAAGGGCACAAAGAAGATTTAATATTAGCATCAATATAAAAAGGACAAATACTATGGTTATAACAAAGAAGAAAGAACCATGTAACGGTTTGAATCATAATAGCCAGGAATGCACACTTGTTAAGAACAGGGGCCACATAGGTTTTCTGTGATTTATGGAAGGGCCGCCAAAAAGTTATTAAAGTTATGTAACATATACCCTGTTTGTAAACCATATTTTCAGTGGTGTTACTAGAACTTTTGGGTCCCTATGCGAAAAATTTTCAGGTTTCCTTCTTAATCCGACTTTGCTTTTTGGGATAATTTTTTTTATGAAATTTTCTTTGCTGAGATACGTCAACAATAATAATAATCTTTATTTGTTCTGAAATATCCCAAAAAAGGTGTAGAACTTGTCACAATAATAATTTAAGTACATTACAATAATATTCATAGTTAATAAAAGAAAAAACACAGAAAAATGATATTTAAATATAACATTTTATAAAGTCAGCATCATTTAAATATTCGCTTATTCCATAGTAGTAAGCTTTAGAAATCAAAACTTTTCTTAATTTCTTCTTCAATTCGCGGGTGGGAAGATTTATTATACTCTCAGGTGATGTGTTAAATTTATTATACAGGGTGTGTAAAAATTGGCGGAAGCGCTACACGTGGCGATGTTCTTCGTAAAATTCTAAGTCAAAAATCTTAATACGAAAATGTTGTACCATGCTTCCTATGGCCTCAGGAACCATTTAAAGAAAAAAAAATTGGCAACATTGTATACATTGATTTGCGTTTGGACCTTTTTTTATCAGCAATTTTTACTTAGGTATTTACAATTTTTGTTCGAACTGAAAGCCTTCAGTTCGTAAACATAGCTGCAAACTTTTGGGTATCGTAAAACACAAACTAGAAATAATTACGAGAAAAACAGAGATGACAGCTAATGACAATGTTGCCATATGTATTATTTTCATTCAAATCAGTGATTTTCAACACCAATTTTTGAAAGGAAGAACACAATATGTAGGAAAAAATATTATTCGAAATTTATTTTTATTCCAAATTGCAGCTTTTTCATTTGCAAGTATTAAATAATAACGCTTATTAAAGGACTAAATGTCAAAACTTTGAGGACCTCTTGCAGACACAGAAAGCATGGTACAACATTTTCGTATTAAGATTTTCGACTTAAAATTTTACGAAGAACATCGCCACGTGTAGCGCTTCCGCCAATTTTTACACACCCTGTATATAGCAATAATTGTGGAGGTAACATTTTTTTGAAGATAGGTATATTTGAAGCAATCAGATTTTAGGTTTATATACAATTATACATTGGTGCACAAATGACAAATGACAAAATCCTACAGTTTCAACGGAATTATGCGTTCTGACATAGCCAAGTTGTGAAATATCATTATTTATTATACTCCTGTTTCGGTCAATATTTTTATAAAAACTTAAATAACTCAAAAACGACTTAATTTAGATACATAAAACCTATTATGCTTTAGAAAGAGAATTCAATTTTATATCTAAAAATTATAAAATACACTGGGTGTTCCATTTAAAAAAACATAGTGACGTTTCGGTGCGCAAAAACAAAACACTGTGTATAGTTAAAAATAATTTAAGGTTATGTAGTAAATTCCACAAACAACTTTTGTATAAAACTTTTTTTTTGTAAAATTGTCACAAGACGAGATATTGATCCGTTACGTTACTTTTGATACACACTGTATAATTTTTATATAAAGATACGTAGATACGTATGCCATTATACCAAAAATCATCATCAAAATCAAAAAAATCCTGAATTATATAAATTTTCGTCGTCTCACTTTCATTTCTGCAAAATAACTTACTAATTCTTGGACATCCATTTTGTTATCCATTAGAGCTTTAATGCTTAAAAGTGATAAGTTTGACAATCGATATTGCGTCATACTGTTTCTCAAATGCTTTTGTTAATTACATTTTTGAGAACGATCACTGTCAAGTTTAATAACAATAACTTCAGAGTACCTAACAAGTGCCCTGTTGTTGTAATATTTTATCATAGCTAAGTTAGCTAAATACTTAATGGAGTGTAACTTTTGAATTTCTGTTCTGAAAGTGTTTATAAATAATGATAGTTGTATTTCTAATACATTAGTAAAATCATTTTTATACAGGGTGTTGCATGACCAAACGGCTAAACTTAAGGAGCAAGTTCCTTGAGTTTTATGATGGTCCATGATATGCTGTTCACGTTTGTGACAAATATGCTCCTTGTATTTCCGTTTTCTTAACAAATTGAAGAATTTAGAGAAACTTTAAGTGCCTCTTCAATACACTGACATTTACTCGCAGTCTAGGAAGACAATTTGTCATTTTGAGCGAGTGAAAGCCAGCTATTGTTGTCACACCGTAAATGTAGCGGTTAATTACTTCATGTCATCTTGTAAACAATCTACAACACTACAATATAAATATCATACTATTCTTAAGACGTGCAAACGGTTTCAGCCGGTCGCATCCATTATACTTCGTGGTGCACTATCGCTGCTGGATTACGAAAGAGCTACCAATCTGACAATGAAATTCACTTTCATTCTCTTATAATATATGCAAATTGGTTTTGGAAGTGTATCACGAATGTTTGTATGCTGTTAACGTTTAGTACCGGAAGTCCTGGAGAAATTATTAATGTCTTTTACTGCTATACATAATATTAATCAGTATTTATTAGTTATTGAGTCTGTTAAAAAAAAATGAGTATATAGCTGTGTGATATACTTATTTGTTGCAAACCTACTTCATAGTTAATAAACTGCAATATTTTGGTTACAATTTCTGTTAAAATTTATACTAGGTTATGGAGTGTTGCACCTTATTTTTCTACATAAAAATCCAACACATGAATTTCGTTTTAACGTTTTTTTTTTTTTTAATTCTTTGGTAAAATCAATGAAAATTATTGTTAGTGAAATAGGGTTATTGGAAAATCATTAGGGCATGAAAAACCTGTCTTATCTGAGCTAATTTAACTACCTTAGTCTTGCCACGTCGTCAAAAAAATCAGTGCACGAACTTTTCGTCCACCCCTCGTATACAGGGTGATTCAAATTCGAGGGCGACCATCGGGATCTCGCTTATTACTGAAGATAGTGAAATGGTTTAAATTTGGCCAAGTTGCTTAATGTTATGCTCATCAATAATATCAAAACAGATTTGAAATATCTTCAACTATTTCTGAAAAAATTGAAAAAAACACTGAAAAAATGACTTAGTTTTTTTGCTAGAACTTTTTTATTTGTATCTTTTGTTAAATCTGTATAAACTTTTACATGGCCACTTTTAATGGTGCCATTAAAGTTTTGCTGTGCCGATTACGTTTTGTTTTATAGGCACTGACTTTTTAATTTCTTATTAGCGACCAACTTGATTTTCATCTAGTTATTAGATATGTTAAATAAATGAAAACCTTCTTTTTTTTTAAATAAAAACGCTTCTTACGTAAATAACAAAATCATGCAATACATTTTTGAAATCACCAAAAAAATGTCTAGCTAACTAGATTAAAATCGAGTTTGTCGCCCATAAGAAATTAAAAAGTTAGTACCTATAAAACAAAACCGAATCGGCACAGCAAAAAAATGATACCACCATTAATAGTAAAATAAAAAGTGGCCATTTAAAAGTTTTTACAGATTTAAAAAATAATTACAAATAAAAAAGTTGTAGCAAAAAAACGAAAAGTAATTTTTCAGTTTTTTTCAAATTTTTCAAAAACAGTTGAATATATTTCAAATCTTTTTGATATTATTGATGAGCATAAAACTTAGCAGCTTTGCCAAATTTAAACCTACTCTCTATCTTCAGTAATAAGCGAGATGCCCATGGTCGCTCTTGAATTTGAATCACTATCTGATTTTGCTATGAAAAACTCAAATTGCTAATTAAAAAAGTTGAATTACGTCTTTTTAAAATAACATAAGATTTTGAAATAATTCATACTACTACTTTACGACAATTCACCTTGGATAATAAGGAGCTTCGGCTAATCGGGAAAGTAATAAAAGCACAAGACGGTAATATGTACTATAAAAAAAAAACTGGAAATGCGTTTTTGAAATCTTATTTGCATTTTACACAAAATATTAATATTTTACAAAATGTAATCCAAAGTTTTAGTGCCAAATATCAAGAAAGATTGTCTCATTATACCTACCTTTTAGCAGCAAAGTTATTAGTGAACACTGGACAAACTAAAAGACTAAAGAGGCATAAACCTCTAGACTTGCCTAATCGTTTTAAGTAAAAATTTAACCTATGTTGCCAATAATAAATTTATTTAAGTAAATTTAAACGGGTAGATGCCACTGGGCAAGCTTATCCTACACGTTAAATTAAAGCCACAACAATTTACTTATTGTTCATAAAGATTAGACTGTAAATTAATCATGGATGCCATAAAAAAATGCAGAAAATTGACTTATTTCTACTTAAGATTGTTGAAATTTTTATAATTTTTATGTTTAATAAAGCCTTGTTTTTTAGTGTCCTTTCTTCTGGCGCATACCGTATATAAGCAAACAATGCTGTTTATTTTCCTCATCTTGTTATAATTGCATTTCTTTAAAGTTTATTAGATCTTATACAATTAGTGAACGTGCAACAAATCGTGTTGAAGGTTTTTGGTCCGAAGACCTAGATTTATTAGAATGTCTCTTGAAGAAGCGCATTCACCAGTACTCATCGCAGTTCGTTTTACACACTTTGTACCATAAATAATTAGAGTGGTTAAAGTGATTGGATGACCTCATCTTTTACGCTCAAGTTGAGCAATAATGCGAATCGTCTTTGTGTTATTAAATAAATAAAATAAACATTCTATGACTTTATTAAGTATGTCAGCTATTAGGTACAATTTTTTATGTGGACAATGTCATAGAAATGTATATATAATTCGTCTGACATTTTAAAAGCAAACATTTAAAGGAAATTACACAACTATTATCTAATTCATCTTTCATATTTCTTATAGAAAGCTAAGCAAACAATAAAAATCTCTTGGCAGCATTACTTAGTTGATGAGTCTTCAAGTTGCTGGGAAGTTCATTCTTCTCTCTCTGGAGGGAAGCCTCACCCAGTGGAACGTTCCCTTAAAGCGTAATCACATATCAGTTATAAGCACATAGGGCCTGGTAGGATCGACTTGTTGAAGCATTAGAGCAGTGCTGATTGTTAAATGTTATCACAATCCGAGGCATTGGCTAAGTATCACATCATGTAGTAATGAAATTTAAAAGTCGGTAGTCCACATACAGTCTAAAGCTACTTTTTTTGGGGCACTAATACTATTGGTGCTCTCCAAGTCTTCAATTATATCATCTTGCAGCAATCGGTCCAATTCCTGTAGTGACAATTTTTATGGAGGTGATGAGATCGGTGGGTGATTCCCTGTGTCAATACAATGTTTTAGAAGTGGCTTCTTCTCTTTTAGCGAATACATCTCTGTGCAACGTCAACAAAGTCGAAATAGCGTTAAGCTGACTTCTTTCTTAAGTAGTAAGTATAGATCCTTCATGATCTTGAAGTTGTTCCATTGAAACATTAGCAAAATTTGTTCACGTTCGTCAAAATCTCGTTATACAGATAAAACTGGTCTGGCATGTCAAAAAACGACCAGACTCGTGGTTTGCACAATTCCTGCCTGTTTGGAAGAATATAAAATGTTTGCAGCACTCTTGAGTGTGAGCAATATACGAACAATATTGACAGCACTGTCTCTTCTTCTTACGTTTATATTCTTTTGACGTAGATAGCTGTGGTTTGCTTGAATTCAAAGACAGGAAATCAATATACAATTCCCGTAGCTACTGTTTGATTACTATTGATCGTATTATAAGCTCATCGAATGTTTCGACACCATCGTGTGGCATGCGTGTTTTTGTTTTCCTATGCAACAGGCTATAGATCATATTCAACTGTATAGATTCACTGGATAATTCAACCAAAAGATACAAAAGTGTTCGCTATTGACTAACAAAGACTTTCATCAGTGTTGTAGTATCTTGTTCGTTGTTAATATCCCCAATAATTAATATTTGGGGTGTTAAAGTTTTTACGTTAATCCAAAGTTACAAAGATAATGTAATAAATGAAATTTTTGTTTGGGTAGAAAAGTAGTTTGTGTTGGTGTCTATAATAAACGCTTGCGAAAAACATTTTAGAATAAGGAATTACATGTAAGTGAAACGATTATTTTTTTAATATTTTATTACCTACAAGAAAAAAATTATTTAAAATGTTTAAGTACATAATTTAAGTAATACGATCTAACTCCTTTTTTGCAAATAATAAAAAACACAAATATCACAAAACCCTGCAACGCTGAAGTAATGCAAAAAGCATACGCGAAAAAATTTCCTCTGTTAGCATCCAAATGAGCTAACAGACCAAAAATCCACGTAAACCCAAACAAAAAAAAAAGTAGAACTGATAGTCGAAGTTGCATAAACATCGTGGGATCTTTATGGGATGCTGTTTTAATTTTACGGACACAGACATTCATAAATATACGAACGTATAGATAAATATTTATAATTAGTACAATGGCAATAGGAAGTACTACACCAAAATACAGTCCCATGTCGGAAGGATAACAGAAACGTCCTTCTTTGTTGAAATACGTTCTGTGATCTACTGCTGACAAAATAATAACCGGTACTAAAGGCAAAATCCATCCGATAATAGAAGCTTTGAAAATAAACAATTCCGGTAAAAAATCGCTACCAAAAATTATAACGAATCTTCTGTATTGCAGTACGGATATAATTAACATCCAACAAAATCCCGCCACGACAACATAGTGCAGTAAAGCCCCATTTACAACACAATAAACCGAATCATTATGATGTTGGTATATGTAATTAGATGAGTACAACAGGATCATTTGTAGTGCTAAGGCGGCAGAAAAATGTAAAAGAATTTTATTACCATCGTACACTCTCCAATCTTTAAATAACATTGCAGTGAGAAAAATACTCATAATCCCAAGAAGTGAAAAACTACATCCTATCAAAGTAAAAATGTCTAGAATAGTATTTATTACATCATCATCTATGTTTACTCCCACCAACTGAGTAAAGTGAGTCAAATGATAAAATTCGCAAATTTCGAAATTTTTTAGTGAAGGACTTTGACATAAATCTGATTGTTTGTTATCACAAACAATAGGGTGTCCATTCTCTTCCCAGTTACCCTTAATATTACCAGCATTATTGCTAGAACCATACTGCCGGTGAACACAATTACTTTCAGAACTAGACCGTCTAAAGAATACACGAAGAGGAACTTTTAATTGTTGATCCAAACCTGGTATCAACACGCTAAATATTTTTTTGGTCTCTCTCAAATTTTCTTCGTTAAACAATGAATTACTTGTAAATAAAGATATAATAATTTTTTCTAATTTCGATTCATTAAGTTGTATTACGAACTCCTCTGATATGAAAGTAACTAATTCTATGTGCGCGGAATTGAAAATTTCCTCGTACGATTCATTTCGAAACACTTTTCTAATGATTGAGTTACCATTGACGGTTTGCAGTGCTAAACCGATAACTCCAGATAAGTTAAAATCACTGATTAACACCGCTAAATTCTCAGAAGTAGTTTCAAAATATCCTGCATCGTTCAAAGGAACAGATTTCTGTACAATTTCGTCGAAGCTGTAGAGGATTTTATCCGTAGAGTTAAGAATTAGCTGAGATTTTTGCAGAATTTTTTTGTCAGTATACATTACATTACTTAAAATTTCCGTAACGTTTGATAAACTTACGGATTCATCATGAACTGCAATTTCTTGAAGTATTTTTGAAATAAAGTCGACATCTACGGGTATTAGATCAGTCATGTTTGTGGTTATTTCTGTTAAGTTATTTATAATTACATCAACAGGCGCATTAGAACCAAGCAAGTCATGTAGATCCTCAGTTATGGGAGATTTAATAGCATCTTTAGCACATGTTCCTTGTACCTCTGACCACTCGTAACCGTCCATGAAATTTCCCTCACACGATCTCGTAACAGGATCTCCATTTTGTTGTAGACACAGTTCTGTTGGAGTTATGGTACCATTAGCCATGGTAAGATTCCAATGCAGTATTATGTTACTGGTATTGGTTTCGGATTCAATACAAAAGTCGCTGCTCAAAAAGTTAGTTATTTTAAGTCCAGTATCTTCAAACAAAACTTTAAGTAGGTCCCTCGTATTGTAAAATTGTTTGTTGGCAGCAAAACTGTTGTTTTTTGTAGAAGTTAAATGTAGTAGTAGTTTTTCGTGGTTTATTAGTGGATCGAATTCTGTTATTTTCATTATTCGGATATGATGGAACTCATCGTAAAATGTTGAATTATTTTGAATAGTTTGATTAATTCTATACATCTCCTCTTCATACCAATTTCCTGAATAATTAGTTGCTATTACACGTATTACGTATTCGTTGCCATATAAAATGTTTTTATGGTTTACAAAAACCTTATTACTTTTCACGATATCGTATATTGGACAAGAAAATACTTCACACTGATAATAATTGGGCACAAATTGCCCAGGATCTATTTCGTAAATGATTGTTTCATCAGATTCAAGAAAGCCGTACCAACTCGTTTCAAAGTAGTAGTTTTCTGCAAAACATTTTCTTAATACATTCGATTGATGAAAATCAACCGTCAAAACTAACTTTTTTATTTTCTCATCATACTTCAGAGTAAGTTTTGACAAACCGTTGAAATCCGAATGCGCGCAACCTGAGTTCTTAAATGACTTCGGGTTATAGTGCTGATCTATTTTACAACAATTATTAGGATTTGGGCAGGTGCAGTCGAAATATGTTTGATTATTTTTTCGACTTACACATGTTCCTTCTATTTTAAATGATGTGCAGTTTATAGTATAATTTATAAAACTCGATGGACAAATAGCACAGATGGTAGGGTACTCTGATTGACAAGACGCTTGTTCTATTTCTGAGTTATTGATGTATACCGCACAATCTTTTGTTGCTCCGTCTATATCGTGCGCTGGTGGTGGAATGTATATCGTTTCTTTATACCGATAATTTTTTTCGGTCCATTCGAATAACGTAACTGCATCTTTTATTCTTTTCACGGGGTACCAAACAGGTCCAATAACTTCCTCATATTCAAACAGAACCGCATAAGCTTCAAATGCCAGCATGTTTCCTACTGAACATTTTGGTGGATATTTCTGTTTTGTTACCGTGTAACACATTTTAAGCTTATCGGAAAATATATAATTTTTAGGACATTGATTGTACATTACTTCTTTTGTGCGACTGCACCGACTGCCATATGCACAGAAATCAACTCTACGTAATACATTCTCAACTGCGTCTGAACATGTTGAAGAGTAGTATTCCTGAGGAGTGGTCGTTTCCAATGAAGTGCTCGAGGAGGAAAAAGTTGTATTTATTTCCGCCGTTGTTGTATATTCCAAAGTTGTTGTAGTTTGTGGAAACCATGTTGTAGTATTCCACGCTTTTGTCTGCAATAAAATCAAAAAGTTTCAGATTGAAAACGTCAGGTCACACAAAATAGTAACAAGAGTTGCAAATAGGATCACAATCAGCACTTTTGACGCAAAACGTGAAGTTCAATTTCGTATCTCAAAATTTTGGCTCCTCTAAAGTTTTGCCATCTGATAAAGTCACCTCACAGCTGGTCAAAGTCCTAAATATAAGCTGCACCGAATCTCTGGGGTATTACAAATGTTGCATGTAATTTAAATATTTTTTAAAAATGTTTTGCATATTGATTGAATATATCGTTAAATAAAAATAGTTCAAACATTTCGTCGTCTGAGAATTATTTTGTTTTATACGCCATTTTGCGGAAAATTGACTCATCATTTTCAGAATATGTTGAAAGTATTCACTATACTTCAACATAACAAAAATTTGAATTCGTTAGTTATTAACAAAGTTGCGAGTGTTAACTTTATTCCAAATCAAAAAATCTATAGACGAATTCCAGTTTTATTTGTTCCATGTCGTCTGTCCATACATTGCGTGTATTCTCAAAACGATCTACATGTGATGGAACAAAACAACTCTAGGGCGACAATTCCCACCATTTCTGCAATTCAAGTTATATAAAAAGGCGTTTACTTAACAGTCAAGAAACAATTGGAATTGTAAGTTTGAAATAGTTATAAAATTTTTAAAATTAATAACTGGCTTATAATATTTTTGTTGTTATTGCCATATTCATTGCGATAAGAACACTTTTAAATGCCTTTTTTAAACTGGTCTTGAACCGAACCCTCTTCAAAATTTGCGATCAATTAAAGTTTTGGTTACCTTAGGTTAAGCTAAACAATTAAAAAAACATTTTGGAGCGCACGAGTTAATTAAAAATTCAATTAGCGATTAGATGAAGATAATTTGATATTAAAAATACGAAAAGCTGCATCACTACATTTATTTATTTGTAACTTTATTGTCATTAAGCAAATGCAAGGCATACGAAATCATAATTCGTTAAACGAAAACATTGTTCTTATTTTTAACATACATAATATTGCAATTTCATGGTAATTATAGAATTAATATTTCTTACCGTTAAATTGGTTTCTTGGCAGTAACCATGTCTGGCACTCCAGTATAATATTAAAACCAAAGTTTTGTAAAACATCGAATTTAATTCTTTAGCAGGCATAAAGTCAAACGCGTATCTGTTAACACTTACACCCAAATAATAAAACATTCGAGTTATTTTTACTTAGATAAGATAATTACGCACAAATTAATCCAATTTGGAGGTAATTATGCTAGTCACAAAATTTGTATGAATAATTATCGTTATTGTCGCTTGATTATCACGGTGTATAATTATTATTGGTACCTAATAAATTAAATGCGGCAAATTACAACGGTAATATGTCTTAACAAGCAGGAAAAATGTAATCTATTTCGACTAACTGAGTGTGCAAGTGAACTAGAAAAATCATTGTTCAAATAGTAAGTTTATGGTTTACTCATATCTAAATTAATTTGTCAATAACAATTAAAATCATTGTTTAAATAAAAATTTACGCGTTACTTGAATTTACTTGCGTTTAATAATAAATACCTACAGTCTGTTCTACAAAATGGGCCCAGGACTATAGCGACTTCAATAATTGTGATTGAATCATCAATAAACCATACATATTATTAAATGGGACCGTCTCAGCTACAACTTGGCGAAAAAAATGTTGTTTTAAACAACTTCATTTAATTGTTGTGACGTCGCCGACATTTTTGTAAAATTGGTTGGTATTATGTGTTTGGTGTATTCTTGTAGAGCATTTTAAGTACTTTTCAACGGTCTAGACTTTTAGTAGGGTTATACTATGAAATGTTTGTAAAAAAATCAAAAAACTAGTTTGAGCTAGTAGGCCTTTTAATCAAAACTTCTGTTAAAAAAAATTACTCATAATGAAGCAACCTTAAAAACCAGGGCTGCGGAGTCGGTAAAAAAACATCCGACTCCGACTCCGACTCCGACTCCGACAAAATTAATTACTAACAATAAGACTTTTTTTGTGTGTAAAAAAAAAGAAAAACAAGTATGTTTAAAAAAATTATAAAAAATTTGAGCCAAAATTCAAATTCAATTAAGTGAAAATGTCTACTTTACTACAAAGAAAACTACAAATTTAGTAAATTAAAATGCCATTCTAGCAGTATATATTTAAAATAAATTATTTCTGTTAATACAGATACAAAAACAACTAAAAAAAATTGTATAAAATAAAATTCCTCTTATTTAAATAAAACAAAAATAAAATTAACATTCAGTACAAAATTGTTACAAAATGACTCTTAGAAACAGAATGGCTTCAACTAAATCTTCCTTAATAGATGCTCTTAAATCTGTTTTTATTATTTTCAATGCTGAAAATAATCGCTATACGCTTACTTGTGTTGGGGGCATTGCCGTTACACATCTAGCCGCATCGCGAACAATTTCTGGATAAACAGAGATGGCATCTTCCACATTCAATTTTGATAACCGGTCATACTTCTCAACTTCATTTAGTCCATTTAAAAATTCTTGTTCAAATTTTCTCTTTTCTATATCTACTGGGTCAATTTGGTTTGTTAAACGTCTTCGTTTCGTTTTTAAACGTTCTAATTTGTCTAAATATGCTTCAAAGTTCAAGTCTTCAGTTGCAGATGAAGATTCCGAACTGTCATGGCATACAAAATTTTCAACTTGTGATTTATTAACGTCAGAGACCTGCACCATTTTTAAGCGAATTGCTATTTCACGAAGCGTTTGTTTTCCTAAGGCAATAATAAATAATAAAATATAATAGTAAAATTCTATTCATTGGATCAACATAAATAGCCGCTAACAAAATTTTATTTTCTAATAATTGATTTTCTCTTTTTCTCATTGAAGAAATAATCGCATTAGCAACGAACCCTTCTGTGTTGCTAAGCTGATGCATCAAAGTTTTCCACTGTAAAAAAAAAGTTCCAGGTGTCAAATCTTCGGCTTGTAACCTTAAGGTAACAGCATAAGGATATGATAAGACTGTTTCTAATTTTTCCGTTTGTGTCCATTGGCTTTCAGTTAATGAAACACTTTGATTATCAAGATCTTCAAGAAAGGTTTTTAATTCAAGCAAACGCTTAACCATCAAATAAGTGCTACCCCAGCGTGTAGCTTTTCCAGCACGCCTTTTCAGAATAGCATCTATTTTGGGGGCTCTAGCTGCACTAGCTACCTGTCTTAGTTTTCCAATGAGAGTAGCTGCGCGATGATCTTTTAGTCCATCTCTTATTGCTAATTGCAACGTGTGCGCAGCACACCGCATATGTTGGATTTGAAGTACGTCGGACGCTTCCTCCACGATATTATCCAAATATTCCTCGTTTTCCATTGTTGGTTCTCTTTGAGTGTCAATAGCGAGTATTTCATCAATATCTTCTAATGTCTCTTCATTATTTTGATTCATTTTCTCCGTTATTTTCAACATATTCGAAGCATTATCGGTTACTATACACAAAATCTGCTCCTTCTTAATTTTAAAATCTTCCAATACCTCTTGAACCAATTTCTGTAAATATTCACCCGTATGATGAGCCAGAGTGTCTTTTACTGCTAACGTCTTGGTAACAATTTTATTATTCTCATCAGTAAATCGAACATTAATAGCAAAATAATTCACTCGATGGCGCGTGCATGCATCCATTTTAATGTAGATAAAACGATCCTTTAAATTTTTTCGAAGTTCTTTCTTTGCGGTTTCAGCCTTTTTAATTACCAGTCTTCTGATATTTTCTCTATCGAGTGAAACACTAAGTTTTCTAGCTATTTCGCCGTTTAAGCCTAAAAAGGCCGGTCGCGAAAAAAAACTTAAAGGCACACTATCTTTCACCACCATTTCGATTATGAAATTTTTAAACTTTTCCGGCGTCATTGTTACTGTAATTTTATCAGAAGTAAAGAATTTAGATATTTTTGCTTGTTCTGTCCCAGATTTCTGATCATTTTTTAATTTTGAAATAGATGAAAGGTTGCTTCTAGCGTCTTTCTTATTTACCTCTTCTAATATTTTAGGATGGAAACGTTGCAAATGTCTTTTTAGAAAGCCTGCTCTTGTGGGCGCATCTTTTTTTTCGGAACTAGCAAAACTGCTAATTTTTGCTTCACATAATTTTTTACCATCATCATTTTCTACAATGCACTGACACTGATAATGTTTTTCATCCGTTGTAATGATAAAATATTCAAAAACTGCAGACTTTGAAAACGCTTTATTTGACATTGCAAATTAGTGGCAGGGATTTGAATAATTTAAAAATCTAAAAATAATGAAGTTTTAAAATTGGCAATATATTTTTTTAAATTAATTAGTATGTAGATAAATATAATTCATACTCACAACCACAAGTAAAATAATCTTCTGAAATAGAAAGAGTAGAATATGAAGACTAAAAATAAGCACAATAAAAGTGTAATATTGGGGTGCGTTTAATTTAAATAATTCGTTGGTCGTCTCCTACTTGTTATCTACGACTGCCCACGGTATATTTGTGGAGCTTGGGCTTCGACGTCTGGAATGAGTCATCCAGTCAAAACAAAATCACGTGATTCTAATGTTTCTATCCTGATCGCTCTAACAACTAAAGTATAGCGGCCGCTGCGGCGTAAACGAAGAAATAAGTTGGTGTTTGTTTGCATATCCTTTGTAAAAGACCGATCACTTTTATTGTAAAATGTAAGAAGTTCATTTGGTCTGTTTACTGCATGCTGCGGCAAAGGACCACCTCGCAATTTTTTTCTATAAAATTTTCTGTTTTTTATAAAAATTTCTAAAAAATTCAAACGTACTCGGAGTCGGAGTCGGAGTCGGTACATTTTTGCCGACTCCGACTCCGACTCCACTGACCAGAAATTTCTCCTAAACTCCGACTCCGACTCCGACTTCGACTCCGACTCCACAGCCCTGTTAAAAACACTTGCTTAATTTAACATACATTTTATTCTCCTTATATTTTTATTTATACATTTATCTTAAACTATTATATCTTAACATTATTTTGCACTAGGTTTTCGTTTTGGATAGCGTCTCTCAGGATATCGTTGTGCGTAAACCTTGCCGCCAGCAAAGGATTTTTTTCACCTTCTCCCAGGCAACAAACCATATCAATTGGCTCTTGTAAAGTAAAATTAATTGTGGAAATGCAATAATTCTAGAAATAAATCACAAGTTTTTGACGCAAGTGAAGTGAACAGTCAGTTTTTTTCGATTTTCACGGCAGTCTATTTGCTTCAATAACGATTAGAAGAAAAAATGTCGAATATCTCGAAAAGTATGAGTTTTGGGTATAGGACATACTTAACAAAAAATGAAGCTCTCTGAAAGACGAATTCGATGACATAAAAATACAGGGGTTTGCCTTAAAAAAAATTAGTTACGAGCTTTTGAAAATCATGGAAGTTGCCACCTATTTATGAACACCCTGTACGCGTGATTCAAACTTTTTCATATCGAGCGAATAGAGCAATGTTTTTTGCATGTCCTTGCCAAATTACAACTCTGTACTTCGAAAAATAACTTCTGGAGAATTTTTTAAATACAGCCTTAAAACGGAAAAATGTTGAAAATCATTTTTTTTTTAGTGACAAGGCCGCATAAAAATCTGTACTATTTTATATTGATGGAAAGCTTAAATAAATGCGGTCGTAAATATTAAATATAAAATGGGGCGTTATATTTGAAATATAAAAGTTACTATTAGTTCCAGAGAGGCGACTCATCTTGTATATTTGAAAATATTTTTATCGTGTTCCGAAGATAAAACTGCATGAAATAGCGTTTGAATCGACTTTTTATCTCAAACCGTTTAGCCATAATCGACCGATCCCGCACTAATGACTCACCCTGTATAGTCGGTTCTGTTCCTTGTCTAGCATTCGTGAATGTTGCAGTTTTGTATTTAATTTTTTGTCATATAACGTGGTAAAAAATTATTTATTGCCTTATACAGTGTGACCCATTTCAAAGCGGTCACGCCTATAAAAAGTTCATTTATGATTCGATTTTCATATATTTTTTTTAATGATACAGCATCAAAAACTGTACTTTGGCACCCTATTTAAAAACTTAGTTTACACACAAAGCCTACTATGCATTTGTTTGGTTCCATATTCTTACATATTGGTAACAATGAGGATTGTTTTTGGTGAGAACACTTAATAAAGCAATTCTCATCACAAATAGATCATGTGGATGAACGAGTCGTGCTATGAAGTCACATCGGTTAGTTCATTACGCAACCCAGGAATAATCTTGGACGAAATAATGAAAGCTAAGAAAAATCTCTAACGTTTAGTCGCGAAGTAGATTTCTTTGTACTGTTGATCTTTTCTTACGTAACAAAAAAAAACGGTATTCTCAATGACAATTTTAAATGTAATAATGTAATGGTGTGTACTATAAAACAATTGTATCTTAATTAAGTTTCCAAAACTTGTATAAAAGTTATATTAAGATAATTAGTGGGTAGAATACTGAGTTTATTTAAACCCGAGGTTGGTGTTTGTTGTAAATATAACTTCATAAAATGAAAGTTGTTGGCTTATTTAACCTTCTTGAAGCAACTAATCGTACTAATTGCATCTTTCAAGCACTTTTTTAAAATCACGTTACTTTGTTGCTTGCTTTTGAGTTTTGTTGCGTAACCAAACCGATTGGGGATCATTTACATTTTTAACGTACCAAACTTCAAATATAAAGACAACTAAAGTAGTAACATTGGTTTTCAATAACTTACTTGTAGCTAATTATGGTTTTAAATTATCTGTATGTTGTTTTCAAAACCTTGTTATATCTTTGTTTTCTTTCACGACTCTTTCAGGTTTTGCAAGCAAAAAATATACATTGAGTTATCTGTTGTTAAAAATAGTTTACCCTTGGGGAATTTTTATTTGTGAAATACAAAAAAATAATTGCTTCAATTTTTTATAGTGTATATTATTTTCTTCAATAGTGTTTACATCAATACTTCGGTTGTACAATAGTAGTAGGGCAGTGGCAATCGTAGCGATCAAAAACTCTTCTAAACGGATGTTTGACACCACCTTGGAGTTGTTTCTTAACCATTTCCTCGGCCATCATGATATATTTTTCTTCTTCTTGTCTTGCTAAAGCCAACTGTCGTTTCAATTCTAAGCGTTCCCTTTCCTAAAATATTGTTTAACTTGTATTTGCTGCAAGTTCGAGTGCTATAAAACGATTAATACCTTCAACAAATGATTGCATTCGATTTGTTTTTCCAGATCAAGTCTATATGTTTTAGTAGCTTCTGCTTTTAGCCTTTCGGTTTCAATCGATAATTTTTGAGTCGCATCAAACATTAGGTCCTCTTTTTGACACCAGGTTCTTTAAAATGTAAGTACAGCACACCCTGGTAATCAAAAAATACGGTCACTACTACTTTTCCTGCCTAAGGTTGGGACCGACAATTTTTTGCCTTCGGAGATTATGCATGCTTCCACTGCATACTGTAACGTTTGGATTCTGGTTCGTAGTGATAACACCAAGACTCATCACCGGTAACTACGAGGTGTAAAAAGGCATTACTGTGTTGTTGATAGCGCGGAAATTGCTGTAACGATAAGGCCGTACGCAAATTCTTCTGCTAATCAGTAAGCAATCGTGGAATCCAGAAAGTGTATTTTCTAGTCAATTTACACAATGCCGTGGCGATACTAGAAAAGTTCGGTTGTTTTTTTTTTTGTAAAAATGTTTACCTATATTCTTTTGAATAATGTAGTTGTGGTTTGTTTGTATTTAAAGACAGGAAATTAATTTTCAATTCCCGTAGCTACTGTTTGATTCCTCTTGATCGTATTATAAGCTCATGGAGTGTTTTCACATCATCGTATGGTATGCGTGTTCTTGTTTTTCTATGCAACATGTTATTGATCATAATCCAACTGTATAGATTCACTGGATAATTCAACCAAAAGATACAAAAGTGTTCGCTATTGACCAATAAGGACTTCCGTAAATGATGCAGAATGTTGTTCGTTGTTGATATCTCAAATAATAATTAATATTTGGGGTGCTAAGGTGTTTACGTTAATCCAAAATTACAGCGATAGTGCAATAAATGAAATTTTTGTTTGGGTAGAAAAGTAGTTTGTGTTGGGTTCTATAATAAACGCCTACGAATCTTTAAAAAAATTTAAAATCAGGAATTATATACAAGTAAAACAATCATTTTTTATATATTTTATTTGAAAAAACTGGTAACTACTGACACATGATAAGGTTCTACATTTAGTCGGTCCGATACGGCAGCTTCCTTATAATAACAGGCTCTAACTTCTTTTTTGCAAATAATAAAAAACAAAAATATCACAAAACCCTGCAAAGCTGAAGTAATGCAAAAAGCATACGCGAAAAAATTTCCTCTGTTCACATCCAAATGAGCGAACAAACCAAAAATCCACGTAAACCCAAACAAAAAGAAAAGTAGAACTGATAGTTGAAGTTGCCTAAACGTCGTGGGACCTTTATGAGATGCTGTTTTAATTTTACTGACACAGACATTCATAAATATACGAACGTATACATAAATATTTATAATTAGTACAATAGCAATAGGAAGTACTACACCAAAATACAGTCCCATGTCGGAAGGATAACAGAAACTCCCTTCTTTGTTGAAATACATTCTGTGATCTATTGATATCAAAATAATAACCGGTACTAAAGGCAAAATCCAGCCTATGATATAAGCTTGGAAAATAAACCATTCCGGTAAAAAACCGCTACCAAAAATTATAACCAATCTTCTATATTGCAGTACAGAAATAATTAACATCCAACAAAATCCCGCCATGACAAAATAGTGCAGTAAAGCCCCATTTACAACACAATAAACAGAATCATTAAAATGTTGGTATATGTAATTAGACGAGTACAACAGGATCATTTGTAGTGCTAATGCGGCAGAAAAATGTAAAAGAATTTTATTACCATGGCACACTCTCCAATTTTTAAATAATATTGCAGTGAGGAAAATACCCATAATCCCAAGAAGTGAAAAACTACATCCTATCAAAGTAAAAATGTCTAGAATAGTATTTATTACATCATCATCTATGTTAACTCCCACCAACTGAGTAAAGTGAGTCAAATGATAAAATTCGCAAATTTCGAAATTTTTTAGTGAAGGACTTTGACATAAATCTGATTGATTGTTATCACAAACAATAGGGTGTCCATTCTCTGCCCAGTTACCAGCATTATTGCTAGAACCATACTGCCAGTGAACACATTTACTTTCAGATCTAGACCGTCTAAAAAATACACGAAGAGGAACTTTTAATTGTTGATCCAAACCTGGTATTAACACGCTGAATATTTTTTTGGTCTCAATCAAATTTTCTTCGTTAAACAGTGAATTACTTATAAATAAAGATATAATAATTTTTTCTAATTTCCATACATTAAGTTGTAGTACGAATTCCTCTGATAAGAAAGTAACTAATTCTATGTGCGCGGAATTGAAAATTTTCTCGTATGATTCATTTAGAAACACTTTCCTAATTATTGAGTTACCATTGACGGTTTGCAGTGCTAAGCCAATAACTCCAGATGAATTAAAATCACTGATTATCACCGCTAAATTCTCAGAAGTGGTTTCAAAATATCCTGCATCGTTTAAGGGAACAGATTTCTGTACAATTTCATCGAAGCTGTAAAGGATTTTATCCGTAGAGTTAAGAATTAACTGAGATTTTTGCAGAATTTTTTTGTCAGTGTTCATAACATTACTTAAAATTTCCGTAACGTTTAATAAACTTACGGGTTCATCATGAATTGAAATTTCTTGAAATATTTTTGAAATAATGTCGACATCTACGGGTATTACATCGATCATCTTTGTGGTTATTTCTTTTAAGTTATTCGCAATTACATCAACGGGCGCATCAGATCCAAGCAAGTCATGTAGATCCTCAGTTATGGGTGATTTAATAACATCTTTAGCACATGTTCCTTGTACCTCTGACCACTCGTAACCGTCCATGAAATTTCCCTCACACGATCTTGTAACAGGATCACCATTTTGTTGTAGACACAGTTCTGTTGGAGTTATGGTACCATTAGCCATGGTAAGATTCCAATGCAGTATTATGTTACTGGTATTGGTTTCGGATTCAATACAAAAGTCGCTGCTCACAAAGTTAGTTATGTTAATTCCCGTATCTTCAAACAATTGAGTAAAGTGAGTCAAATGATAAAATTCGCAAATTTCGAAATTTTTTAGTGAAGGACTTTGACATAAAGCTGATTGATTGTTATCACAAACAATAGGGTGTCCATTCTCTGCCCAGTTACCCTTAATATTGCCAGCATTATTGCTAGAACCGTACTGCCAGTGAACACATTTACTTTCAGAACTAGACCGTCTAAAAAATACACGAAGAGGAACTTTTAATTGTTGATCCAAACCTGGTATTGACACGCTAGATATTTTTTTGGTCTTTCTCAAATTTTCTTCGTTAAACAGTGAATTACTTGTACATAAAGATATAATAATCTTTTTTAATTTCCATTTATTGAGTTGTAGTACGAATTCCTCTGATATGAAAGTAACTAATTCTATGTGCGCGGAATTGAAAATTTGTTCGTATGATTCATTTTGAAACACTTTTTTAATGATTGAGTTACCATTGACGGTTTGCAGTGCTAAACCAATAACTCCAGATGAATTAAAATCACTGATTATCACTGCTAAATTCTCAGAAGTGGTTTCAAAATATCCTGCATCGTTTAAGGGAACAGATTTCTGTACAATTTCATCGAAGCTGTAAAGGATTTTATCCGTAGAGTTAAGAATTAACTGAGATTTTTGCAGAATTTTTTTGTCAGTGTTCATAACATTACTTAAAATTTTCGTAACGTTTGATAAACTTACGGATTCATCATGAACTGAAATTTCTTGAAATATTTTTGAAATAATGTCAACATCTACGGGTATTACATCGGTCATTTTTGTGGTTATTTCTTTTAAGTTATTCGCAATTACATCAACGTGCGCATCAGATCCAAGCAAGTCATGTAGATCCTCAGTTATGGGTGATTTAATAACATCTTTAGCACATGTGCCTTGTACCTCTGACCACTCGAAACCGTCCATGAAATTTCCCTCACACGATCTTGTAACAGGATCACCATTTTGTTGTAGACACAGTTCTGTTGGAGTTATGGTACCATTAGCCATGGTAAGATTCCAATGCAGTATTATGTTACTGGTTTTGGTTTCAGATTCAATACAAAAGTCGCTGTTCAAAAAGTTAGTTATGTTAAGTCCAGTATCTTCAAACAAAACTTTGAGTAGGTCCCTTGCATTGTAAAATTGTTTATTGGAAGCAACACTGTTGTTTTTTGTAGAAGTTAAATGTAGTAATAGTTTTTCGTGGTTTATCAATGGATCGAATTCTGTTATTTTCATTATTCGAATATGATGGAACTCATAGTAAAATGTTGAATTCTTTTGAATAATTTGATTAATTCTATACATCTCGTTTTCATACCAAAATCCTGAATAATTTGTTGCTATTACACGTATTGGGTATTCGTTGCCATATAAAATGTTTTTATGGTTTACGAAAACCTTATTACTTTTTAAGACATCGTATGTTGAACAAGAAAATACTTCACACTGATAATAATTGGGCCCAAATTGTCCAGGATCTATTTCGTAAATGATAGTTTCATCAGATTCAAGAAACCCGTACCAACTCGTTTCAAAGTAGTAGTTTTCTGCAAAACATTTTCCAAATACATACGATTGATAAAAATCAACCGTCAAACGTAACTTTTTTATTTTATAATCATACTTCAGACTAAGTTTTGGCAAACCGCTAAAACCCGAATGCGTGCACCTTGAGTGTGGATCTATTTTACAACAATTATTAGAATTTTGGCAGGTGCCGTCGAAATATGTTTGATTAATTAGTTGACTTACACATCTTCCTGCTGTACTATTTTCTGGGCATTTTATATCATAATCTATAAAACTTGATGGACAAATAGCACAGATGGTAGGGTACTCTGATTGACTTGTCTTGACGCTTGCTCTATCTTTGAGTTATTGATGTATATCGCACAATCTTTTGTTGCTCCGTCTATATCGTGCGCTGCTGCTGGAATGTATATCGTTTCTTTATACCGATAATTTTTTTCGGTCCATTCGAATAGCGTAACTGCATCTTTTATTTTTTTCACGGGGTACCAAACAGATCCAATATCTGCCTCATTTTTAAACGGAACCGTATAATCTGCAAATTCCAGCATGTTTCCTACTGAACATGTTGGCGGATATTTTTGTGTTGTCACCATGTAACACATTTTAAGCTTATCGGAAAATATATAATTTTCAGGACATGGACGGTACGTTACTTTTTGTTTGTGACTGCACTGACCGAAGGTACAGTAATTAAGTCTAAGTAATACATTCTCAACTGCGTTTGAACATGTTGTATGATAGTATTCCTGAGGAGTTGTCGTTTCTAATGAAGTGGTTGAGGAGAAAAAAGTTGAATCTATTTCCGCCGTTGTTGTATATTCTGAAGTTGTTGTAGCTTGTGGAAAGCATGTTGGAGTAGAAGACGCTTCTGTCTGCAATAAAATGAATGATTTTAGATTGAAAACATCAGGTAACTCAAAATAGTAACTAGAATTGCAAATAGGACCATAATCAGCACTTTCGACACAAAACTTGAAGCTTTATTACGTATCTTTTAATTTAGGCTCCTTTAAATATTTTCCTTCTGACCACAAGACAGTCACCTCACAGCTGGTCAAAGTCCTGAAAATGAACTGCGCCGAATCTTTGTGGTATTATAAATGTTGTATGTATTTTAAATAATTCATTTTTAATACTATTGAATATTGAGTAAATATCTTTGATGCAAAAAAAAGTTGTTTAAACATTTCGTCATTTGAGAGATATTATGTTCCATACGCCATTTGCGGCAATTTGACTTAGCATAAGATTATGTTGAAAGAATCACTTACACTATCCTTCAACATAACAAAAATTTGAATTCGTTAGTTATAAACAAAATTGTGAGTGTTAATTCCATTCCAAACCATCTATAAACTAATTCCAGTTTTTTTTTTTGTTTCATGTCTATTCATTATATATCGTTCTATTTGTTCCTTATCCAAAATATAGCTATAACTATGAATATAAATAGAAAAATAGTTGGGGATCAACTTATAAACAATATTTGCATACTTGTTTAGGTTTACAGAATGTGTTTGCTTTACCTAAAGTGAAAATTTAATTTTTTTTCTATAAACGTAAATATAATTGCTACAATTTAACCACCCATGGTACTGTATTACTGTATTATTACTTATTGTGCATTATAGCAAGAAGCCAGAGCCAAGAAACAAGTAACAATATTTTCAGTGCCCTGATAAAATTGGCAGTAACTCAAAATTTCATTATAATTTCATAATTTTGAATTTACCATTTGGATAATGTGTTAGTTTAAAGCTCGTTCGGAAAAATTAAACGTATAAATATATCTTTTTAACAGACTGATATAATTGTAAATTTTATATTCGATTTTCTCAAAATAATCTACATGTGATATGGAACAAATCAACTCTAGGACGACAATTTTCACCTTGTCAAAAAGACGTTTTCTTAACAGTCAAGAAGCAATTGGAATAGCAAATCTGTAACAGTTTTATTATTTTTAAAATAACGTAATTCGCGTATAATCTTTTTTTTTGCTATATTCATTTTGTCAAGAACACTTTTAAATGCCTTTTTTTTTACTGGTCTTGAACCGAACCCTCTTCAAAATTTGCGATCAGTTAAAGTGTTGGTTATCTCAGCTTAAACATCTTGCAGCGTACGAGTTTAATTATAAACTCAATTAGCGATTAGATGAAGATAATTTGATGTTAAAAATACAAAAAGCAACACCACTTCGTTTAATTATTTATAACTTTAATTTAATTAAGCAAATGCAAAGCATACGAAATCAAAATTCGATAAATGAAAACAATTTTCTTATTTTTAACATAATATGCAATTTCATGGTAATAACAGAATTAATATTTCTTACCTCCAAATTGGTTTCTTGGCAGTTACATTGTCTGGCACTCCAGTACAATGTTAAAACTAAAATTGTGTAATACATTGAATTTAGTTCTTTAGCAGGCATAAATTCACACGTGTATCTGTTAACAGTTGCACCCAAATAATAAATATTCGAATTATATTTACTTAGATTAGATAATTGTCGATGGATTATCACGGTGTAGAATTAATATTGATACTTAAAATGCGGTAAATTACAACGGTAATACGTCTTAAGAAACAGAAAAAATGAATATATTTCAATTAGGTAAATGGTCCAAATTTGATGGGACTATATTGGTATTTCGCTTAATATTCAAGAAACAGTTGAAGTACCAAAAATGTGCAGTTTTTAATGACAAACTTAGAACCGTTTCGTTTTCAAAAATATTCTATCATTTCCGGTTTTCGAGTTATTATGAAAAAAAGTGTTATTTTGTCATATTAATAATGTGTCATATTTCCGTTATTGTTGTAAATCTCGAAAAAATGGACGTGGATTATTTTTAGACATTTTTGTGTAAAATTCGATATACTAAAACAAAATTTTTTACACTCGCCGTTAAAAAATTATGACACAAACTTACCTTTTTTTAAATGGAAGCTTTAGTTGGCTATGAAATATTTAAATTCCTTACTTTTTTCTCATTCCGAATATGTAAGGGTTGATGTATGTAGTTATTTTTAATAACACGCAAGTTACGAAGTTTTTTTTAAAGAAAAACAATAGGTTGTGCAAAATAAAAAAAAACAAGTTATAAAACCTTTTAATACTCATTTGGTGCAACTTACGAAGGTTTTTTAAATTGGTTCGAGATAAACATTATAAATATTTGAACATAAGATAACAACAATATAGTCAGAATCAGTAGTTATGTAGTATGTAATATTTTCAAATATTCATAATGTTTATCTCACCAACAACTTAAAAATTTTGAACTTTTAAGCAAATCCGTGTATTTTTTTGCATTTTATAACTGTTTATTGTGGCATTGTGAAAAATTGAAACACTTTGGAAAGTTTAATATGTTAGAAGTTTACATTGTAAGTGTAAGTGTACGCTGGTTCCAAGACCTTGTTGTTACATCCTTTATTTTCTTTCCTGACTAGTTAGATTTTGCAAGTAAAAGATATACTTTGAGTTATCTGTTATTAAAAATTTTGCCCTTGGGTGTTTTTTTTGTGAAATAAAAAAAAAAAAATTGCTTAAATATTTTTATAGTTCATATTTCTCCAATAGTGTTTAAATCAATACTTCGGTTGTATAATAATAGTAGGGCAGTGGCAATCGTAGCGATCAAGAACTCTTCTAAACGGATGTTTGACACCACCTTGGAGTTGTTTCTTAACCATTTCCTCGACCATCATGATATATTTTTTTTCTTCTTGTCTTGCTAAACGCCAACTGTCGTTCCAATTCTAAACGTTCCCTTTCCTACAATATTGTTTAACTTGTATTTGTTGCAAGTTCGAATGCTATAAAACGATTAATACCATCAACAAATGATTGTATTCGATTTGTTTTTCCAGATCAAGTCTATATTTTTTGGCAGCTTCTGCTTTTAGCCTTTCGGTTTTGATCGATAATTTTTGAGTCGTATCAAACATTAGACCATCTTTTTGACACCAGATTCTATAAAATCGAACTGCAGCACACCCTGGTAATCAAAAAATACGGTCACCATTACTTTTACTGCCGAAGGTTGGGACTGACCTTTTTTCCCCTTCATAGATTGTGCATGCTTCCACTGCATACTCTGATGTTTGGATTCTGGATCGTAGTGATAACACAACTCATCACCGGCAACTACGATGTGTAAAAAGGCATTACCGTGTTGTTGATAGAGCATCAAATGCTGTAATGATAAGGCCGATCGCAAATTCTTGTGCTCATCGGTAAGCAATCGTGAAATACACTGAACAGCAACTTAGTGATAGCCAAGACTATGAATGATGGAATGAACAGTTCCCACGCTGATGCTCAACATCTGAGAAAGTTCTCTAACTTTGATGCGCCTATTTGCGCGTAAAGTAGTTTCCAGCTGTCTCGCATTTTCATCTTATGCTGCAACACGTGCAGGTCCGGCACGGACCAAATCTTTGATGGATTCTCTTCCTAGTCGAAATTTATTGCACCATTCAACCACTGCCGTTTGAGAATTACTATAGTCACCATATACAGCTTTCATTCTAGAAACGTAGAAACGTACGTAAATGTTTCACGTTTAGCAGTCTAGTCATTTTCCGCATTGTACAATCACTTACTAGTATCCATACTGCCAATAAATTGCAGACATGTATGTTGTTTTATTTGCTGAATGTAAAATGTTATCATAGGCCGATGCATTGGCTAAGTATTACCTTAGTAACGAAATTTAAAAGTCGGTAGTCCACATACAGTATAAATCTACTTTTTTTGGGCATTAATACTATTGGTGCTCCCCAAGGCGATTGAGTCTTAAGATATCATCTTGAAGCAATCGGTCTAATTCCTGTGGTTACAATTTGAATGGAGGCGGGTGATTTCCTGTGTAAGTACAATATGAGAAGTGGTTTCTCTATTCTTAGCGAATACATCACTGTGCAACGCCAACAAAGTCAAAATTGCTTGGAGTTGACGTCTTTATTTATTAGTAAGTATAGCTTCTTTTTATTCTCGAAGTTGTCACGCTTATCAAAATATTGTTATACGAAAAAAGCTGGTCTGGTTTTTTAAAAAAGTACCAAACTCGTTGTGGTATGCACAATTCCCGATTCCTCCAAAAATCTACACAAGTGTAGTATTGCTCTGTGCTTCAGGCATAACATAAAATGTTGTGGGTATAGAATAAAGTTTTCCGTTATCCACACATCTACGTCAGTCTTCAAAGCTTGCTTCGTATGATTTACTGAATCAGCATACATCATTTGTATGATATCATCTTCAAAAGTATCTTATAAAAGGATTTGCTGGCGAAGCATGCTTTTATATCAGACACAGCAAGTGTAATCCCGTTTGAACGACAAACCACATACTTACCTACTTGAATTGTTAATATAAGTTGTTGATGCGAACTAGGATCAGTACCTGATACTGATACGGTTATGAAGTTTAGCTTTAATTCGCTTTTATTTGACCGTTCAAACTTTGCTGGGGGATTACATTTAACACATTCTGAACGATAAACACAGGTGAACCACCTCCGTAGCAAAAAATAAGTAGTTTGCTAACATTGTTTTGGTAGTTGACGAGGCGATTTCAGTTTTGTTTTTCTCTGATGGCGCTTTCGTTTATAGCACTCATCTCGAGTGTGAGCAAAATACGAACAATAACGACAGCGATATCTTCTCTTACATATGTATTCTTTTCAAATAGGCAGCTGTGGTTTGCTTGTATTCAAAGACAGAAAATAAAATTTAAATTCCCGTAGCGACTGTTTGATTACTCTTAATCGTATTATAAGCTCATCGAGTGTTTTTACATCCACGTGTGTTTTTCTATGCAACAGGCTATAGGTAGATCATATCCAATTGTATAGATTCACTGGGTTATTCAACCAAAATGTACAAAAGTGTTCGCTATTGACTAACAAAGAATTCCGTAAGTGTTGCAGAATCTTGTTCGTTGTTCGTATCTCAATAATAATTAATATTTTAGGTGTTAAAGTTTTTACGATAATCCAAAATTACAGCGATAATGTAATAAATGAAATTTTTGTTTGAGTGGAAAAGTAGTTTGTGTTGGGTTCTATAATAAACGCCTGCGAATCTTTAAAAAAAATTAAAATAAGGAATTATATATAAGTAAAACAATTATTTTTTATACATTCTATTTCATTAAACTGATAACTACTGAGACATGATTAAAAAAACCAAAACTTATGATAGAATTCATTATTATTATAATCGCTAAGAAAATCATTTTCATTCAAAAGATACTCATAGTCCATATTTGGTCGGTACATAAGTTCCTCATAATAACAAGCTCTAACTAGTTTTAGGCAAATATTAAATAACACAAATATCACAAAAGCCTGCAAACCTGAAGTAATGCAAAAAGCATACGCGAAAAAATTTCCTCTGTTCGCATCCAAATGAGCCAACAGACCAAAAATCCACGTAAACCCAAACAAAAAGAAAAGCAGAACTGAGAGTCGAAGTTGCATAAACATCGTGAGACAATACCTACAGGATTCTGTTTTAACTTTATAGACACAGACAGTCATAAATATAAGACCGTATATACAAATATTTATAATTAGTATAATGACAATGGGAAGTACTACACCAAAATACAGTCCCATGTCGGAAGGATAACAAAATCTCCCTTTTTGGTTGAAATAAATTCTGTCATCTATTGATATCAAAATAATAACCGGTACTAAAGGCAAAATCCAGCCTATAATACAAGCTTGGAAAATAAACCATTCCGGTAAAGAATATAAAAAAAATCTTCTATATTGGTGTACAGAAATAATTAACGTCCAACAAAATCCCGCCAGGACAAAATAGTGCAGTAATGCCCCATTTACAACACAATAAACAGAATCATAATAATATTGGTATATGTAATTAGACGAGTACAACAGGATCATTTGCAGTGCTAAGGAGGTAGAAAAATGTAAAAGAATTTTATTATCAACCAATCCTCTCCAATCTTTAAATAATATTGCAGTGACAGAAATACCCATAATCCCAAGAAGTGAATAACTACATCCTATCAAAGCAAAAATGTCTAGAATAGTATTTATTACATCATCATCTATGTATACTCCCACCAACTGAGTAAAGTGAGTCAAATGATAAAATTCGCAAATTTCGAAATTTTTTAGTGAAGGACTTTGACATAAAGCTGATTGATTGTTATCACAAACAATAGGGTGTCCATTCTCTGCCCAGTTACCCTTAATATTGCCAGCATTATTGCTAGAACCATACTGCCAGTGAACACATTTACTTTCAGAACTAGACCGTCTAAAAAATACACGAAGAGGAACTTTTAATTGTTGATCCAAACCTGGTATTAACACGCTGAATATGTTTTTGGTATCTCTTAAATTCTCTTCGTTAAACAGTGAATTACTTGTAAATAAAGATATAATAATCTTTTTTAATTTCCATTTATTGAGTTGTAGTACGAATTCCTCCGATATGAAAGTAACTAATTCTATGTGCGCGGAATTGAAAATTTCCTCGTATGATTCATTTTGAAACACTTTTCTAATGATTGAGTTCCCATTGACGGTTTGCAATGCTAAACCAATAACTCCAGATGAATTAAAATCACTGATTAACACCGCTAAATTCTCAGAAATAGTTTCAAAATATCCTGCATCGTTCAAAGGAACAGATTTCTGTACAATTTCATCGAAGCTGTAAAGGATTTTATCCGTAGAGTTAAGAATTAACTGAGATTTTTGCAGAATTTTTTTGTCAGTGTACATAACATTACTTAAAATTTTCGTAATGTTTGGTAAACTTACGGTTTCATCATGAACTGAAATTTCTTGAAGTATTTTTGAAATAATGTCGACATCTACGGGTATTACATCGGTCATGTTTGTGGTTATTTCTTTTAAGCTATTTGTAATTACATCAACGGGCGCATCAGATCCAAGCAAACCATGTAGATCCTCAGTTATGGGAGATTTAGAACACGTTTCTTGTACCTCTGACCACTCGTAACCGTTCATGAAATTTCCCTCACACGATCTCGTAACAGGATCACCATTTTGCTGTAGACACAGTTCTGTTGGAGTTATGGTACTATTAGCCATGGTAAGATTCCAGTGCAGTATTATGTTACTGGTGTTGGTTTTAGATTCAATACAAAAGTCGCTGCTCAAAAAGTTAGTTATGTTAAGACCAGTATCTTCTAACAAAATTTTGAGTAGGTCCCTTGTTTTGTAAAATTGTTTGTTGGAAGCAACACTGTTGTTTTTTGTAGAAGTTAAATGTAGTAATAGTTTTTCATGGTTTATCAATGGATCAAATTCTGTTATTTTCATTATTCGAATATTATGTAACTTATCGTAAAATGTTGAATTCTGTTGAATAATTTGATTAAATTTGTACATCACGCTTTCATACCAATTTCCTGAATAATTTGTTGCTATTACACGTATTGCGTATTCGTTGCCATATAAAATGTTTTTATGGTTTACGAAAACCTTATTACTTTTTAAAACATCGTATGTTGAACAAGAAAATACTTCACATTGATAATAATTGGGCCCAAATTGTCCAGGATCTATTTCGTAAATGATAGTTTCGTCAGATTCAAGAAACCCGTACCATCTCGTTTCAAAGTAATAGTTTTCTGAAAAACATTTTCCAAATACATACGATTGATGAAAATCAACCGTCAAACGTAACTTTTTTATTTTATCATCATACTTCAGACTAAGTTTTGGCAAACCGTTGAAATCCGAATGCGTGCACCTTGAGTGTGGATCTATTTTACAACAATTATTAGAATTTTGGCAGGTGCCGTCGAAATATGTTTGATTAATTAGTCGACTTACACATCTTCCTGCTGTACTATTTTCTGGGCAGTTCATATAATAATCTATAAAACTTGATGGACAAATAGCACAGATGGTAGGGTACTCTGATTGACAAGACGCTTGCTCTATCTTTGAGTTATTGATGTATACCGCACAATCTTTTGTTGCTCCGTCTATATCGTGCGCTGGTGGTGAAATGTATATCGTTTCTTTATACCGAGAATTTTTTTCGGTCCATTCGAATAGCGTAACTGCATCTTTTATTCTTTTCACGGGGTACCAAACAGGTCCAATATCTGCCTCATTTTTAAACGGAACCGTATAATCTGCAAATTCCAGCATGTTTCCTACTGAACATTTTGGCGGATATTTTTGTGTTGTCACCATGTAACACATTTTAAGCTTATCGGAAAATATATAATTTTCAGGACATGGACGGTACGTTACTTTTTGTTTGTGACTGCACTGACCGAAGGTACAGTAATTAAGTCCAAGTAATACATTCTCAACTGCGTTTGAACATGTTGTATGATAGTATTCCTGAGGAGTTGTCGTTTCTAATGAAGTGGTTGAGGAAAAAAAAGTTGAATCTATTTCCGCCGTTGTTGTGTATTCTGAAGTTGTTGTAGTTTGTGGAATGCATGTTGGCGTAGTAGACGCTTTTGTCTGCAATAAAATGAATAAGGTTGAGATTAAAAACATCAGGTCACTGTAAATAGTAACTAAAATTGCAAATATGACCATAATCAGCACTTTTAACGCAAAACTTTTAGGGGTGCCGACACTGACTCTGATCATTTCTTATTAGAACAAAAATAAAATATTGGTGGGAAAAGAAGCCAAAACAAAAAAAAACGTAGAAAAAAAGATTATATGGAGGATTGGCAAAAGAAAGCAGTGTTACTGAACTATAAGGACAATATTAACGAAATATATAATGCTGGTGGCACCCAAACCGTACAGGGTTTGGAATAACGTTAGAACAGAATGGAAAAGACCATAAAAGTGACGACTAAAAACAATTTAACCGCATTCAAGGGGCATAAGAAAAAGGGATAGATGAATGAGGAATATAAAACTGAACTGGGTAATAAAGCAAGACTAAGACAATGAATGTTGCAGTCACAAACAGAAAAAAACAAATGCAATTATCTCAAACACAGAATAAAGTAAAAACCATGCGTAGAACGCTATAAAAAAAATTTATGGAAAAGGAATTAAAGGATATAGAAGAGAAGTTAAAAAAAAATATATAAAAAATCTCTATAAAGAAGTAAAGGATATCAGAAAAGACTACCAAGGAAGAGCTGTCTTTTACAAAAAGAGGAAGGGAACTTGCTGGGGGAGGAAGAACAAATCTGCAGGAGATGGGAACAATATTTTGAGAAATTACTGAACACAAGAACAGAAGAAGATTTTGAATATTACGAAGAAGGGGGAGAAAACGAGAAAGAAACAACAGGTGTGAGGAGAGAAGAAGTAGAAGAAATCATACTAGCATTAAAAAATAAATAAAAAAACAGATCAACGACAGACCAAAGATTTATGCTAAAGCAAATCCTTACAGGATGTTATGAGTATGGAATCCCGGCACACATGTTGTTCATAGATTTCAAGACAGCCTATGATACGGTAGATAGAAACAACCTGGTCGAAACAATGAAAGAACTAAGCATCCCAGGAAAGTTAAGAAGGCTTGTAATGACATTAAAAAAGACAACCTGCACTGTAAAGGTCAACGGAAAAATATCAAGCGAGTTCGAGGTGAAATCAGGCGTACGACAAGGTGACCCACTATCGACCACCCTTTTCAATATGGTGCTGGAAAAAATAATAAGGGACAGCGGGATAAATAGACGGGGAACTCTCTATAATAAAAGCCTTGAGTGTCTTGCATATGCAGATGATATAGTACTAATAACACGAAACACGAAGGAGTTAGAGGACAAAGCAAGAAAGCTGACCGAATCAGCGAATAGAATGGGTCTCCGGACAAAAGTAAATACATGGAACTATAAAACAAATCAGGAGCGACTAATAAGAAAATTTTTAAGATACAAACAGCGGACTGCGATGTGTTGAAAATAGAAGAAGTAGAAGACTACATGTATTTAGGAACTCTAATAGACAATACATTCAGAGAAATAACAGAAATAAATTTAAGAATAGCAAAACACAACAGATGCGCGGGTGGAATCAACAGAATAGTAAAGTCGAAAGAAGTATCGCGAAAAGCAAAAATAAGAGTATACAAGACACTCTTAAGACAAACTCTCACATATAGCAGCGAGACATGGGTAATGAACAAAACCACACAGTTAAAGCTAGAAGCCTGGGAATTCTTCGAAGAATATTTGGTGGGAAAAACGTGGAAAACAGCTGGGAACAAAGAACAAATGCAGACGTCTACGACCTATACCAAGAACCAAACATAACCCAATTCATCAAACCTCGACGATTGCAGTGGCTAGGTCATCTGGAACGAATGGAAGAGGACAGAGATGTAAAATATGTTGACTGAAAGACACAGGAGGGGAAAAGAAAAATGGGTAGACCGAGGAGGAGATGGAGAGAGGCAGTGTTGGAGGACATAAAAGAAAAAAAAATCCGCAAACTTCGGGCAGATAGCAAAGGACAGGAAGAGATGAAAAGATTTTACTAAGCAATGGGCCTAAAAGGCCTTTGAACGCTTCTCTAAATTTAGGCTCCTCTAAATATTTGCCTTCTTACCATAAGACAGTCACCTCACAGCTGGTCAAAGTCCTGAATATAAACTGTACCGAATCTCTGTGGTATTATAAATGTTGTATGTAATTTAAATAATTTATTTTTAATACTATTAAATATTGAGTAAATATCTTTGATATAAAAAAAAAGTTGTTTAAACATTTCTTCGTTTGAGAATTATTTTGTTCCATACGCCATTTGCGGCAAATTCCACAGGTACATAGGCGTGGCCTCAGATCTGCGCGAATTGACGGTACCAGTGGCGTAGCAATGGGTAGCGAATTGAGCTATTCTACACTTCGACTAACACGAACGATAATGGACGGTACTGAACAGTAGGCATCACCTCGTTGAACGTAATAGACTCGCCCGCTTATTTTTAGCGTTCTGCGCATTATGACGTATGTGTACCTGTGGAATCGGAATTACTATACAGGGTGTGTATAAATTGGCGGAAGCGCTACACTTGACGATGTTCTTCGTAAAATTCCAAGTCAAAGTTGTACTATGCTTCCTATGGTCTCAGGAACCATTTAAAGAAAGAAACAAAAATGGCAACATTGCATACATTGATTTGCGTTTGGACATTTTTTTATCAGCAATTTTTACTTAGGTATTTACAATTTTTGTTCGAACTGAAAGCCTTCAGTTCGCAAACATAGCTGCATACTTTTGGGTATCGTAAAACACAAACTAGAAATAATTACGAGAAAAACAGAGATGACAGCTAATGACAATGTTGCCATATGTATTATTTTTATTCAAATCAGTGATTTACATATTTCCAACACCAATTTTTGAAAGGAAAAATACACAATCTAGGTAAAAATAATATTTGAAATTTATTTTTATTCCAAATTACAGCTTTTTCATTTGCATGTATTAAATAATAACGCTTATTAAAGGACTAAATGTCAAAACACAGCAAGCATGGTACAACATTTTCGTTTTAAGATTTTCGACTTGGAATTTTACGAAGAACATCGCCACGTGTAGCGCTTCCGCCAATTTTTACACCCTGTATATTAAAAGTATTCACTATCCTTCAACATATTTTATTTATTTTATATTGGAATATTTGATGGTTCATGTTCATTCATATAATTTTTTACTCAAAAACTGTAGGTTTAACGAAAAAAGTTAGAGAATTAAAAAAACTTCTAAATAAATCAAGTTTTCAAAAAAAAAATTAAATTGCTAGATTTCAATGCACCAAAAAGTTAAAAAAAACAGCAGTGTCTCACTTTTCAGCCTCCTGGGAAGGTGGGAGATGATTAAAAATATTACTATGGGAAACCTTTTAATAAGTATAAAAGATCTACCGAATATCATTCCCCTACATTTATCCAAATTTGAGAAATAAAATAAAAACCCAATTTTAGCGATCCCTTTTAGGGGGGTGTAACTCCGAAGGGAGACCCTAAAGAAAAAAAATGTATATGAAAGACCCGTCTTAATTTTCGTTAAGGAATCACCTCCCTATTTTTTCGCATTATAAGAAACATACTGTAGAAAAATAATATTTATTTGTAACTCTGAAATTATTTTTGGGATCTGTAATTGTAAATTTAAAAAATAGTACAAAATTACGTTGAGATATTTTATTTTCATTTTAATTTCTAAAATACAAACAAAATATTATATCTTCTGAAAATAAAAGATCGCCATATAAAAATTTAATTTATAGAAAATAACGATACTAAATAACTTTTAATGAAACGTTATCGGTTATTATAACGTTATATAACGTTATAAAAATATCGTTACGTTATTGTATAAAAAATTATAGTTGAATCGTTATTATAACGTTATCGGGTATCGTTACGTTACGTTTTCCATCCCTGATCTAAAGCGAAAATTTAAAATTGTTTCTATAATCGTAAATATAACTGCTACAATTTAACCACCCATGGTACTGTATTACTGTATTATTACTTATTGTGCATTATAGCAAGAAGCCAGAGCCAAGAAACAAGTAACAATATTTTCAGTGCCCTGATAAAATTGGCAGTAACTCAAAATTTCATTATAATTTCATAATTTTGAATTAACCATTTGAATAATGTGTTAGTTTAAAGCTCGTTCGGAAAAATTAAACGTATAAATATATATTTTTAACAGACTGATATAATTGGAAATTTTATATTCGATTTTCTCAAAATAATCTACATGTGATATGGAACAAATCAACTCTAGGGCGACAATTTTCACCTTGTCAAAAAGACGTTTTCTTAACAGTCAAGAAGGAATTGGAATAGTAAATCTGTAATAGTTTTATTATTTTTAAAATAACGTAATTCGCGTATAATCTTTTTTTTTTGCTATATTCATTTTGTCAAGAACACTTTTAAATGCCTTTTTTTTAACTGGTCTTGAACCGAACCCTCTTCAAAATTTGCGATCAGTTAAAGTGTTGGTTATCTCAGCGTAAACATCTTGCAGCGTACGAGTTTAATTATAAACTCAATTAGCGATTAGATGAAGATAATTTGATGTTAAAAATACGAAAAGCAACACCACTTCGTTTAATTATTTATAACTTTAATTTAATTAAGCAAATGCAAAGCATACGAAATCAAAATTCGATAAATGAAAACAATTTTCTTATTTTTAACATAATATGCAATTTCATGGTAATAACAGAATTAATATTTCTTACCTCTAAATTGGTTTCTTGGCAACATTGTCTGGCACTCCAGTACAATGTTAAAACTAAAATTGTGTAATACATTGAATTAGTTCTTTAGCAGGCATAAATTCAAACGTGTATCTGTTAACAGTTACACCCAAGTAATAAATATTCGAATTATATTTACTTAGATTAGATAATTGTTGATTGATTATCACAGAGTAGAATTAATATTAATACTTAAATTAAATTGGGTAAATTACAACAGTAATATGTCTTAAGAAACAGAAAAAATGCAATATATGTATTTCAATTAAATGAGTGTAGAGGGTGGTCCAAATTCGATGGAATTACATGGGTATCTCCTTTAATATTCTAGATAGAGAAACGGTTAAATTACCAAAAATGTGCAGTTTTTGAGAACTGAGAAAAGTTTTCAAAAATATTCTATCATTTCCGGTTTTTGAGTTATTCGGAAAAAAGTGTTTTTCTTTTGGTCATATTTATAATGTGTCATATCTCCGTTATTGTTGTAAATATCAAAAAAATGTATGGAGACTATTTTTAGACATTTATGTGTGAAAATCGATGTACTAAAACACAATTATGACACAAACTTACCTTTTTTTAAATGGAAGCTTTAGTTGGCTGTGATTTATTTAAATTCCTTACTTTTTTCTCATTCCAAATTTATAAGGGTTGATGTAGTTATTTTTAATAATATGCAAGTTACGAAGTTTTTTTAGTTTTTTGTTTTTAAAGAAAAACAGTAGGTTGTGCAAAATTAACAAAAACAAGTTATAAAACCTTTTAAAACTCATTTGGTGCAGCTTATGAAGGTTTTTTAAATTGGTTCGAGATAAACATTATAAATATTTGAACATAAGATAACAACAATATAGTTAGAATCAGCAATTATGTAGTATGTAATATTTTCAAATATTTATAATGTTTATCTCACTAACAAATTAAAAATTTTGAACTTTTAAGCAAATCCGTAATTTTTTTTTGCATTTTTAACTGTTTATTGTGGTATTGTGAACATGGCTAAATTTGAACTTTTTGAAAAGTTTAATAGGTATGTTAGAATATTACTTTGTAAGTGATAAAAACGTAGCAGCTGCTGCAGAATTTACTTGGGCACGACGTTTAGTTTTTTATCAATTGCAAACAGCACTTGTTTACGTAATCATGGTAAACTTTGATAGGGACATTTTTACAAAATTGGCCATATCTCGGTAATTTTTTGCAATAAATCTATGAAATTATATATTTCTGATAAGCTTAAATTATTCTCTTTCATTTTAAGTCCTGACCAATTAGGGTTTCTATTAAAAAAATATAAGATATATACTTCATATCTTAAAAGTCAAGGTCGGTAAAAAAAATAATTTTGTTATTATATAAGCATAAAGATTTGTATAAAAAACCTTCATACCATTATATTCTATTTTAATAAATAAAGAAGCTATATTCAATTTTTTTAAATTATTAAATTTCATTTTTCGTCTGTAGTGCCAAAAATGGAACACGATATAAGAAATCTGATTACATAGGCGTTCTTATCTCTAAAAAAAAAAAAAAAAATAGCTCAAGAAAACAAGATTTTTGACAACTATGGACCCGCAAAACATTTCAACGTGATCCACCCTGTAAGCTGGTTTCAAGACCTTGTTGTTACATCTATTATTTTCTTTTATGACTAGTTCAGATTTTGCAAGCAAAAGATATACTTTGAGTTATCTGTTGTTAAAAATTGTTTGCCCTTGGGTGAATTTTTTTTTGGTGAAATATAGAGAAGATTAAATTCCTTTAATTTTTTTATAGTGTATATTTCTTCAATAGTGTTTAAATCAATACTTCGGTTGTACAATAGTAGTAGGGCAGTGGCAATCGTAGCGATCAAGAACCCTTCTAAACGGATGCTTGACACCACCTTGGAGTTGTTTCTTAACCATTTCCTCGGCCATCATGATATATTTTTCTTCTTCTTGTCTTGCTAAAGCCAGCTGTCGTTCCAATTCTAAGCGTTCCCTTTCCTACAATATTGTTTAACTTGTATTTGCTGCAAGTTCGAATGCTATAAAACAGATAAACGATCAATACCTTCAACAAATGATTGTATTCGATTTGTTTTTCCAGATCAAGTCTATATTTTTTGGCAGCTTCTGCTTTTAGCCTTTCGGTTTCGATCGATAATTTTTGATTCGTATCAAACATTAGGTCCATTATATTTTCCTCCTCTTTTTTCAGCATCTCTCTTTCTAGAGCCTCCCGTTTTCTTAATTCAATTTGTTCAGCCCTTCCTTCTATTACTTCCTGAAATAAGTAGATCAATTGGATAAGTTTCCTTAACTCAAAACGTACCACAAACTAAATCCGGTAACAATAAAAATTGCTCGGTTAATGGTGTTAAGGAGTAATTTGCTATTAGAAATATTATTTGAGTCATAAAATTTTATGTCATGCACTTCTCATTTCTCATGGATATTGTTTTAGGACAGTACCGTTTAGGAAAATTATAAAATAATCTCTATAATGTAAATTATCTTTGGTGAATTATGTATGTTCGTTTTACATAAGAATTATTTTGTCTCTGTTTACTTTAATTATACACTGTGTGTTTTAGTTTTGTCGAGTTGGCATTTCCAAAACTCAATAAGACAATGTCAAAATATATACAGAGTGGAATCTGTTACCCTAACATAGCCAACTTTAATGTATAATAAAAGTAAACAGAGTATACGTATGAAAGCAATTATTAGAAAGGTGTGAGAACTGCTGGTGTAAGTAATAATGCCAAGTTTGCTGCGATCTTCAAATACCTTATGTAATTGTCTCTTCGCATCCAGAACTTTGCAAGACGCTTCATCCGCTTTTCTTTGAGCTTCTTTCTGGGAGCCGGCAATAAGTTCGTTGAGTTGTCTCTCCTCTTCCACCCTTTGTGCTTCTAATTCCACCAAATTGCGTCTGTACTGTGCCATCTCTTTCTTTGCCACTGAAGTTGTGTCCTTGATCTTAGCATTTTCTCTTTCCAGTTCTATTTGGGCCAATCTTGTGAATGCTTCCTCGAGAGCCACTTCTTCTTTTTTCCTTTGAGCCTGGAATCGCTGTTGGCTCGCCATCTGTTCCTCTATTTCTCTTGTCGTTCTTTCACGTTTTTCAACTTTGGCCAGCCAAGCTTAAAGCAAGTTATGTTAAGATATTTGTCTATATCACTAAACGACATTATAAACCAGTACGAGTTCTAAGCTGAATTAATTAATAGAGAATTGAAAAAAAAATCGTTTTTTAATTTCTTAGGTTATTTTGAAGTTGCTGAATGCTGAAGGTAACATATTTAAAATAAAATCTCTTAAAATATCACTGGTGTTTTTAATTCTTCACAAATTAGCTTGACCCTGTACCTTACCTAATTTACTAACAACTACAAAATAAGATAATGTAAGTTGCATATTTATATACAGGGTTAGCCAATATGTATGACGGAGTTTTAGTAGGATATAAAACGAACAAACCAATAACATGTTCAAAAACTAAATTTAATAGCTTAAATTATGCAATTCTACTACATAAACCTAGTGTTTAAAAATAACTTCGTTCAAATGATTTCCATGAGAATTAATACATAAACGTAATCTCGTAACAAAATTCAACATCACATTGCGATTGATGTCCCTTACTTCACGTTCAATTGCAAGTTTCAGTTCTTGAAGTGTGCGTGGTTTATCCCGGTACACTCTGGACTTGAGATAAAAGTCAGGGGCACTCAGGTCGGGTGATCTTGCAGGCCATTGAATGTGACCGAATCGCGAGATAACTTTTCTCGGAAAAAATTCTCGAACAGTGTTCATTGACTGAAGAGCTGTATGGACCGTAGCACCGTCTTGTTAGAACATCACATTGTTTAAACAGAGTCTTCTTACTTCAGGCATGAGGAAGTTTTGTAGCATATCCACGTACCGATCAGAGGTAACCGTTACAGTCTGATTATCCAGTTCAAAAAAATAAGGACCGATAATTCCTGATTTGGTGACTCTACACCAATCGGTAACTTTGGGACTGTGTAGAGGTTTTTCATGCAAACTCAAAGGATTTTGCGGAGCCCAGTATCTGAAGTTTTGCTTACTTACGTAATGGGCCTCATCGGTCATAATAACTTCATTCGGTAGAATATCATTGGCATTGAAAATTTCTAGAAATTGTTCACAAAATTGTACACGTGCTCTATTATCCTGGGTTTTTAGTTTCTGAACAATTTGAATGTGTGAAAGTGAAGATCGTGTTTCGAGATGTTCAAAGCTTGAGAATGTCTTTTAGCTGAACGGGTCGGACTCTGTTCGACAGCAATTCTTGCACGTTCAATGTTCTCAGGAGAACGAACTGAACGAGTAGTACCAGAAAATTTTGAAACAACACTTCCACGAGCACGAAAGTCTCGTATCCATCTTGAAAGAGTTTTGTCTGTGAGTATTCTTCCGTGTCTTGGAACTAGGAATTCACGCCGAAACATTCTTTGCGTTTCTACAATGCCACGAATTTCAAAAAACGTCTGTACTACAAAAATTCGTTGTTTTAAAGGAAAATGCGCCATAGCTTCATAAATTTCAAAGACTCTCAAAGATCTTTTGACGTTTATGAAGTTTCAGTGTTGCCTATGGTTTTTCTATAGCCTTAAATCTCGTCATAATTATTGGCTAACCCTGTACTATTGGAGTTTAATGAAAAATATGCTTGATTCTTGTGAATGGAAGCAAACTGTTGTCAGTGTTTGATTTGATGGTGTTCAAAAAAAAGTTTCATGACAAACGTTTTAAAGTAAGACTTTATGCAACTCTATTTATGTGCATTGTGTCGTTAATAGATTTTTAATTATAAATTTGCATGAGGCTGTAGCAATGGCATTGTGATACTGTTACTTCATATTTAATGCCTTATTCCGAGTGAGTTTATTTAAGGTATTTATCCCATTGTTCGTGAAAATTTCACAGAGACTGACGCGCAAATTGGATCTAATTGCATAGTTCCTCACGAAACTAGTTGATGAGCATAATATATGGGGTGTATTGCACAAAAGTTTTATTGTTGTCGAAATAATTTAGCAACATACAGTATTGCATTTACGTCATGATTTAATGTAAATAAAAAAAGCGTAGCATGACAGTAATCCCTCCCATTGCTGCAGTAAAATCTTCAGACAAAATTAAGTGAGCATTATTTGAACGTATTTCTATTGCTCCATGGACGGTTTTAAAATTAATTACCTTCCCTTTCCTCTTGTTTCAGTTGATCTCGTAATTTATTAGATTCAATCCTGTCATCTTCAGAATTCCTCTTAATTTCGGCTTCTAGCAATTGCTGAAACAATTTCCACGTCTATTTCGGAAATCATTTTAACGTAAGCGTTACAAACCTTCCCTTTAACTTGCATGTCAAGAACGTCCGTTTGTGCCTTGTTTCTGTTTAGTCTGTCTAAAACGTCGTATTCCTCCCGTTCCATCTGAAAAACTTATCAAATAAATATCAGGTTGTACACAAGTTAATTGCGGTTTTGCGTTGGCGTCATTAATCATAAAAAAAGTGGTAAGTATTTTTATGCAGGGTGTCCCAGTTAACTTGAACAGCATGTGGATCTCATAAACGGTAAGAGATACAGAGTTGGTTAAGTAAGTCAAAATGATCTATAATTTCAGAACAACTATTCTATAAAAAAAAATCTCCAAAAACATTTCCAGTTTTTGCGCAATTCGTAAAAAACAAAAAAATGTCGTTTTCGATTTTTACTTATAACTTGCTTATTTAAAATCACACCCAAAATATTTTTCGACATTATTAGGACACTTTTTTGCGTAGAATTGAAATTAGTTAATAAATTTTACCTTAATTTGTTTTGGTTATTTTAACATCAACTTTCTTATTTTAAATACGGGTCGTAGTTGGCTATGACACCATTAAAAAGAGTTTTTTTTTCTCGTTTCATTGATGTATGGTTTGTTAGGTTTATTTTTAAAAATAAGCAAGTTATAGCAATATTACTGTATTTGTTAAGTTTAATCAAAGTGACCATTGGAAAACAAAACAAAACACCACGTAAATAAACTAGCGGTACTTAATTCAACATAAAGAAACCTCAACAATTTAAGAGATTTTTCAAATTACATAATAATTTATGATTTTTTAATTACTATTACTATTGAATCTAAATTATAACACTCTCCATGTGCAATACAAATTTGAGATCTGCACTTTGTAGATAACGGGACACGGTATTTATCGATTACGAATTGTTTTGGTCACTGGAGACCTTTACAGAGAATCTAAAATCTGATAAAGCCGTCAATATTCAAAGGATAATAGAGGTACTTTTTGAACAACAGGGCAAATAATTTTGCACAAATGAGATCCGAAAGTTGCCTGAATATTGGGCAGACGTCATATTTTTTTGGTAATGAGATACTGACTTTTATTAAAAATTAAATACATTCTGTTTTTAACTAGCAAGCGGGTTGAAAAGTTAAAGACGTTTTTTTTTACCTTACAGCGAACTTCTTTCATCATCACGTCATACCACATTCTGTCGATTTCTCGTTCTGCTTCTCTGCGAGCTTCATTTTCTCTCATTTGTTGTAACTGACCATTTTTGGTTTCTTCTATATTTTTTTTAGCCAAGGCTGTTCGCAGCTCATCGCAACGTAACCTAAAATTATAAGCATTTTAGGTTTTAATATGGCAAATTATACGGGGCGTGGTTACAAAATTATTAGACTGATTGATCTGCAACATAATCTAGAAACTCTAAACCAGGAAATTGAAAAATTCAATATTAAAAGAAATACAGAAAAAACTAAAATTATGATCGTTACAACAGAGAACAAAGAAAATAACATCACTTTAGATTGACTAAGGTTAGAACGGGTAGATAGCTTTTAATATTTAGGAGTTATCATAGAGAAAAATGGAGAAATGGACAACATTTTTTGGAAATAGAGAAGACCCCAAAAGAACAAAAGTGGAAGTGGTAAAAAATGTAGTAAGTCCGGCACTTTTATACGGAAGTGAAACGTGCACACTCACAAACAAAAATAGTAGTCGTATGAATGCAGCAAAAATGGGATTTTTAAGAAAAATTCAAGGAAAAACCAAGATAGAAAGAGAAACGAAACATACAGAGAACAATGAAAGACAAAATCAGTTGAAACAAAAATTCAAGAAAGACAGCTGAGACGGTTGGGTCACAGTTATAGGATGAAAGAAGAAAGGTTAACGAGAAAAACCTATGAAGCAAAATCACAGGGAAAAACAAAAGAGGTAAACCGAAAAAACCCTGCCAAGACGAAGTTAAAAAAGCAGCAGCGGATAGAAACATCAAATGGAATGACATAAAAATGCTAGCACTAGACAGAAAAACATGAAAAAAAGCCAGCACAACACAATTCAACAGTCCTACCATTGACGTAGGCAGGATGTTTCTATGGGGGAGGATTAACAAACGCAAAAACAGTTGAGGACCTATTTTTTAAGTTTTTCTGCAGCAAGATGTTTGATGGTTTCATCATGGGGAGGAGGGGTTAATAAACGGTAAAAAGAGCCGAAGACCTTTTTTTAGCACAAAATTTACATATCTCCAGATCTATAACGACTTATTGCGAACCTATGGGAGGTTTCTGACCCACCTGACCCCTCTGCCTACGCCACTGAGTTCTACACCTAAGAGTAGAAGGACTCATGACTAAATAATAAATAATTAAGAACACTGAAACTTAAATAAAATAAAATATTTTCCATGAACACATTTTTTAAAGCGAGTGGTAGTGGTGATAAAAGAAAAATATACAAGGATTAGGTAAACAAAGAAGAAGGTGGAATATCCAGAACGTACAAACTAGTAATCAGATCACCAGATCAAGCAAAAACCAAAGGTTCAACGGAAGAAAAACAAATGGATGAATTAGTAAAAGTAATTAATCAATTGGTAAAAGAAGTTAAAAAGATAAGGGAAGAACAAAAAGCATTAAGGGAGGAATTTATGGCAACCAAAAAAGAAAATGAAGAACTTAGAAAAAATGCTTAGCTTAGAAAACAGAATAGAAGAAACAGAAAAAAAAGAAAAGAAACGTTACATTGTGAGAAAGGAAGCAAAATTTGATAAAAATAACGGAACAGCAGGTATGGAAGGATATCTAGATCAAAATTTAGGAGTCACAGTAGATATCAAACAGATGTATGAGGTGGGTCAAAAATATGGAAAAGTATAACAATAGCAACGATAAGTAAATGCGAGGACAAAATAAAGATAATGCAGTATAAGAGCAAATAAAAAGGTCGAAACGTTTACGTAGACAATGACCCAACAGTAAAAGAAAGAGAGACACAAAGAAAAATTAGAGACGAGGCAGAAAAACAAAGAAAAAAGGGCAAAAAAGTCAGAGTGGCTTACCAAAAACTAATCGTAGATAATAACATCTGGCTATGGAATAAAGAGAAAGAGGAGCTACAGCAAAAAACAGACCCAAAAAACTAAGGACAGAAAACAAGTTACGGAAAAAATGGCACGAACACTACACGAAAACGGACATGAATAAATAAAAACAGATAGCAATCAAAGCACGAGATATTAAAAATGATGAAAACAGAGATAAGAAAGACAAAATAGGAATAGGTACTTGGAATACCAGAAGCATAAAAGGAAAAGAAGAAGAAGTGAACATAGAAAAAAGTCAGCACAACACATCTCAACAGTCCTACACCTAACAGTAGAAGGACTCATGACTTAATAAAATAAATAAGAACACTGACGCTATTGTAGTATTTTAAAACAATAAACGTTTCGATGGTACCTAGTCACTTACATGTACTGTTGTTTTCGTTTTTCTTTTACAAGCTCAAGTCTCTCTGCTTCTCTTTTTGCATTGATCATTTGCGCGCGTTCCTTCATCTCTGACGATCTTGAATCTCCTCCGTGTTGTGCCACGTCTATGGTCTCCCAAATATAATCTCTTTCTTCTTGTGCAAGTAATTCTGCCAATCTGAAATACGCGCAACGCTCAATCAACTTCAGAAACAGTCGACTTTGTTTAACTCACTTTTCTCTTCTAATCTGAATGGTTTGGTCATATTCCATCATCCTTTCATCTATTCGTTTTTTAATCTCTCCTTGAAATCTCCGTTTTACGACGTGCTTATCGAATTTCACACTAATTTTGTCTGCTTTTGTTTTCTCCGCTAATTGGGCAGCGTAAAGTTCTTCTGCGGCCCATTTTCTTTGTTTGTAGTGAAGCAGCTTTCCATCGTAGTCGGTGTTGGGTGGTCTGCCTCTCTGTAAATACAGTTTGTGATTTAATTACAGGTTCAAAGATGTTTTTTGAAGACACAGGAATAAAATTTAAGAAAACATTTATAAAACCCCACACATTTTTTACATTGTTAACACTAATTTAAACCACTTTTACAATTTGAAAAATTATTATCTGTAGCTAAGAGAATAATTTCAATCTAGTGACGGTGTGTCAACTGGGTAAATAAGGTAACCTTAAGTTTTTTATATTTATAGTAATAAAAAATGACGATTCGTTGACGTGTGTATGAAATTATGTATACTGAGAAAAATATAAATAACCGAGATAACAAATATAAGTGTATTTTTTATACTTTGCATGAATATTATCATGCACATTAAAATGCAAAAAATTTGATATCTCAAAATAACATAAAAGTTACTAAAACCAATTTCAAACAAAAGGGTAGTATACGATTATTAATGAAATAAATGTTAATAATTAGTTTTAGAGTTGTTAGTCCATGTTCTCGAATTTGCGGTCTTTGGGAGATTAAAAACTGTCACAAAAATTAAAGGGTCATAACGCGTTTAAATTTAATAATTAGATATTTGGTTGCATAGTGTGTTGCATAAAGTATAGGCGCGTTTTTGACCGATTTGGAGTCAGTTCGTTGAGTGCTAAACATTTTAATTTTTACTACCTGTAGTACCTGTAATAAAACCATTAAAAAACGCATACGTTTATAAAAAAAATAATAGGTCGGCCTATATTTATCAAAAAAAAAATGATAAAAAGAGATAACCCACATAACCAGGTGGCAAAAAAAAACAAACATAAAATAAATGAACATGAGAAAAGCAATGAAACTTCTAGGATGAATGAGAAACTATACTAGAAATTTATATTCTGATAAAAATTACTAACAAAGCAATAAAGTCAGTTAGAAAGTAGAGGAAAAGTCTTTAAATTCAATGCATGTGGTGCTGAAAAAGTAATCGTAAGAAAAATCTGGATACAGTGATGGTGACTACTACAGATTTAATCTGTACCTAATATTGCTTTCTGTGCTACGGGTATGTATTGTTAATATACATTTAAAAATAGATGTTTAAGATCTTAAAATTTATGTTCTTATTTAAACAGAATACAAATAACACAACCTGTTCTTTTAGAGTCGAATTTTTAAAGTAAAATTCTACAAAATGAACAAATTTTTAACTCTGGTCCGAGTGTATGGGTCAGCTTTTATCCTACAACTGTGGAACTTCTGTCTGGAAGGATGTAAACATCCAGTTTTTATCTATGGCCAAAAAAATTAATTTAAGAACTTTTCGCAGCTCTTTGAAAACGTTTGTATGCACAATGAATGATTCGCTAATAAACTGTGTATTATTGCAACACATAACGATTTTATCGAACCAATCGAAAGTACATGAAGATGGTTAAGGATGAAGCAAACCATTTTTGTTCAACCACCTCATTTTTTTTTTCATCGGTTTAATTTTGGAATGTACATCAACATCAAGAACCCTAACGAACAAGCACTCCCTGTGCAAAAGCTGGTGTCCATCCACATAAGGTCATGTTGTACATCTGATGGGACAAAGAAGGCGTCATCTACTGCGAATTGCTTCCGAGGAATATAACTATCTCTTTCAGGTTTATCGTCAACAACTGCGTTGCCTCGAGGCCGTAATTAAGACCGCAAAGATGGCATGATAATTCCTGTCCAAATACTGCTAAGTGCTAACATTGCCAAAGCGGCTATTCAAAAGCTCACCAGGGAAGGTCACGATATGATGTCGCTTTAATCTGATCAAGGCTGTGTTTGTTGCAGCAAGAACATTAAATATTTTGCAGAGTTTTACGTGCCACTGGCCATTTCGTTCGAAAAAATAGGGGAAAAACTGAAAAATTGAATGATAAAAGTAATTTTTGCGATCGCGTTGGCCATGAAGCAGTTAGAGATGAAATCGAACTTCTTCTATTTACCAATGCGCGCATCCTTTTCAAGTAAAATGTTGCAAAGTTTTCGGAAAACTCTTAAACGGTTCCGGAGAAAAACGTCAAAAACGAACCCCCTGCAAAAGCGCTATGATTTGAGTTGTATTAAATCTATGCGACGCATAGGCGTTTAATATAGGGGAAACCGTTTTTACAAGGGTCTCGTTTTTCGCGACAACATATCGTGACCCTCCCTTGTCAGTTGGGAGCTTATTTCACCTCGCCCTATTCTCCCGATCTCGCTTCTTCAGATTCTCATGTTTTCGGCTCCCTATCCAATAACGTCCAGGGAATCTCCCTTAATAACGACGCTGCTCTTTAACATTGGTTTGATGACTTCTTCACCTCCGAACCACCGGATTTTTTTAGGCGTGATATCGAAAAACTGTCAGAACGTTAGAAGTCAATCGTGAAAAATGCAGGAGAATACCTATATCATTGATTAGTTTATGTATTTTGTTTGTTGTAAAAATAAATGCTAAATTTAATAAAAATGCTGCAAACTTATGCATCAACCTAATAACGTTTGTAACAAAAAAATATTAGAGTGTGTTCTGTTTAATTGTTATTTTTGTGTCAGTACGGATCTGTGCGAGCTTACGCGTGCGAGGTGTAACTGACACAATTCGATAAATTTATGTTTCACCAATTTTGTAAGCAAACTGAAAGAGAGCTATATTTAGCGTTAAATAAATTGACACTGACGCAGGTATCATATTTATTGCTGAAAGAAACGAACTTTAGTAATAATAAAATATTCTTACGTGTTATTATTACGTTTTTTTTTATTTATTCTCATCAGTCAAAAACTGATCAATGTTGTTTAGTTCTAGGTACGTTCTAGGGTCATGTGAATTTTGATCTTTTCGTGAATATATTTAGATTGTATGCCAAGATTTTTTCAAAGATTTTTGTCATAATACGATCAAGTACTTTTCAAACTAGATTTAAAACAAATTCGTATATTAATTGACTTAGCTAAAAAATGATGAATGCAAAATTAAAGATGGTTTAAAGAAGCTATTGCGAAATTTTAAAATATTTGCAAACAAAACACAGCAAAAAAAAACAGTTTCGCTGTTTCTTTAAGCTCAGTTGCATTTTAATTTAAATCAAAAGTAGTTAAAATTTTCGTCCAATAGAATACTGGCTCAGAAATTAAATATTCACAAAAAAAACTGTTTTAATGAAACAATAGGAAACGCAATCAGTATAATAAATTGTTTGTTTGAAATTATAACACCACAAAAATTGTTCCTACACTTAATAAAAAACACAAACGATTACTTGAATTTTTGGAAAATATTTTGGGCCTTATTTTAGTGTTGTATAAAAAATACATACTTACATGTGCCCAGTCAGCCGGTTTGAAAGACGGCATCATAATATCCAATTCATCTGGCTTCAACTTACGCCTAGGCCTGGGTGCTTTTGGGGGAATCAAATCTCCACCAAACATTGTATAGCTTTAAAAATTTACTTGAATAAAAAATACATATAATGTGAATGACAATTTTTACGTCAAATTGACTGCAATTACCAACTTTAATGCTTATTTATGTATTACTATAGCGACAGATGGTTGCCAGGCAACAAACGGACCCAAATACAGACCCCATTCATGTACATACCGATAATTTTAATTAAGTTGTATCAAACAATCGATAAGCTCTAGAAAATTATGTCAATATGTTATCCAAAATTAATGTAAATAAGTTTGATCATAATACAATATAAATAAGCTAAATTTAACTTTTCAGGACATACATTTTATTGATTAATTTTTTTCTTGTACACTGAATGAAATATTTCTAAGGGTTTCGACAAATGTTTAAACATTAAATAGTTTTTTGTGTTTAAAAAAAATTGTAGCAAAAGTTTGGAAGCAAATAAACAGCCTATCTTTACTTATGGAGTCTAATGACATTTTACAGTTTGTTTAGGTCCACAGCTCCGTGACATCTTCCACTTTTTTATTTTTGGCTTTAGTCCCAGTCTCTTACACCTTTTTCATTTAAGTCTGATAGAAGTGCTTCTCTTCACCGTCTTCTCAGTCGACCTTTCTTCTTGTTGTACTTTGGTGTTTTCCAAGCCATCGTTTTTGGTGTTCGTCCATCTGCCATTCTTTTGATATGACCCAGCCATTGTAATCTTTTCGCTTTTATACTTAGACAGCTGCTGGTCCCTTATATATCTCATAAGTTTCCTGATTTGTTCTTCTCTCATACCCTTGTTCTGTTTTCCTTCCTCCCAACGCTCTTCCAAGTATTTTCCTGTCTCATCTCTGCATTCTTTCCTGTGTTTTCTTATTCAGTATCCAAGTTTCGCAGGTATATAGTGCTGTTGGTCGTAATACTGTTTTGTTAAGGCGGAATTTAGCATCTCTAGATAGCTGTTTCGCCTTTAGTAATTGGTTTACCGCTCCGGCACATTTACTCGCTTTTATTAATCTAGCCTCTCTATTTCTTTTTTTAAATCAGAGTTATTCGTTATTCTGGCACCCAGATAGACAAACTTATCTACTTCTTCCATACTCATTTTTCCTAATGTCGTAGTTATTTCTAGGATTACATTCTGCTGACTTTCTCCAATGGACATAACTTTACATTTCTTTTGGTTTATTTGTAACACCATCTTAAAAGCCTCCTCCACCAATCTGTTTGTCGCGTGTTCTAATTCCTTTATATTTCTGGCTATAATGGCGATGTCGTCTGGATATACCAATATTTTGTGGCTCTTGTACCATATCTCCTCTCCGGTTCAGACTGCTGCTTTTTATTATCTTTTCTAGTGTTATGTTGAATAGTAAAAGTTAAAAGGGGATCCCCTTGGCGTAATCCACTTTTCACTATGAAGTCTTTTGACGTTTGGCCTTTTATTTTTGTTGTTTTTAGAGTCATATTAACTAATCCTACTAGCTTTGGAGGTACTAGAAACTCTTTCATACACCTACAGGAGGAGACTGGGACACCCCGTATAAAAGAATTATTAAAATGTTAATAAAAAAATTTAGTCTCAAAAACCCTTGCATTGGTAGAGGGAAAATTTATAAATTAGACAAAAATTGAAGTCGTTGTTTTACCGATGAAAGTTCATTTAACTAAATCGATATAGTTTTAGATAAACATCGTAGCTGTATGTATGTCTTATTGAAAATAAAAATTAGCTGATTTTAACCATAACCTTATTGCATTTTAACACTTAAATTGCTTAAACAAATTTTAATATAAATGCAAGATTCAACAGAATATCGTAAAGGCCAAGAAATATTGTGCTGATTAATTTATTGTTTGAGCAACCTATCACGCTAACAAATTGATCAATAAATAAACCAATTTACGATCACAATAAAGAGCGTTTCTGGATAATCTTTTATGTTGTGCAATAAACAAAACATTAGTAATTAATAACTGGTTTTGAAGAATAAATATTGAAGAATAAAAGCAGCATGGAGCCATTAAGTAAAACACAATTTTTCGTTCACATTTATTGCAAATTAGTCATGAAACTATTTTATTTGTTACATAATCCTCAAGAAGTAACAATTAAGCTGTTTAGTCATCATTTTGAAATGGGTTATTATATCTACCTGGGATAATTACTAGCGAATTTAAAATAATTTTGTTCAGGCTAAAGTCGTGCAGTGGTTATTTAAAAAAAAAGTACAATTAATTGTATTAAAATCTAATAGACAGAGATATAACAAAATGTTGATTTGAAATTTATTTCGTTTCCATTCTCAACAAAAGAAGAAACTAAACAGCTGAGTACTTGGTTTTAATAAATGAAAATCAATAAACAAACGACGTCAGAATAAATATTTTAGCTGGTTGTGGGGGTCTTTATAAATCAATTAAGCTGGTAAAACAAACGGTTTTAGCTGACTTTTATTGCGTTATGTGTAATATTACCTTTCAAAATATTAATGGTTAGAGTTTGACGTGAAATTTTTGGCGCATGAGCGAGTGAAAACTACAACAATCGTTTTGTGTTTGTAGAACAACCCCAGAAAATCAGTTACACGCGAAGGTCGCAGTTTATAAGTGTGTGGACACCCAAAGAACTATGGAATTGGTTAGTACGAAAATTTTAGTTGCGGTTTTATTTGCGATTTTCCGTTTTGCCGCTGGGACCATCCCCATAAAAATCTACTCGTTTTTGCAAGGGTGGCAAGCTTGTGGAGAAGGCAAGAAATATATTACAAGCAAAAGGAGGCATCAGCTGGTTGATTGTTGTATTGCTCTATGTCAGTCCTTTGGTGGAGGGGTGCTATTTGCCACGTGTCTTCTTCACATGATGCCTGAAGTGTACTATTCCTTGGATAAATTAAGAAAATACGGGGAGTACACCTCGAACTACCCCCATTCCCAGTTGATGATATGTGCTGGTTTCTTTATTGTGTATTTTGTTGAAGAATTTGCGCAATGGATCGTCTCAGTAATACCTCAAAAATTCTGTGAGAGAAGTTCTTCGGCTACATCAAATACCAAAGAAAACAAAATAGCGCCTGATGTGGAGGAAAACGAAGGCCAACTGGCAATTATTAGTGTGCCGGACGACAACTATAGTTTGGACCACGATATTGACGAAAAGGTGCAGGAACAGAATAAGAAAAACTTGGAAAAAAGTGACGAAAAAGACGACTCACAACTGGAGCTTCTCCACCAGGAAGTCAAAACCCAACAACAAATGTTGAGATGTATTTTGGCCATCGCTGCTCTTAGCTTGCATGCATTTTTCGAAGGATTCGCCATAGGCCTGCAACAGTCGTTCGCAAAAATTTGGTACACGTTCATTGCTGTGTCGATTCATTCTTGCATTATCCTATTTTGCATGAGTTTGGAGTTGCTGTTGGTCAACGTAAGAACGAGGTCCATAGTAATAAACACCGCGTTTTTGGCAGTACCGGGTTCCTTGGGAGTCATCATAGGTTTAGTCGTTGTTCTAGCGTCAGATCCTGAAACAAAAGCTAGTGCTTACGCGGTGTTGTTTATTGAAGGACTTTCGGCCGGAACGATATTGTACATAACGTTTTTTGAAGTTTTGAACAGAGAAAAGGAAAGGAGGGTGTATCGATTACGGAGAGCCTTTTGTATTTTGGCAGGATTTACTTTAATGGCACTACTGCAACTAATCGAATATAGCAAATAGGTAGCTGTGATACGTGTTTAAAAAACGTTTTAAAACGCGTGCTTGAATGTGCCAGAAAAAATAGTGTAAGACGATGTTAATAAAATTAAAAATTACAAACGTTGACTGCAGTGTATTTGTTATTTATTAAAAGTTAGCGACAAGTTATTTAACTAGAAAATAATTTAAATAATGAAAATAGTAAACAAATGTTATTTATACACTTTTTTGTCAAGGACTTAAAACAGTAGTTTAAAAAAATGTGATTTACTAGCAGATTTGTATAAAAAGGTTCTTATATCTTGTACAAAACTCAATAAAAATATTTTTTAATATTAATTTACCTTGTTGGAGATGAAATTTGGCTTTTAAATCTTGCAGTTGACTTATAGTACTACTTAATCGTGTGCACAGAAGAAAAAAATAAACAACTAACAGTCCAGGAACATAATTATGTATACCTACTAGAAGTGAAACAGCAAAAAAATTCTTCAAAATACGAGGGGAGCTTTTATATTCGCGGAATGACCCAGAAGTTAAAAAGCGGTCAGGCTAAAAATGTTTTTGTCGTATCAGATAATAGTTTTTAGACAAACAAACAAAATTTTGTGTTGATTGTCTTATGAGTTCATTCACAATCGTCAAAAGAATAAGTTAATGTTGGCGTTAATTCTAAAAAGTTGGAAAACTGAGTTTTGTGCCGTAATGAAATTCCTCAAAGAGACCAAAGACATGCAAAAGTAATATAAAATGTACAAAATTTTCATTAAAAATTTAAAAGTCGACCTATGAACGAGGCAGACTTGTACACGGTGGCCTATTTTCGATGACCATACAGGGTTTCTCGGTTATTATCAGAGATAGAAGACAACTAAGTGCGTAGTCTTGATTTCTTTTTTCGAGAGGAATTCATTGCAGTAAACAGATTTTTGATATCTTTTTTAATTTTCGAAATATAGCCAAAAACCGATTTTTGGCAATTTTCAAAAATGTTAAATATCTCGCTTAAACGAAAAGCTAGAGAAAAACTTTAAAAACATTTTTTTCATATTGTTTTGTCATCAATAAGATAGCGATATTCATTTTTTTAGACTCATATAAATATGGATATATTACACCTAACTCTCTTATTTTAAATGGCAACCATAGTTGGCTGTGACATAAATCAAAAGCTTACTTTTTGCGCTTTTCAAAAACATATAATTTGCTTATGGTTGCCATTGAAAATAAGAAAAAAAAACATGCAAAAATGTCCTTAAAGTATTTCTCTATCTTTTCGTTTAGGCCAGATATTTAACATTTTTGAAAATTGCTAAAAATCGGTTTTTGGCCATATTTCGAAAATTACAAAAGATATCAAAAATCTTTTTACGCAATGAATTCCTCTTGAAAAAACAAATCGAGCCTACGTTCTTAGTTTTTTTCTATCTCTAATAATAATCAAGATACCCTCCATGTATGGGCATCGAAAATAGACCACCCTGTACAAGTACATGTATTAACATTTTACGAGTTTAAATATCAACTTAAAATAATCTTATTTTAATTTACTTGTTCTTTTAGCCATTAAATACAAATTATTTGATAATTAAGCCATTATTGATAATAGCGTCAACAAACTGTTTGTTAAACAAATTATGTAGGTTTATTTGTTTATTTTTTTTGATTACAACATTCTTGACTTGCTACCACTGCTAATTTTTCTAATTTTTCTAACTTTAATTTCTTTTTAAGTCGATTTTGTTAGCTTGCTCTTTATTCAGTATATTTATGATATTATTAAACATCAGTAAAGTCGATTAAAGGTTGCTAAAGTTACTCTAAGTAATGTAAGGATGTTATCTTTGAAAATTGGCCAAAGTTTTTAATTCTATTTCGTGTTGCGCATAGTTCTTTGGCAATATTAAATGTAATCAAATGCTATTGTAATCCATTTTGGTATTTTTATACCGTAGATAATTTGTTGGTATTGTTGTCAACGTGTGTGCATTTCAACAGAAATTCCTGGGTATACAACTTGCACATGCAAATAAAAGAGAAATCGCTAACGAAAACAACATTTCGCTTTGTGTGTGTATATAATTGCAGATTGATTTAAGTTTTGCAAAATGTATTACTCCCAAAAAACTTTATTTTTCTAGTTTCACATATTGTCGGTGATCGGAAGATTGGGAATAACTATATCACTTTTATAAAACAATATTACTTTAAGCTTTAAGTTGATGAACTTATAAGTTTATCTCTTTATTATCCTTTCTTTTCTCTTACTTTACCTTTTGTTATTTCTTATTCGCCCTTTCCTTTATAATCTTCAGCCTTTTTCACAAATTACCACTTATATTTTTCAAACTTTTGTAAGGATATAATTGTACGCGTTAACTTTAATTTTTAATATCAGACAAAGTTTTTATAAACCTATTTGTTTTGAACAAATTAATGATTGATTTTAAATTAACAATTATATTTAAGTGGATTATCCTTACATAATATTTCAAGTGGTTTATCCTTACATAATATTTCAAGTATTAATAATCTCGCCAAAATGAAAATTATCGATTTACCATAAGAAAGTTTGCGACCTATGACCTGGAACGAAGATACTGACGTATTTCTTTAAATAATATTATTGCATATTAAGTCTGTAGCAGTGAATTCTAGTGAAATTGGCATTGGAACAATTAATTTGTGGTAAGCTATCCAAAAATTTGCATACTAAAGTGAAAATAAGCACTTAAGAATTAAGTAAACATGTGTTTGGTTAAAATATTTTTGTTGTTAAACATTTAGTTTACATCTAAAATGTTTGTTAATTATTACAGCTAGATATGAATTACTGTTAGAAAGTAAACGTAAACAAATACCAGAGAAAGTATTGCCACATAATTTTAAACTAATTAGTATCTTATATATAATCAATCAATGGGCAAGTCATACGTGCTAAATAAAAATGCAATTGTTTGTAGTTCTGAAAACAATTAGACCTTGACATTAGCAGAATATTTTAACAATTATGTACTGTGCACATAAACAATAATAAAAGTGAAATATGAACATGAAGAAAGTAACATTTTTATTGGAAAATAAACTGCAGTTATGTGTCTTGGTTAATTTCATTCAACGTTTTTAAAAGTTTTGCTGTTTTGAATCACGTATCTTATTTCTAAGAAAAATTACATCTTGAAGAAATGAAAAAAATCTATACTAGTTTCGAGATTCTCATCACTTCGTCCTCATTTTATTGTTTTATTAAATTATTAATTTTAGAACATTTTCTTTGACGAATATTTTGAAATAAATAACTTACATTTCTAGGGAGTTTTTACTGTGGTTACCTAAATATATATTAACATTTAATTGAATGGAGGTAGGTACTCATTTAATACATAAATACATTTTTAGATCAATTAAACTGAAAATTAAAGCTTTCAAAATCGGTTAATGTACATTAAAAAGAACGTTTTAACAAAACCAAATTTTAGTTTCTTTCAAAAAGTTTACAACAATATCAAAAACAACGTTTTTCTTTTCAAAAAAAAACTTCAACTTCTTGTATAAATCAGTTTTTGTTTTCTTTTATTGTCCAATAGATTGTTATACAAAGATAATATAATAATAATAATTTATAATAATGTAATGTTTACGTTTTATAACTTAAATCTATAAATATACAAAAATTAAAACTTTCCTTTAATATAACTACTGAGCTTACGTCTAAACCTTAACAATATTAGTTTCATTTTTAAGTTTCCTTGTTAGATCGTTATAAAATTCCAGTCCTTTATAAAATAGAGAATTTTGAGTGTAATTTTGTGTCCTGAATGGCAATTTAAAGTATTTACAGTTTCTAATCGGATGATTATGAATATCAGAGTTTTGGGTTATATATTTTAACAAAAAATTTGGAAGCAGGTTATTTATAATCTTGAAAATGAAAATAATCGGATCAAAAGTTATCCGTTGTTTGATACTAAGCCACTGTGGAGTATCTAGCATTAGGGTAATTTTGGTGTATCTGGAACAGTGTAAAATAATTCTCATAGCCCTATTTTGCAATTTTTGAAGCCGGTCTAAGTCATTAGTATTCGCCAGAAATAAAATACTAGAGCAGTATTTGAAATGGGATGCTATGATATTTTTGTATATTAGTATTTTAGTTAGGACCGGAAGTTTACTGCTTAATCTTCTTCTTAATTACATAATCAGCATTACTTTTAAAATTAAAATTATCGTCTATTTTTATACCTAAATATTTAATTTCTCTTTTTAAAACTACACTATCAAATTCTATACCTTGCTGAATAAGCACATTCTTATTGTCTATCACTAAAAGTAATTTGTTTTGTGGACATTTATTTTCAGTTTGTTAACTTTTAACCACGCTGCGACTCTACGTAGATCAGTGTTTAATCTGCTTACCGTCAACGTTATTGCCACAAATAAATATCAGAGTATCATCTGCAAATAAATGTATGACGCTGTTTCCGACATTTGCGTCAATGTCATTCATGTACAGTATGAACAACAAAGGCCCAAGGACACTACCTTGAGGGACACCTAAATTATTCATTATTCTATTTGAGGTTTCATTTTTAAATTTTGTAGTTTGATACCGAGATGTTAAATAATCTGCAATCCATTTGTTTTCTTTGCCTCTGGCTCCGTATAATTTCCATTATTTAATCATATTTAGTGATTTATGACTATTTCTTGGAACAAAAAAGAGACATTTTGTGCTGTAGATTTATTTCCCATTCCCATACTACTTCAAGACACCCATGCATAAAAGATGTAACAACTTGTATGTAACAATTTGTCTGTGTTGCTTGTACATTTACATTAATATCAGTGTGGTTACTTAATTACTTAACGTCATTTCATTACATAATATCAGGTGAATAACAGTTCAAACATAATAAAAATATTCCCCTGCATGCTTGCACATCTATCAACACTTCAAATATTTAAAAGTATTAAAATCTTGATGTCCGCTTTAAAGTAAAGACTTTTAACCTTTGATTAAACAACTTTTACTTACACCGATCTCTCATAATTTAATTTGTTTTTCGCATAATTTTGCTAAAAGTCTAAATGTTTTGCTTATTTTCATGCTCTCATGATTATCTTTTACATAAAAAAATCAAACTGTAGATGCAAATTTTCGAATTTAGAAAAGGCGATACCTGTAAATATATATTTTTTAAAGGTTTTGACATAAAACATTTATTTATTTATTATTGGTGTTTGAATAGAGAAGTAACATCTTATTTGCCTTAATTTTGCACATCACTTTAATGAAAAAGTTGCAGAGTTTTAAACAATACAAAACAAACACTTTTATCCAAATTGGTTTCATCTTTTTAAACAAATGTTGTTAATTTGTAAAAAAAAAGTGATACAGTTTCAAAATCTTCGAGTTGGCAATTGTTTTTGCAGAATAAAAGAACATCCAAACAATACAGCACAGAGGAAATGCCAGATTTAATTAGTTGATGATGTCAACATGCATATATTTATATAATTTAACATATAAACAAAAGCTAATAATTGTAAATGTTTGCTTTCACAATATAGGTACAATACATATACATACTCACATTTACAAATAATCTTTAACGGATGGGTTTAGATTTTACTTACTGATACAACAAAATTTAAAAAAAAACGCTGTGATTGCTTGTAATGTGATCGCGAATTTGATGTATTATAGGTGATATTTGATAACATAAAAGTATTGCAAGACTGTAGTTATGTAATAATGTAAATATATATTTTTGTACTTGTTTATATTGGTATTCAAACCAAAAGTTTAAAAGTACTTAAATATTTTCATTGCTTACGTGAATATTTTTTGACTAAACCTCTATAACTATTTTTGTTAGGTAACACTTTTAAAGCCAACATATTTCTGTCTTCATATAAAAATATGATACGTAACATATAATTTAATTTAATGTAACACAATCTTTTTTTAAATTGTATTTTGAACAAGGAAGAATGGACAAGGAAATAGGCGAAAGGGCAGGAAATGTGGGAAGAATATTTAAAAGTTTAAGAACAACATATTTTGGAAACAGAGAAGTCCCAAAACGAACAAAAGTTGAAGTGGTAAAAAAAGTAGTAACTCCGGCACTTTTGTACGGAAGTGAAACGTGGACACTCACAAATAAAAATAGTAGCCGAGTGAATGCAACTTAACAGTCCTACATCTAACAGTAAAAGGACTCATGACTAAATAAATAAAATTATGATCTATGATTTTTGTTTTAACCCTTATTTGCTATACAATCTGTCCTTTTTAGGGCAACAAGTACTTTATGTGTTTAATAAGAACATGAAGGAAAGAATCCCAGAGTGTAAATCGTTAATGATCAATGATTGGCAAAAATTTTTGTTGTTGTATTTCGATAACGATTTTTGTTCGATAATTTCGGATGTATGAAAAAACGGCCAGTCATCCTTTTGAGGATTAAAAATGCCATGTCAATCTCTAGTGCAGGTAACGAGTGACTATAAAATAACTAAGCCACTGAAAGGAAAAGGATAAGTACAAATAAAGAGGCTGAACTTTGGATTCTCGCTCATCTTAAAGGGTACGAAGAAGGTTCAATCAAAAAAAGTTGCGTTTTCCCAAGTTTTGTTCTCTGATAGATACTTCTTTGTTAATTTTGTGTTATTTTAAATAAGCTTACGACTTGTATTCTTAGTTGGTGTAGTAATTTGTTGAAAATTATGAGGCAGCATTTAAAATTAATTTATTGAAATAACAATCCCTTGTTAATTTTTTAGATTCATATTTAAAATAAAAGCTTATTTAGTATTCTTCATTTTTTTACAGCATGACTTAAATATATCAATTAAAATTTAAAAAACAGTGTTTGGTTCTTGCAGTTAATTGGCTATTTCTGATTTATTGAATGAACGTCTCGTCTATTTCTCAACGTTCCCGCCAGATGACGGTGCTATGTTTAGAGTCCTTACAAAATCGATAAATCAACGTTCGTGAATACGCAAAGCGACACAATGGCCACAATGCTCTGGCAGGTGAGATTTGGTTAATAGATCATTAACTACATCAATAGATGGTTCAATTTCCAGTTTTATCTACTATTAGCTGTCATACCATTCATTGGCTACACACAAGGACGAAGTGTCTCTAAAAGAAGCTTTTCCGATCAGTCTGTACAAGGATATTTAACTGAGGTTAATATTTTATTCAAATTCAAAGAATTTTTCGCATTTTTAAAGTTTGCTTATAAACTTACAGTTTAAAAACTGCAATTTTCACAAATATACAGAATTTTTAAAAACGAAAGTTGGAATTCTAAAAACAACGTCATGCCTAATGCGTTGTTAGGCAACTGTTTCTTATCCACATTACCATTCTGTTGTTTTAGAGAACTTGTTGGTGGAACGAAGTATGCAAAGAGGAATTTCAAAACTTATTCAAATGTAGATGTCCTGCTTGGTCCTTCTGCCGAGCGCCAGGACGATATTATAATGCTTATTGTTCAATGACAGCCACAGGATACATTTGGACACAACCTGGTTGGGAAAACTCATAGCAGAGGCAGAAACGCCGAGACCAAATCGGCGAGAAAACCAATCACATAATTGTTTAACATATCTGTGTGATGCTTTTTAAAATTATCCTCTAAAAAAAATCAGTAACTAAGAATAATCAAATTGTGATACGCAACTTTCTCAATTATATCCTACAGGATAATTTTTAAGAACACTTATTAAGTATTTTATGTATGATTAATTAATGCATATACAGCTGTAATACCAATTTGTGTTTTTATTAGATGAACGTAAATTATTTATTTGAAACATACGTTGCCAAAATTAAAAATCCAGAAGACTATGGGACTATTTTGCAGGGGGACGCAGTGAAAATATTGTTTTAAGGGAATCAATTTTCGTTATTTAGTTATATACAGTAAATACTCAATAAAAGCAACTTTTTTGAATTAGGTGCACCATTTTAAAATAATTTGAATTAAAATTCATTTATTTTCAGAAATTAAGAATAAATGAAAGATTTATTGTTGCTAGAGAACAAGTTGGTGTTTTTAAAATAATGTTTATTAAAGTGAAAATCCAGACGTTTTACAACTGGAAATCAAATTGAACAAAGAAAATCAAAACTTGATTTTTACATGCTGTTTTTCTGCGAAAGCTTTCTCTCTTATTCTTCTTAGATATAAATAATACGTCCTCTAATGACAAAGAAGCCTCTGCCCCGTCAACTGCATCATCCAAATTCTTGATTACAATACCTATGTTGGTAATGTCATCGGCCATATCAATTTCTTCTTCGTTACCTTGATCGTTCAACTCGTTTACTGCATGATCAGGATTCACTAAATGATTGTCGACTATTTCTTAATCGGCGATGATTCTGGATACTTCGCCTACTCCTGAAGACCATTCCATAATTTCTGCATCTGTTAAGTTTTCGTCAGGAACAACACGTCTGTACAGGTGTGGAATAATTATTTTATTTCGTTGTCGAAGTTCCACTAATGGAATCATGTCCTCCTCATCCCATGCATCATGATCTTCTGAATTTGTTGGGTTGAACACGAATCTAAATTCATTTTTAATTAACAAAATGATAATGACTCAACTAATTTAAAAGGTTCTTTATTCATCTATAAATAAAAGCAATAATCTCAGAAACTAAAATCATCGTTTGTTAGATTTTCACGTCTCAATTAAGGGGACTATGGCAATTTTTATTTAAACTTTTAATTCAGCACCAAATTAAACTACTTTACTTCAATGAAACTAACTTAAATGCTTTTAAAATAAACCAGATTTTTATGCTGAACCTCAAATTTGGATTGCCCATTACATAGCACATAAATTTTACTACTTCATTGTGTTTATTTAATAACACCAACACTGATTCCAATAAGTACTGATATTGTTGTATGGACTATTACAGTGAACTAACTGTGTCACAATGTTGTGCGTAAAATTTAAAGAGACCGTCCCTTTTTTATTGTATTTTTTGACGTGTGCCTTAACAATTTCTTACTTACAGATTCTCTTATACCAGTTGATGATATTAACAGTAAGTACTAAAACTAAAATGTTTGCCACTGTTTCGGCAATGTATTAAGCCGTCTTCAGTGCGTCTTCTGCTTCGCAAATCGATTAATAATACCAGGGAAAGATATTAAATAATCTATCTAGCAATAAAAAATAAAACTGCTAGTTCCTAATTTGTACCAGTAGGTAGGTTTGAAATGTTCAAACTTAATTGCCGAATGGAGTTTAACCCTTATGTCAATAACCGGATACCCACCTACAGATTTTTTATAATAAACTGATGCTGTAAGTTCTGTACATTTTTGTAAATAGAATGACAGACTGGTCAAATCATTCAGTTTTAAATTTCAAATTCTAAACCCTGTAACAAACATATAAATCATTTTATTTACTTTTAAATGAGGTAATAAACAAACCAGATATACATATTTAAATACATTCAAACTGACCATCTAGCTCAACACCCTATTGTAAAAATTTGCCCATCATCGTGTAATATTAAACACCTGTTAAACATGTATAGCATGTTATATTTAAGAAAATTGAGTTATCGATGCCTAAAGTTTCACAAGTTTGACCAAGTGTAAAAAACACCCTGTATCATATTTTAAAAATGTAGCTAGCGCAAACTGTTAAATAATCTATTGTCAATCTAATTTTCCAACGAAATTCGACTGCCTTTTTAAATAACTTAAATTTTAAAAAAAATTGAAAGTGCTGTATCGCTCAAAATTTTCGTAAAAATGTAAATTTTACGAGAACGGTTGACTTTAGACCCATATAACCTTAAATATCTTTTAAAGTAAATTTTAAGAGGAATCCAAAAATGTAAAAATATACAGGGTGTTTTATTTAAAATTATAAAGTTTGAGTCCATTTCCGGTTGAACCGGAAGTCGTATTGCAACCTTAATATTTTCATCGAATCCGAAAAACACCATAACGCTCAGATACAAAATTTTATTGTTATATCTGCAACATTATTGTAGATATTTGTCTATTTCCATACTTTTGCGCAACCCTGTATAACACTTACATGGGAGTCCACAGAAAATTATCTTGGGGGAGACAAAGCTTGCAGAAAAAATTACTCACAACTGATTCCATCAAAAATGCATCAAAATATTTAACGAGGTTTTAACTTGACCCTCTTTCATTTGGTCATTAATGGAGTACTTGATTCCAGGGAGGGGCAAGTGCTCCGTTTGCCCTACCCCGTGGACGCCCATGAGGACTTATCATCCTACTTAAATGTGTGTAAATCAATGATAGAGTCGATGCAATTCTGCAATATATAAAAATATTTTTGACTACTTGCTTGATAGCAGCTATATCAATTCGCATTACTATTACACAATTATGCGTTACTATCACTAAAAACGTTATAGGCGATACAACAATATAAAGCGAACAGTTCCTTGAAACTGCTTACACTTCGCAAGTTATTATTATAATTACTTTGAGTACTACAAAAGTGTTATCTTACAATTTATAAATGTGCGCCGGTGACTTCCATGGATGTATGGTGATATTAAATTAACTTTAATAAATATAATTAACACAGGCCGACATGATTTTTGTTGTTTTGAATTTGATTGGTGTTGTATACAAATTCGGTGGCGCTGATTACGAAACTGCTTTTAGTTTTTTGATATCACATCAGGTTTTCACACAAAAAAATGTTTTAATAAATTGGATTGGCTACTCCAGCTCTGCAGGTACGACGCGACGTCTTGTAGTCCCGAGCATATTGGTCCGAAGGCTAGCTACTTATTACCTGACGTCCCGGTTTCCAGGATTTGTAACAGTTAGGACTCAGTCAAAATACAATAACAGTAATTTTATTAACCGTTTAAATATGTATGTAACCTGTTTATTTTATACATTAGGTAAAATTAAAATATTTTATTTGCGTATGGGAGGTATACAGGGTGGTGCTTTTTTCGATGCTCACCATTGCTATCTTGGAAACAGTAAGAGATACAACGTCGGTTAAATTAGAGAAAAGTTGCACATTTTTATGGCGATTAAGAATCTGAAAAGAAATCCTGGATATTTTGATTGGTTTTTGATTTATTACAAAAAAACTGAAAAATGTGATTTTAGAAAAATATTATTATCTTCCCTACCATTGACGCTATTTCATTTAAACTTGGTAACTTTATGTTTTTGACCGTCCTGGGTTTGATGACGTCAACAGAAATTTTCTAAGCCTTCTAGATTTCAAGTTACGATAGTCAACTTTTTTATTTCTTATGGCCGCCATATTGGATTTTTACACCATCAGACAGACAAAAAAATTAGCTTTTCAGATTGGTAACCAACATACCATTTTTCTTTCGAAAAATTTGTTGAAATTTGAAAATTTGTATAAATAATCTATAAAATCGCGAATGTTCTGAAAAACAATTGAAATTATAATATAAATAAAAGTGACACAACATTTTATAGGTCTAATAAAATAACGAAATGACAATAAATTTAAAACAGCAGATAAATAATTATTTAAATAATTGTTTAAAGTGCGCGCCGTTATGTATGATGTAGTGGTTAGTCCTCAAATTCATTTCGTCCACTGCCTTTTAGGATAGTTTGTCTAGAAATAAAGTCGAAATCATTTTTGATTTTACGGCGAAGAAGTTCAATATTTTCCGTTAGGGTTGCATAAACAACATCAATGTAAAAGTAATCCATAGGCTTAAAACAATGCTATCGCTGAGCCCAATGAACAGGACCAAACGTACCAAGTCAAGAATTTTGAAAGTGTACATCTAAATTAATATCCTTTTACAATGCGGGCGTTGTGAGGACCAGCTCCTTCTTGCTGAAACTACTGATGATTTTGAATTGTTAATAATGGCAATTCGCCTAACATATCTTCTAAATATGTTTCCAACAACCTTAATTTCGTTATCATAAGACCAATAAAATGTTCTGTAGCTTTTATTTATATCATGGTTTCAATTGTTTTTCAGAGCATTCCCGATTTTATGAATTATTTACACAAATTTTAAAATTTCAACAAGTTTTTTGAAAGAAAAAAGATATGTTGGTTACCAATCTGAAAAGCTAATTTTTTTGTCTGTCTGATGGTGTAAAAATCCAATATGGCGGCCATAAGAAATAAAAAAGTTGACTATCGCAACTTGAAATCTAGAAGGCTTAGAAAATTTCTGTTGACGTCATCAAACTCAGGACGGTCAAAAACATAAAATTACCAAGTTTAAATGAAATAGCGTCAATGGTAGGGAAGATAATAATATTTTTCTAAAATCACATTTTTCAGTTTTTTTGTAATAAATCAAAAACCAATCAAAATATCCAGGATTTCTTTCCAGATTCTTAATCGCCATAAAATTGTGCAACTTTTCTCTAATTTAACCGACCTTGTATCTCTTACCGTTTCCAAGATAGCAATGGTGAGCATCGAAAAAAGCACCACCCTGTATACATATGTAATTCTACATATTAGACCCAAACCTTTCATTTTGCTGCAAAACTTGATGAGATAGCAAAAATCTGTGTGTGCGATTGAATTCAGATGAAGTTATTTATATAAGAATAGCAATTGTAATATAAATTATGCAAATAGTTTTTTGTTTAAATAGTTTTGAAGTAAAAACATTTGTTTAGACTTATTAATCTGTTTTTCCATTTTGCTGATAAACTTGATGAGATAGCGAAAAACTGTGTCATTGAATTCAAACCCTATTATTTATATAAGAACAGCAAATTCTAATATAAATTATACAAACAGTTTTTTGTTTAAATAGTTTTAAAATTAATTTTTTTTGTTTGAAAACTCATTAATCTGTTTTCCGGGTATTTATTGAAATACATTTCTGTAGCCATAATATCATTTCTCCTACAGAGAATAAAGCACTCCAATTTCATATTTATGTTTATTTAAAAAACGATCCATTGAAAACTTGAAATTTTATTTATTTTACCATTTTCGCGAAAAATTTGCTCCTAAATTCGATCTAAAAATATAGCTAATATTCGTAACAAAAAAGTAATTACCGATTTTTGCAGTTTTTAATAACAGAACATACTAATAATTATGAAAAAAGTTCCGCTAAATTTACGATTAATGAACATTTACCCTGCAAGTTGCAATTTTCTGCTTTTCGCGATATTTTCACATCGAACTTAAGAGCAAATTTTTCGCGAGAATAGTAAAATAATCCAATTCCGCGCCAAACAATGACAGATACGAAGAAAAGTCAAGAGACACTTTTTGATTAAAATAAAATGTTCTCTTAAAAACAAGTTTAAGTTTGATTTAAAACAGGTCTATACTAGTTTTTTATAAAATCTATTGAAACTGAACCCCCACAGCTCCGCCACTGGTTGCTTGTGGGGCTTCACATTTTCACCGAATGTGGTAACCTGTAAGGCGCTGTTGAATACCAAATTTGGTTTAAATATATCTACTGGTTGGAAAACGGTTAAGAATAATCCATATTTTTTGGAAAATTATCTTTAAAATGAAGCGTTTTTGGACCCATGCTGATATGGAAAATTCGCTTTGAAATAAGTTTTTCTATCGACTGTTAAAGTCCTGCTTCTAAAAAGTGGACTACCCTGTATAAGTACAGTTATCAAAATTAAAACAATCTTCACAAAGTTCTAAAATGTCGGCCTGTGAGGAGGAAAAAAACCATATCTGAACAACTTTTCCTTAAAAATCTGATCTCTACAAATAAACGTGATTAGATTAGTATGATAAAGATAAATAAACGTAGTATTTTTAGCGGGAATTTTTACTTCAAGTTTTGTCTTCTTGTTTTTTATTTAAAAAAAGCCTTTTCTTGGTGTGTATAATTTTAAAAAAATCGCCAGCTTGCCTACTTTTTTTTTTTTTTAAAGAAAAGTTAAGGTGTGTAACAATGGATGTTGATTGTTTTCAATTTGTAAGCGTTTCTAACTGAAATCTAAATATAGAAGATACTAACTTTATAAATGAATAAAGCAAAATTAGTCACACAGCTCAAATTAGTGGGAGGCAGAAAACCTGATTCAATTTTTTTACCGTTATGGGTGTCCCGCTGATTTTCCCAGATTAAACTATAAACTTTGTTCGCGATAATTGAGGTGATGGTGTGTGTAGAAGTTTTGTATTTTGAGAATAAAACTTTGGGTAGGAAATAAGTTTAATAACAAAAAAATCCAGTAGCGACTTAGTGCCACATTTAAAAAAAATCAAAAATTATTTTTTTCCGAATTAAAAGAAGTTTAAGGATGCTGAGATAGTTTTATAAATTTAAAAGTGTAATTATCATATAAAAAGCTTATCTAGATTTCGTGCTCAGTTTGTGAAGTGTACCGGAAACCGGTACAATATGGTCGCGGTCAATTTAAGGGTTTCGTAATATCGGTTGGCCTTGACTATAAAAAATCGTTTTTGATGGAAAGCAACAATCAGGTGTAAATCTAACAGTGCATGCGCTGTGCAAGCTGTTTAATGGATCGATGCACGTTTTCCAAGCTTAGTTCAACAATGGCGACGTCCATCGTCGCTTCTCTTCTGCTGGTTCTGTGTTTTGAATCAACTTTATGTGCTGTGCCCCGGAGTCTCGACAGGCGGGGGGCGAACTCAGAATTTTATAACGAAGTTCGTCAGCTGTTAGAACTAAACAGTATCCTACGAGAACAGGTATCTGCTAAATTAATTAATAATCTCCATAAAATTTATGTTATCTGATGGTGAAAGTTGTTTAACGGTATCTCAAGAAGTTATTGTCCTCAAGTTACTAGCAACCAACTTAACACATATGTTCATGGAATGCATAGACTGTTGTCACTTTTAAGAGACCGCAAAAAACTTATCACTTACAAGAGATAATCGAAATCCAGCCGCCTACAATTTCTAATTCAATTCGGATTTGTTTCACTTTTGTTTTTAATCTCAAATTTATTCCATCTGCAGTTTCACTTTAAAAACAAAAAAATTTTATACATATTTTTTCGAAAATAAAATCGTGAGAATTAAAATTGAAAAAATGATCGTCCTTAATTCAAATAACAGCAACGAATTCTGGTTTAAAATAACTAAGCGTAGTGCAAAAAACTTACATTTTGTTTTATTTTGAGACAGGAATGTCCAAAATAATAAGAAAACGTTGCTGCCTTCCTGAATAAAAAATTAAAAGGTTCATAACAATCTATTGCGTTACATGAGTGTTATTTGGTGTTATTAATCCTTAAGGCCCAAAATAAGTTTTCTTAATAAAAAGAAAAAACTAATGTAGGTACTTAATTAACTTAAAATATCATAAAATGAACAATAAAAAAAATCTGTTAGTAATTATATTTCTTTAAATAGAGAAAAAAGTCGGTGGTTTCACCAGTTAACCACTGAGATAAAAAAAAAACACTTCCACTTTTCGTGGTGTTTAATAATTTATTAACAAATAAATTTACTTTCAGCCCAAACTAAATGTTTTCTATAAAAAAGCTATCATTCACTTCATTAACTTAAAATATCCTAATATTAACATTAATTTTATAACTTCGAATTTAAAAACAAATCCATAAATAATTTATCACCTGATTATAATTTATTTATAAATTTAATAACCAGCTATTATAATCCACGAATTGCATAAAATTTAATAGTTTCTTGCAATTTACCATTGTTTGATAAGGCAACTTACACCATGCAAAACATTTAAATGATATTTTATTATTTAGGCCTATTTTATTACCAATTATTGCTTTCCGCCATGAGACACCGGTCTCCAAACTTTTTGTTCGCGCACCCCTACTTTAAAGTCGCAGGATTAGCGCGCATACCAAAATAAAAAAAACGCAATAGTTTCATCACAAAATTTACTTAATTATGCTGTGGAAATAGAAATATTAATTTATTAAGAACTATCCGGCGCACCCCAGAAATTATCTCGCGTACCCCAGGGGGTGCGCGCACCCCACTTTGGAGACCAGTGCTATAAGACATAGGGTAACAATAGTGGTTTTAAAGCGTGGCCACTGGGTATCATGTAATAAATTATTTGAAAGGTGGTTTCTTGGTGAAACCGCTAGGAACCAAAGGGTCAAGGAGGTCGGTGAAATTATCAAAGTTAAAAACAGTCATAAAATAAATTTAATAAGACCCAAAAACTTTACCTATTTAATTACAAAAAAATAACAGAAAAACGACAAAATTGCCAAACGCAAATATCTTTTTGACTATGGCAGATTTTATATAGATTGTGATTAAAACATTAATCTTTTTTTTACATTGAATGGTTATCTTGATATAAAGAAAACATATTTTTATGAATTATCACCACAGTTGAATTAAGACTTATAAAACAGATCATTTTTCTCTGCTTTCAATTCTTTATGGGTTGTTATGAGTACCGTCAAAAGTTTTTGGTAAATAAACGTGAAAATTTAAAAAAAATATCCTAAAAAACTTTAAAAAAATGGCTTGTATTTATTTACCCAATTGCATATCAACCTTAGTCCCTTGCTTTGTGTCTTGTTGTCACTTAATTAAGTGTTTGTGTGTGAAAAAATGTTTGTAATTAAAAATACGTTTATACTTCTCTAATATTTAATAAAAAGTTTCAGTGGTTAATTTTTTAAACACCGTTCAATTTATTTTGTAATTGATTTTTCTTATGACTGTCTAATTAAAATTAATTAAAAACTTGTTAATCATTTATTTACTGCTTTAATATGAGGGGGGGAAATTTAAAACTTTAATGTAAGTACAGCTTTAAGAATGTGGTTGAATAATAAAGCAGCTATAAAAGAAATACGCACAAGGTGGACATACTGTTAACTAGAACGTACCCTGTATACGTAGTAAAAAATTAATACAGAATTGTGTAGACTTTTAAACTGTAAGTTTTATAAAAAAAATTGACGGGGACGTCAAATTTCTTTGAATAAACAATATCGGTAGACCTTGCTGATACTGTGAAACTTAAATTTGTTACAGGAATAAATTTATAATTATGTATATCGTTGACAAATGATGCGAAAGAGCCCAATCCGCGGTAACTTTTAAAATAGTTGTTGTCATGCCTTCTTGTTTACAGAATGATGCTCAAAAACGCGAAGTAGAAGAAGAAGTCACCTTAAAACCAGATGTACCAAGGGCTGTGAAAAAATGGCCCGTAACAGAATTAAATTTAGGCCAGGTATCAGGAGTATCAGTGAACACCAAGTTACAGCCAGTGATTTTTCATCGAGCTGATCGAAGTTGGGATGAATAGTAAGTTATAATTTCATTATTAATAAGTCTCTAATTAAAAAATAAACGCTTGAAAGTTCCACAGAAAAACATATTTTTGGAAAGTTTCGCGGGCACGAATTTCAAAATTTTTATATGTTCAGATTAGCTTAGAGCAAAGAATTTGGATGACTTAGCTATAATTACCGATTCACTAGAGGAAAGTTGCCTATTATTTTGGGGTACTTTTTGTAATGTGATCAATTTCATTTGTAGTAAAAATATTTAGAATAATATATTTAATGATATTTCAAGAAGTTAATTTCAATAGCAGTATATGTATGTATGACAGAATGTCCATTAAAAAAATTAAAAAAATATAAAGGTGTTGAGTCCCATATTAGGCAATGCAGATGCCTAATATTGGATAGACAAGTTCTATTGTGGTAGCAAAAAACAAGCAGAAAAATCAGTAAAATAGATAGGTACTTTATTTCATTTGAATATTATAAACATTAAAAAAAGTTAAGTGATTTGTTTGCTTTAACTTCTAAAGTTAGTGCACGATGTTGAAAAATCTAACATTGATCAAGCTTTGCATTCATTAAATTCGACAAACGAAGACAATATAATCTGCCCCGTTGAAACCAGGGACTAAAAACGAAAAAAGTTCCGTTCGTTTCTGTTCGAAACGAAAACGAAATATATCGTTTTCGTTCTTTTCGTTCTAACCGAGTTTCGTGAACCGAAATAATAACGGTTAAAACCGGTTTTACAATATTTTTTTTCTAGTCACCACAACCCTCTATAAATACGATAACAATATTTGCATCTCAACTAAAATATAAACGATGACGATGGGGCTTGATGCTCACGAACAGCATATTTTATACTGGCGAACCATCGCCATATTAAATTTACCAAATCGTTAAACACATTAACATTTAACCATTTTATTAAGTTTAACACCCGTAAGGTGCAAAACAACGTGATTAGGTTAAATTAGACACACGATCATTATCCAAAAATTTGAAAATATAGCAAGTGCTGTTTTAAATCTGTTTTAGTAATAAAAATCTATGTGTTTGAATTAAATAAGATCCTGCTGTAATTATTTAAAAAGACAAAAGAATGAATTCAAGTGGATAATTTACTAAATGTCATAAATAAAAAAGATATTAAAAAAAAACTTATAATAACTTGAAATATACTTTAACTTTATAGTTTGTACATACCATTCAATATACATTTTCACATTCCGTTAAATCTTACTAGCAACACATCTTCCAATAAATCTTCTTTTACATTAGTCCTTTTGGAAGTAAGAATAAATTTTACTATTATTATGTCTAAACGCAAATAAAACATACACATTGATAATAATTGGATATACTAATCAAGTGTATCTTCTATATTGATGATCTAAAAAACAAATTAAAAATAGAGAATATCTGTACCGTTAATTGTGTTACACGAAATTGCAAGTATAAACAATAAAGTTGTTAATACATATTCACGTAAATATATGGAGAAAAGTGAAGCTCACTTATTTCAAGTGAGATTTTTTACTGCCTGGTGGAGTCTACCCAGTTAAAACCGGTTTTGGAAAATATTTATTTCGTTTTCGTTCTTGAACGAAAAATAATAATTTCGTTTTCGGTTTCGTTTTCGTTCTTCAAAAATTTCGGTTAATTTCGTTTAAGCGTTTAACGTTTTCGTTTTCGTTCCGTTCTCAGTCCCTGGTTGAAACAGATAAAATTAAAACGTCGATTATCAACGCAAAGTCTTCATGTTCAAGTCTAACTTATCAAGTAACAAAATTTTTGAATGCTTATCAGCTAGTTATTTCACAAAACCAACAAGCCAAAATTTTGAGGATTTTTTAAGAAACATCCTTTTCAGCCAACTGTTGGTGATATAACTTATTTGCCATTTAAGCCCAATGTTATATTTTACAGAGATGATAAAATAAGCAGACGATGATTATCATATTGTTTAGAAAAAGAATCTCTATTTTGTTCCGTGTGCTTGGCATATAGCGATACGAACGAATGTTCATTTGTGAATGATGCAATGAAAGACTGGAGGCATACTCTGCAACCTGTTAAAGAACATGAAAATAATAAGATCCATGAAAATTGTGTTTATAGCCATATGCTTAAACTTAAAAGTAAAGATATTTATGGTTAATGTTCTCAAATAAAGGAAGCTTACGTCAAAAAAATGCTCTTGAACGCAAGCAAGTATTGCAAAGAATTATAGATGTTGTAAAACTAATTCGAAAAAGGGTTTAGCTTTTCGGGCTCACAGATCGGAATCTGCTAATTCACTTTCATTAGACAACAATGAGACGGAACTTGGACATTTTTTAGGAATAATTTTATTATTATCTAAATATGACGACATTTTAAAATTACATTTTTTTGGGTTATTAATTTTTGGGGACAGGTCTAGCAGGTTTTTCCAGGGCCGGTTGAATTTTCCAGTCCGCTACTGCCTAAAATGGAAAATTGGGCCGTGTTTGTTGCAAAAATAAACTTGATAACTTATCGTTAGAACATTCAATAACAATTTCTGTGGAATCGCCTGAAATATTCAACAGCGCAGGAATAATTGATAGTTATGTTGCTTGATAGTGAAGTGTTACCTTTCAAATTTAAACTACGTCAGAAAACTTCATAACGTATGTTCATTGTTTAATAATATTGACCACAGATAAAGCGTTATAGCAAGCGCAGATTATTAAGAGCTATCCTCATATTAGGCGACTTTCCTCTACTTTGTGGCTTTGTTAACAAGATATTCTCAAATTTGTATTACAAAATTGGCACAGAATTTGGAATTAGACACAATTCCCAGCTGCATAAGTTAGCTTCTCGCAATAGCTTTTTGTGCTTAACCATATCACAGACTTAATTTTGTTACAGTTCATTCAATTTGTCTCATCACTACCAACAAATTGATTTGGGACCAATTAAGGATAACACGGTATTGACTCTAGATCCTCAAACGGGTCAAATTATTTCAGGATGGGGCGCCAATATGTTTTATATGCCTCATGGATTAACTATCGACCGTCATGATAACATGTGGATTACGGATGTAGCACTTCATCAAGTTTTCAAGGTAAATTATGATTAGATAACAAAAAATATAAAGCTTTTTTTGTATTATATAAATCGCCATCGTATTAAAAAATCGCAGGATGGTAAACATTCTGCGTTTAAACCTATAACAGACATCTTGCAAAATTAAAAGAGTAAATCCAGCTAAGCCTGGGGCTGATTAAAATGTCATTTACTTATGATATTGCATGGCAATTTTAACGGAAATGACTTTTTAGCTGATGTGGGTCTTCCGCGAGAAAATTCGTCAGTATTCCATTAAAAGTGACGCTTAGATTAATCAACCAGTGTGGGTAGATAGAAACTGTAATCTTTCTGTATTGATTTGCGTACATCAAGTTTATAAAACCCAATACGTGGGTTTTACAGCGAAATATTTACAATTATTTGATAAATTGTTCGTTATAAAAGGGATTGTTTCAATCATTTATAGAAATAAGCCTATTAAAAATCACTTTCTAAGTGATTTTTTACCTAAGTGCAAAACCAGCTTCATGAATACCGTATCTTCATTAATAAAACTGCAGCTGATGTAGAGAAGGAAATCTTGAATTGGACAAAGTTTCGATTGTGAGCATTGAAAATTTGCAATTTTATTAAAAAAACTTTGATTGATTTGGAAAATATACCATCGCACTTCAAAGATGCTGCAGAGGCTAAATTATAATACAGTACTTTGTGATTGTTTATAACATTCATAAATGTTTTCTCTACTTTGTTTTGTACCCATTTCTTCACAAAAATAACATCACTAGTTAACTAAAGCGTTATTATTTTATCACTACTGAGAAAAATTGTGACATTTCAAAACTAAAATGGCAAATCAAACGATAGATAATGGTCTAACGAACTTATCATTATAAATTTTATTTGTGGGGGCCTAAAAAACAAAGATTATAGAAATATTTCTCGCAAAATATTCTATCAACTTGCTTAAATTGCTTTGGAATTGTTTTCTCCTTCGCTTCTAAAAATTCTTTTTGGTTTTTATTTTGGCGATTAGGCCGATGAAATCGTTAAGCATTGAACAGTAACGTTTATAGTTTCTTCAAAAAATAAAGGGCCAACAATACGTTGTCGGGATGGGTCTAGGAACATTCTTCGCCTCCACAATTCTTCGCCCACAATTCTTCACCTACACAATTCTTCGCCGCCACAGTTCTTCGCCACCACAAGCCTTTTTATGGTCTTCGAAAATCATACAAATTTATTTGCCAGACTTAAATATTATCTTCAAAAATATTCACTGGGGTTCTTTGCAAGCTTTTAATTTTGGAAGAAGTACTTAGAGTAGAACGTTTGTGAAACACTGGACTAATAAAAGGCTTATCCAAGGGGCGCCATATTTAAGTTTGCCCCTGTTGCCAAATGCTCTTGCGACGCAACGGCCCTGCATCAAAAATATCAACAGTTTTCGATTCAATAAAATTTTGTAAACCATTGACAGTAACGCATCGTTTTTCACGATCGACAGGTTTCAGTGCTTGCTCGGTTGTTATTTTGTATGGAAAGAGATTCTATTTTTTCGGACCGTTTTATGCGCAGTTGCAAGCCCGATGCCTTCCTCTTGAGCTAATTGGCGCAATGTTTTTGGCGGACTCCACAGCATAGAGTCAGAAACGTCCAACAACTTCTCATCGTTAAGTTTAGAAGGTCTTCCACTTCGGCGTCTAACACTGAGCCTGTTTCACGACATTTCTCAACAAGTCTATGAAGTACATTGCCATGAGGAACAGGCGTTTCTGGGAATTTTCCTGCAAATTGCTCCTACACTAAATTAGGGTATCTATAGCCTTCTCGAAATAAGTGTTCAACAGGAAGAACACGTTTTTCAGTTGAAAGAGCGAAAGTGGGGAAAAACTTGCAGTTAAACATTTAAATCGTTGCTCAAAAACTGTATTCATGATACTGCTGCGGAAGCCTAAATGCACAGTGACTTTCCGAACGCACGGTAGAATGTTGATTTGACTGTTTTGGTGTGTTTTTTGTTATGTTCTAACCATATCTTATTTGTAACAGTATCGGCCAGGAGAATCAGAACCTTCACTCTCATTTGGAAGACGTTTCGAACCCGGACCAGGTGTCCACCACTTGTGCAAGCCTACACATGTCGCTGTAGCTACCACGGGCGAAATTTTCATCGCTGATGGTTACTGCAACAGCCGCATTCTCAAATTCAACGCCGCCGGAGGTTTGCTTCGCGTCATTCCCAATCCTCCAGGTACCCTGCAGTCTTTTTTACCCAAATAGGCGGAATTATAACTCTCTTTTTCTTTGCAGAGTTTTTATCATTGTTAGTTCCTCACGCGTTAGCTCTTATCGAACCTTTGGATCGCATATGCGTAGCGGATAGAGAAAATATGAGAGTCACTTGCCCACGAGCTGGATTGTACAGTATCAAAGGAAGTGAGGAACAAGCGTTAACCATCCAGCAGCCTGATATGGGGCGAGTCTTCGGCGTTGCTGCAAGAGGTATTTTCTTTAAATTTGTATACATTAATTTTTGGTCAAAAATATTTTAAAAATCGGTTTAGTAAACTCATTCACAAAAAGTTAATTTTGAAAAGTTTTTTTTTAAATTTTCTGATTTATTAGATGCGTATGTTGGTTTAATTGTTATAAATTTTGCCTTATTGGGTCAATCTTTTAAAGAATAATTTTTGTACTAATCAGGCCCCGCACTTCTAAGTGTGAAGGGTTGGGAGAAATTGTGAAATTGTTTTCTTATCGCGCATAATTTTTCAATATGAGCAACGCAGTGACATACAAAAAAATCGGTTTTAAATTTCCTAGTCAGAAGCGTAGTTAATTCGAAACGATTTCCTCATTTTTTATTTCCACATCAGTTTTTAATACAAAATAGAGATTCTCAGCTGTTGTAGTTCCTTTTATCCTTACCAAATCTAATAATTATTCATTAACATTTAACTTTATATCTATTCCACAAAAAAAATAAAAGTTGAGCAGTGTTAGGTTTATCAAGACAAAGAAAATTTAGATAAAAAGTTATTAGAAGTATGATTAAGAGTTAATATTACGTTTTCTGCCATTTCATTAATTTATCTTGCCACAGCAAATCTAAATAAAATGATACTAGAAAAAAGCTTTCTTTTTAGGGCAAATAAAGTTTCAATATATGTTTAGCTAAAATATTAAAAATTTCATAATTTGCTATTGTTGTGGGGTCTTGTTGTTTATACGTATTTTTGAACTTTTGTTGTTCCGCTAAGTTCTCTTTCATTTCCATTACTCTTTCTCTTCTCAACCCTTTAAGGCCCAAAATAGGTTTTCTTAATAAAAAGAAAAAAATAATGCACTCAATTAATTTAAAATATCATAACATGAACAATAAAAAAATCTGTTAGTAATTATATTTCTTTAAATAGAGAAAAAAGTCGATGGTTTCACCAGTTAACCACCGGGCCAAAAAAAAAACACTAACTTTTCGTGGTGTTTAATAATTTAATAACAAATAATTTTTTTTCAGCCCATACTAAATTTGTTTAATAAAAAAGCTATCATTCACTTCATAAACTTAAAATATCTTAAAATTAACATTAATTTTATAACTTCGAATTTAAAAACAAATCCGTAAATAATTTATCACCTGATTATAATTTATTTATAAATTTAATTACCAGCTGTTATGAACCACTAATTGCGTAAAATTTAATAGTTTGATAAGGCAACTTACACCACGCAAAACATTTAAATGATATTTCATTATTCAGAACTATTTATTACCAATTATTGCTTTCCGCCATAAGACAGCGGTCCCCAAACTTTTTGGTCGCGCACCCTTACTTTAATGTCGTAAGATTAGCGCGCTTACCAAAATAAAAAATCCCAAAAGCTTCATAACAAAATTTGCTTAATTATGCTGTGGAAATAGAAATATTAATTTATTAAGAATTATCCGGCGCACCCCAGAAATTATCACCGGTACCCTCGGGGGTGCGCGCACCCCACTTTGGAGATCACTGCTATAAGACAGTAGCAATAGTGGTTTTAAAGCGTGGCCACTGGGTATCATGTAATAAACTATTTGAAAGTTGGTTTCTTGGTGAAACCGCTAGGAACCAAAGAATTAAATCACCTGTTAATTTCTCATATTTTTTTAGTAGTTTTTGACATGTAACGACACTTAATGTTACACTCTTAAAAAACAGCAATGCTTGTAATATACAGCTACTGGGCAGACGGCTCTTAAATAACTAAATTTTGTAAGAAGTAGTTTGTAATAATAATTGTAAACATTTTTTTAATTTTTGAAACTACCGGAAAGTTTGAAACGTTGAATTTTTTAAAATTTGTTTGTATATTTTTCAAATGTTCATCCAAGATTATTAGGCTAGTGTTTTTATTTTACTGTAAATGTTGTTTATAAGAGTAAAATTTAACTTTTTTGAAATAATATGACGTCAACCGTTTTGATAAGGTTAATGTAAACAAACTCCAAATACGTAATCAAATACAGGCTACGTAGTTTATTAGTTAGAAGGAGATAAATATATTATCTGACGTTTTGTGACGTTGGTGTTTATATTTTGTAAATTTTGGACATACTCGCAAGGACAAGGCAAGTGTTTTCCTTTACTAACACATTAGTAAAAAGAGTCGCATCTGTTGTATAGTACTTCATGAAATACTAATATCGATAAACAAGTAGAAATTAAATCCAACAGATGTCGCGACATCTATGAAATCGAGAATTTTAGAAAATTAAGCGTTTACGAATTTTCATAGTATAAAGAAGGTAAAAGTATTTTAAATTAAATGGAAATGTATTTTGATTCCGTGATACATAAAATACATAAAAAAGAAAATAGGTAATTGATTATGTAAAATAAAAAGGGGAGCCAAATTTCACTTACGTCAATTTAAGATTAAAAAAAAAAACTTTGAGAAACTTATGTGTGTTGTATTTATTGTTTTTGGGTCAATTTGCAAAATTTTTGTCACGATCGTATCGCAAAGAGGCTTAGAAACAATTATTGAGGATAACAATGAATAAATTATTATTTGAATCGACCCTATTATCAAAATTCGAGTAGGTTTATAGAATGTACTAGAATCTGAGATATTCTGTATATAAATTATAATTACAAAAAGTGCATATTTACGTAAACTGTTGTAATTTCCAAAACATTTTTGAAAATCCGTGATAGGTCAAGGAATACGAAGAACTTTACATCAATACAATTCTAAAATTCATGATGATTTTTCTTGCTTTTAATGTGATTCTGCCAAAATTTTGCATAATAAGTTTTTTTTTTATGTGAGTTGACATACTGAAACACGCTAAATAAGAAAAATAGCTACTATTAAAGGCTTATATTTGATTAGTCTCCGCAAATGTTACACATAGTGAGAAAACGTATGTCTCCATTAGCCTCATGCTGTTTAACTTTACCCCATACAGCAGTTTTGTAATTCCAAAATAATGAATATCATTTTCGTTCTTTATAAATAAGCTAGTGATCAGTGATTCAAAAAAAGTCATTGCTGTGAGTCGCTTGATATATAATTAGGCGAATCATCAAACAGATCTCGAAATACGTCGCAAAAGTACTCCAGTTTTACTTCTTTGAATAACGAATCCACAACATCTGTTAAGTATTTTTCGTCTATTAGTTTATACCAGGGATGGAATAACGTTTTAAATCGTTACGTTATTGTATAACGTTATTTATTATTTGTTTTCGTTACATAACGTTATAAATAACGTTAAAAAAATGAATTGTTATGTTATATAACGTTATATAACGTTACATAAATTATGATATACAGGGTGTTTCTTAAATAATGCAAAAAAAATCGGAAGGTGATTCCTTATTGAAAATAAAGTGGGGTCTTTTATATAACAATTTTTTCTTAGACGTCTCCTTTCGGAGTTACACCCCCCTAAAGGGGAGCGATAAAATTAAGTTTTTCTTTTATTTATCAAATTTAGATAAATATAGGAGAATGATATTTGGTTGATGTTTTATACTTATTAAAAGGTTTCCCATAGTATTACTTTCAATCATCTTCCACCTTCATAGGGGGCTGATAAGTGCGACCCCTGTTGGTTTTTTAATCAGAACTTTTTGGTGAGTTGAACGAGAACAGTTAAAGAATAAAAAAAAACTTCTAAATAAATCAAGTTTTTAAAGAAAATTTAAAATTGTTAGATTTCAACCCACCAAAAAATCCTGATAAAAAAACCAACAGGGGTCGCACTTTTCAGCCCCCTGTGAAGGTGGGAGATGATTAAAAATATTACTATGGGAAACCTTTTTATAAGTATAAATCTCCCACATTTATCCAAATTTGGGAAACAAAATACAAACCCAATTTTACCGATCCCCTTTAGGAGGGTGTAACTCCGAAAGGAGACCCTAAAGAAAAAAATATATAAAAGACCCCTCTTAATTTTCGATTAAGTATCACCTCCCGAATTTTTTCGCATTATTTAAGAAACATGCTGTACCTATAAAAATAATTTTTATTTGTAACTCTGAAATTATTTTTGGGGTCTGTAAATGTAAATTTAAAAAATAGTACCTACAAAATTACGTTGAGGTTGAGATATTTTATTTTAATTTTAATTTCTAAAATACAAAGTATTATATCTTCTGAAAATAAAAAGTTCGCCATATAAAAATTTAATTTATAGAGAATAACGATACAAAATAACTTTTAACGAAACGTTATCGGTTATTATAACGTTATATAACGTTATAAAAATATCGTTACGTTATTGTATAAAAAATTATAGTTGAATCGTTATTATAACGTTATCGGGTATCGTTACGTTACGTTTTCCATCCCTGGTTTATACAGATATTATTTTATTAATGAAATAATATAGACCACAGTTTTAAGAACTTTCATTTCATACTACCGTTTAAAAAGTCTAATGTTATGTGACGAAAAACTTCTTCTTCTTAATCGGTTCCTCTTGTATCTTTCGGTGTCGGCGTATGCTTTTCTATTTCTGTTCTGTTTCTCCACTCCTGCCTATCGTTAGCTAATTGCGGCACATCTCTCCAGCTGACTCCTTTTTCTTCTAGTCTCTGCCTCACTTCTTTTTCCCATGTTATTCTTGGTCTTCCTCTGTTCCTTCTTTCCTCTATCTTCATATTCCATCCTATTTTCGCGTATCTACTTTCTAGCATGCGTAGTAGATGTTCAAGCCATCTTAATTGATTCGTCTTCATCTTTTTCTTAATATCTGTTACTCCTAGACTATTTCGAATTTTTTCGTTACTGATTTTATCGATCAGTCTACATCCCTCTATTCTTCTCAGAAATCTCATTTCCTGTACCTGTATTCTTTGTTTTTGTTTTTGAGTTAGTATCCAAGTTTCTGAACTGTACGTGAGAATGGGTTAGTACACTGCTTTAAAAACTAGCGTCTTCGTTTCTTTTGCTATCTCCTTCTTACTTATCAAACATTTATTAGTGGCGTAGTAAAATTTAGTCGCTGCCGCTATTCTGTTATTCAGATCTTCCTCCAATTTACCATTCTTTGCAGTTATTGTTCCTAAATATTTAAAATTCCCTACCTGCTCTATCTATTTTTGGTCTAGCATAATTGTAACTGGTTCTTGGTTCATGATTTTAACCTTGGTCTTTGTTATATTCATATTCATATTATATCTACTTAATGGATCTCTCCATACGTCTAGATTGAGTTGCAAGTCCTTTTTGCATTTAGCTAATAGCGCCACATCATCTGCAAAGTCTAATTCTGTTAAAGATATTGGTTTTAGTTTATTTCAACTCCAGTAGGCTTTCTTTGTGTTTCGTTTACATTCTTTAGTTATTTAATTCATAAGAATTATAAAGAGCAGTGGACTTAATGTGCCTCCTTGTCTTACTCCCACTGTTGTTACAAATTCCTGCGAACTGCTGTTATGGGTTCGCACATAATTTCTAATACCCGTATATAAACTCTTGATGGGTTTTAATATTTTTTT